>OV277871.1:4800000-5400000 GCA_922989275.2 Gari tellinella
GTTTTAGCGTAAACACGTTTATTTGGAAAGAATAACGTCTTCTCCACTGTACTGTATGTTTTACCTTGGCAGGGTTTTGTATACCACTGTCAGCCAAACATGGTGGCCTGACTGAAGAGGATTATTTCACAGCTGATGAGGAGGACAGTGATGATGATAATACAAGTGGACGAAGAGGTAGAGTAGTGATGTTACAGAGTGCCAGATAAGGAGAGTATTTCAAAAATTTAAACTGCAGAAGGTCGGTGGTTCTACCCAGTTGCCGATTTGTGTCTGAAACAGTGCATAAAGAGCTTCTGGAGTCTTCCTCCACCTGTAATAGCTGGACGTCGCGATATGACTGAAATACTGTTTAAAGCGACGTAAAATCATAACAAATCAAATCAAAAAATTAAAATCCTCACGTCTCCTGAAAACCCTTCGTGACGATTCTAATGAGTAGTCACAACATAGGATTTGGTGGAGGCATTAAAGAGAATGTTGGATATATTCAGTTTATTAGCTCTTATCTGGGGCCCTGATGATGGTGCTGATACATGCCAGTCTGCAACATTCGCTTTTCATTTTTAGCTCGCCTGTACAAAGTACAAGCTTATGCTATACCCTAGGTGTAGTCGTCAGCGTGAACAGGGTAAACAATTTTTAAGTAAATGCTCATTACTTCTATCTCCCTTGAGATATTGCTTTCACATTTGGTATGCATGTGTATATGGACAAGATCTTTCCATGCATGAAAACAATTTTACCCATGTGACCTTGACCTTGAACTTAGGGTGTGCATTGTGGTTTCAAAAAAGGCTTATAGCTCCTATGCCCCTTGAGGTATTGCTTTCATGTCTAAACCTTTGACCTTGACCTCAGACTCTGCTTAAAAGTTTTGAAATTACCCCTTGGCGAGCTTTGTTGTCTTGCTGACAACACTTGTCGTTGGTCCATTTTGAAAATTTCTCTGTTTCAAAGTGGTTTCAAACTGAAAGCAGACTTAAAGTAAAGCAGACACCTGCTTGATAAGGAGCTTTCTGCTTTGTTTTCAGTCTGTTTTAAGCACCATTTGTAAGAATGCATGTATGCTTTGCTATGCCTGATTCTTGTTCTGAAAACAGGTGACAAGTAGTTAGAAAGTAATGCAGAATGTGCCTTAAGGTGCTCTCTGCTTTACTTTCAACCTGCTTTAAGTTACTATCTTGTAGAATATAAACAAAACTTCATGACTACATGAATTGGAACTGATTTCTTCAGGGGAAGAATGAATAAAACTGCATAAGAATGTGTACAATGGAGAAAACATTTTTCTTTCCCAATAAACGCGTTTAGGCTTAACTATTATTTGCACTGCAAACAGTTTGGAGCCAGATCAGACACCATTTACCCGGCGTCTGATCAGGCTCCAAACTGTTTGCCACTCAGATTAAAATAAATGGTCAGGATTGTCAATAACTTGTACTATTCTACGTTGTATTGCGATGTGTTTGCATATGTTTGCTTTTAGAAGGGAAAGAATAATGTTTTCTCCACTGTATCTATGGAGTAATGGGTTAAATATTTATAGGACAAACCCATCGAGAGTCAATGTAAATCAGTCTTTTATCAAACTTTTCTTTCCTATTTCAGGATCAACAAATGCTCGACAGATTGACAAATTTGTTGATGGTTTGTTGAAGCAAGCTATATCTCTGGCCTTACCTGAAGCCATCAATAACAACAAAGAGCTAACCAGTGGTATATCTCCTAGAAGTGACTCGAGTACAGAGGGAACGTCACACAGCCTGCCTGGTATCTCAGAGGAGACACATATGAGTCATCTTGATGTGAATTTCCGTGACTGGTACGCTCACTACAGACGTCGCAGCTCAAACCTCAGTGATCTCAGCTCACGTCGCAGTAGCTATGATGTGGGGTCTAGACGAAGCAGCTATTGTAGTAACAGAGGATACAGTTCAGAGTTCAGTTCAGAATTTGAAGAATATTACGACAACTTTGTTGGGCAGGAACAGAAGTATAAGTACCAAACGATTAAAGAAGAGGTTGGGACGTCGGTTATCAGTGAGTTTGCTGCAGGGTTGGCTGCCAGTTTGTTGAGGGTTGGAACGTATGAGGCTGTACACAAAGATTCCGAACTGCAGGACTTCTGTAGTGAGCAGCCAGCAGATGTTGTAACTAAGCCTACACCTGTGAGAATGTCTGTAGAGCGAGAATCAGACACAGACAAAACTATCAGTGAAGCAATAGCAAGACGATTTGCAGAAAACCTGTTTAGTAATTTTTGGCCATTTGGGAATGAAAATAGGATGGATAATAAATATGTAGAAAAATTAGAAGTTTTAGACAGGATAATAGAGGGATGTAATACCGTCACACACACACTGCAAAATAGTGACAATGATTCTGACAAGAGTGTAACTGATGATGATGATGACAGCACATCAGAGGAGGAGGAAGAATTAGTGGAAAGAGAGACAGCACAGACAGATAGTGGGAATAAAATTTGGATAGTTGACGAAAATATGCTGGTGGAAATTGCCGACCGTATTGTCACTGTGGCTATGGAGGAAGGTCTTGCTGAGTATAGATACAGATACATGTGCAATCAACCTAGAAAATTAACTTCACAGATCTCATCAGAAAGCAGCCAATCAGAGCATTCCATTGAAAATAAGGACCAATCAGATGCAAGAAAACAAGCTCAAGAAAAACAGTTAGATTTGTGTGTGCGGTGTGATAGTGATAAGTACAGTGTACCGGCTGTCACAGTGGCTGAGAACATTGTGTCCGAGATCTTTAAACAAGACATAGGAGTGGGCAGAGTTATCTGTCCTGTTCCAAACAAACCACACTGTGATAGCCAGTCCAATAGTGGTGATCAGCCTTCTCAGCAATATCATCAACATTCCACAAGCACAAGTGATAGTATTAAACAAAAATCAGATAAAAACCTTGAAATGTATAACAGAATTGCTGAGAGACTTCTACAGGGAGAGTTTGAATCTAGACCCGTAGATCATCAACAAGCTCATGCTGATTCTGCAGAACACTGCAAAAAATCATCTGAAATTTCATTGGATGTTGCATGGTCACACGATCAGCAAAATGGCCAATTGGAATTGGATGATTCTTATGGAGAAGTGGTTGAACAGGGTCTATCTGAATGTGATTTTATAGCTTCTAGTCAAATAGATGAATCAGTTATTCCTGCCAACAGAAGTCCTAATAGCCTAAGTGCTTTCATAGAGTCTGGGAAATCTTTGTCCCGAAGTGGTTCTGAAAAATCAAAGTCCAGTCGACAGTCAGAAAAGAGACGCTCGTCTGGAAGCTCAGAGGGGAAAGGTGCAATGAATATAGTTAATAGTTCTCTTTCTGTGTATTCAAAAGACGGTGAAAATCATGGAAAAATTTCTCCAGAAAATTTAAACTCTTCTGCAAACCATTCTACTGGAAGTGACAAGACTGGATCAGAGTCTTCTGTTCCAAAGTTTAAAGTGACTGGTCCTGTGGTTAGCTCGCCTTCTGAGGGCTGGCAGGGGGCGAGACCCAAGACTACAATCAAACACACCCATCATCATGTTGTTGGCAGCAAGAAAAATTACGACCAGTTTGCCAATAGTCTGTCTAGGGATTTGTTAACAAATGCATTTCTTCAAGTTCAGGAACACAACGAAAATGTGTACTACCCCCGGCGCAGCAGTGAACCCATGCAGATATCGAATGGGGCGGCCTTACAGCGGCTGGAGAACTCTGTACACATCTACAATGGCAGAAGAACACAGAAGAGTAAAACAGATGAGGACCTGAGAGAGTGTGAGGAGAACTGGATACAGTGTTCCTTCAATCATGTCAGATATGGAAGAAACTCTAGCGGCTTTAGAGATCCACTCCTCTCAAGGTGAGTGTTAACCCGTTACCACATAGCCTGTTTCTAGTTTTGAAGACATGTGGCCACTTAAAGCAGGTTGGAAGTAAAGCAGAATGTGCCTTTAGGCATATTCTGCTTTACTTTCAGCCTGCTTTAAGCTATCAGCTGCTAGGATTTAGAAAATATTTATTATGGTTCGTGTTAGAGACTGTATAGATTTGAATCATTTTCTTCAGTGGAGGAATAAATTAAATGCGCTAAAAGGCGCTTCTATGTGTGTTAGGGTTAACTAACTCTTTACCCAATAGCCTGTTTCTAGTTTTGAAGACATGTTACCACTTAACCCATTACTCCATACTCCATAGCGTGTTCTTTGTATTGCAAATAGGTTACCACTTAAAGCAGGCCGAAAGTAAAGCATAATGCGCCTTAAGGCACATTCTGCTTTACTTTCAGCCTGCTTTAAGCTATCAGCTGCTAGGATTTAGAAAATATTTATTATGGTTCGTGTTAGAGACTGTATAGATTTGAATAATTTTCTTCAGTGGAGGAATAAATTAAATGCGCTAAAAGGCGCTTCTATGAGTGTTAGGGTTAACTAACTCTTTACCCAATAGCCTGTTTCTAGTTTTGAAGACAGGTTACCACTTAACCCATTACTCCATACTCCATAGCGTGTTCTTTGTATTGAAAATAGGTTACCACTTAAAGCAGGCCGAAAGTAAAGCATAATGCGCCTTAAGGCACATTCTGCTTTACTTTCAGCCTGCTTTAAGCTATCATCTGCTAGGATTTGGAAAATACTTCTTATGGTATATTTTTATGACTGTATAAAGTGGTTATTTTCTTCAGTGGAGGAATAAATTAAAGGCATATTTATGGGGTAATGGGTTAAATCAGGTTAAAAGTAAAGCAGAATAGGCTAGGATATAGAAAACATTTCATTGCATACTGTAAATTCATGATTGTATAAAGTGGAACTGTTATCTTCATTGGACCCTGAAGGCGCAATCTGCTTTACTTTCAACCTGCTGCTTCCCTCTGCTAGGATATAGAAAACATTTATTTTGATACATATTCATGACTGTATAAATTGGAACTCATTCCTTTGGTGGAGGAATAAATAAAATGCACTAAAAGGCACTTCCATGGGGAAAAGGGTTAATCACCCAATAGGTGATCAGCTGATGATGTTGGAAGTAGTTACAGTGGAGAGGATGTCAATATCTCCTGTTTAAATCATGATACAGTAGAACCTCTCTATTACGACCAGTGAATTGTGTTAAATATTAGTTGTTTAAGACAGGTGACTGCTTAAAGCAATGTGAAAATCAGAAAGCTCCTACACTTTCTCATTGCTTTAAGCTGTCATCTGTCTTTTATACAGATGAATAGCATTCTTTTTAGTGGTCGTAATAGAGAGGTTCTTCTGTATTAGACTCAATGCAATTAGATTTAGCAAATGACATGTTCTTGAAAATACTGGGCCAGGGGCATTTATTTTGGTCTGAGTTTAGAGTCTAATCAGTTTAGAGCCTTATCAGAAGCCAAGTTACTCTGAGTCTGATCTAGAAATAGGTTCTTTCAGGCAGATTCCCTGCGGGAACTGTTTGAGTTTGTAGATATTTCTAAAATACTTAAATTTTTGTTTACTTTCCCGTTGATCGGGACTGACATTGACGTAATCTATTACTTGATAATATTTTAAATTTAATATTCATCATTATTTATTCGGCTCTAAATGACCTTTTTGTGTCGATGAGCCGTAAAACACCATTCATTCATTCATTCTGAGTCTGATCAGGCTCCAGACTGTTTGCGTTAGACAAAATTGTTTTTATACAAAATTTTAATGCTCTATTTGCTAATGAATAGTGTCTTCTCCACTACAACTCTAGTCTTTAGTTTCTGCCTAGAAAGTCCTGAGCATACAACACAAAAAGTATTTCCAGTATCTTTTCAGAAAAACAAACAAACATGGGAGCAAGTTGAGAGTAAAGAATAATGCGCCTTAAGGCACATTCTGCTTTACTTTCAGCCTGCTTTAAGCTACCATCTGCTAGGATATAGAAAATACTTTATACTATTCATATTCTTAAGTCATGATGTTATAAAATGGAACTATTTTCTTCAATGGAGGAATAAACTAAATGCCTAAAAGGGAGTATTTATTGTGTATTGAGTTAATTCATTATATTTTCAGATTTGCAGAGGAGTTAATGAAAGCGAATGTGTCAGTTCCTCAGCTACAGTTGCTGACAGACTGTGTGAGCACGACCGGGTCAAGTCGCTCAGTGTGTAGCACCATAGGTTCCTTCAAGGATCCGCTACTCGCCTCATTTGAAGAAGAACTGCTGAGCTCTAACCCAAGCAAAACGGTTGCCAAAACACAGATGTCCTGGTCAAAAATGAAAACAGTTGTGTGTTCTCCAAGACTTAACGAAAGACAGATGTCCCAAAATAATAATAGTACCTCTGGCAACAGTAACCATGGCAATAATAATACAAACAGTCAGAAAGTCAGGGTTAATAGTTTATCAATAGACAGCGAAGCAAGTAATCAGTCTCTAAAATCAAACCGATCAAATTCTGTGCTCTTGTGTTCAAGTGAAATTGCAGAATTCGCTGAGACGCTAGCTCGGAGGATTTTATGCGAGGCCTACACCGCTGCAGTTTGTATCCGAAGTGGGTCCGTAAATAATTCCCGGAGTCGAATGACTCTGGACATGTACAGTGAAATGTTAGCTGGGAGTATTATACAGTCAGCAATATACACTGTGGAGAATGAGAAGCTGTGCTCTGATTGGCTGGAACAGAGTAAGATGTCACATGGACCAATCGTGACGTGGTCTGATGAGACAGAGTGCCTGGAATATAGTGGAGAGGATGAGGAGGAGGTGTCTTCTACAGAGACTGACTCAGACAGGTAAGCACACACAGAACAGTCTGCAGAGCTCCCAGATAATAGGGAGTTAACAGAACAAAGCCAACATTTTCTCACTTATGTCTGCACCAAATCCTATGATGTTACTACTCATTAGAATCGTCTCGAAGAGACGATTCTAATGAGAAGTGACAACATAGGGTTTAATGCAGAAATAAAGATTTTGATTTTTGAAATACTCCCCTTATCTGGAGCCCGTTATCTTGTTTTGCATTACTTTTGTTCTACAGTTTACAAACTCTTTGGATAGTTATGGCGTCAATATTTGTTCAGTAAATTTTGTATTTTAGACATTTCTATGTTCTGTATTTGGACTTAAAGCTTAACATTCTTATTGCTTTAAGTTGCCATCTGTATTCAATACAGTAGTTGACTGTCGCTCTTGTTTTAGGTTGTCCCCGAAGTCTGGAGGTTCCAGCTCACTAGAGTATGAAGATGCTCTTGACATACCATACAAAAGGTTGGAGCAGTTTGCAGATCTGATGGCTGCCCAGGTGCTCGTCAATAGTGTAGCTGTCATGAAACGAGAAAAAGTCAGCTCTCTACGGGTAAATTGTCATTTTTAATGTAGCACTCCTTATTTTAACCCTTTCGCCGAAGAAACATCTTTACTTAAGAGAAAAAGTCAGCTCCCTTAGGGTAAATAGCTGTCACAGACAATACTTACAGTAAATTTATTATAAAGCAACCCATCAATATAATACCCATTTAAAAGCAAAAGTACAATTTTTACCCCATGTGGGGCCCCAGGTTTTCATCTTAATACTTTTTCGTGAAAATTTGCTCTACCATGACGTCACTGATTTATTGATTTGACTTCATCGGTATTTGTCGTTGGCTCAGATCTGGGATTCGTTTATTTCGTTTATTGGTTCTCAACAAATCAGGATGTCAGAATTAAACGGTAACACACAATTGACTACGATTCTTTGGAAGCCCTGCGGGAAAACTCACAATAGAAGCAACAGTGGGTTTATCAAAATGATAATTTCATTGATTGAAACAGTGAAACCACCGGAAAGAATGAAATACAATGGGTTAACACATTTTGTTTTATATTTTAACAGAAGCAGTATGGGCGGCCTATTGCCACGGGGAACTGGGGGTGTGGAGCATTCAGAGGAGATCCCCAGTTAAAGTCCATACTTCAATGGATGGCTGCGAGTTATGCTGGGGCTCCAGAGATTATCTACTACACCTTTAATAACCCAAAGATGATCAAGGTAATACTTACCCAGGCTAGATCTTTGTTATTGATGGGAATAACACCTCATAATAACTGTTGATACAGGGCTCCAGATAAGAGGAGTTTTTCAAAAACTAAAATCTTTATTTCTGCATTAAACTCTATAGTGTAACTACTCATTAGAATCGTCTCTTCGAGACGATTCTAATGAGTAGTAACACCATAGGATTTTGTGCTGAAATGGGTGAGAAAATGTTGGATTTGTTCAGTTTCCTCCCCCTTATCTGGAGCCCTGTTGATAATTGAACACTACCCTAATAATCTTAAAAATTGGGATACCCTGTGTACAGTGGAGAATCTGTTATTCTTTCCCGTTTAAACGCAAACGTACGCAAACGCAAAGCACTAAAACGTAGAAAAGTACAACTTTTGGACAATTCTGATAATTCATGTTTATCTTGGTGGCAAACAGTTTGGAGCCTGATCAGACGCCGGGTTACCCGGCGTCTGATCTGGCTCCAAACTGATTGCACTGCAAATAATAGTTTTAGCGTAAACACGTTTATTGGGAAAGAATAACACATTCTCCACTGTAACTGCTGTAATTATCTTAAAAAAATTTTTTATCACACAGTAATTAAATGTTGTCCAAAAGGTGCAAATTTTTGAATAGCAAACAGTGTGGATCCTGATCAGACTGCTCCTTTAGGAGCAGTCTGATCAGGGTCCACACTGTTTGCTCAGGCCTGTCTGTCCTAACTTTTACAATAAAGACTGTAATGTCAACTGTTATTCAGTTGATAAATATACATTAAAACCTCTATATTATGACCACTACATGAGGTTATGGTTTTGGTGTCTAATCCAGCCCCTTTCTTGCTTTAATCTGTCACCTGTTTTTAGTTACCATCAATTTGTACTTATCAGAGGTTTTACTGAACTTGTATACACACGAGGCAACTAAATTACTGTTTACTGATCATCATCATCTTGTTTACTGTATAAATTTGAAGTTTTTTCTTCAGTGGAGGAATGAATAAAAGCGTAAAAATGCGTATTTATGAGATAATGGGTTAAACAGTCAACCCTTTGTCCCATAGCTTGTTTACAGTGATAAAGACAGATGGTAACATAAAGCAGGCTGAAAGTAAAGCAAAATGCTTCTTCAGGAGCCTCTGCTTTACTTTGAGCTTGCTTTATGCAAACAACTGCTAGGATATAGGAACAATACCTTATGATGCATATTCATAACTGTATAAAGTGAAGATATTTTCATCAGTAGAGGAATAAATTTAAGGTATAGAATGGTGTATCTACATGTATTGAGTAATGGATTAAGCAATCTGGTTAAATTGTTCAGTTCCAGGATGTGATAGAGACAATCAACTATCGTGGCTGGGACGTGGCCCAGTTGATGCAGGCTGTTAGACGGTACTGCATCACCACAGAAAATGAGATTAGACTGACAGGGGCTAATTCCCGGGACCTGTTTGACGTCATCATCCAAGGAGAGGTGTTTCCTGGAACCTGATTAAATACAGAATTTCTAGTGTTCTAGTATATAACAAATTTAAGTGTATTGGTCAAATTTGTGACAGGCAGCCATTTAGTGATGAAGCATGATTATCTCCCCTGAACACAGGTAAATGTTTAATTCCACGACAAATGAAATGCAGAAAGCATTAACTCTTTGCATGCTAGCGGCGGATAAGCCGGATATATCTGCCACAGTGATTACCTTTGCAAACAGTTTGGATCCAGATGAGACGCCGCATAACGCGGCATCTCATCAGGATCCAAACTGTTTGCCATTCTGACCCTGAATTTAAAAGAAATTTTGAAAATCCTAATTTGAGAACAGTAGCAGATGACAATTGTTGCAGACGAAAAAAATTACCCAGCATGCAGAGTTAAGATCTCTGAAGAAAAATGATGCAGTACAAAAGTCATGCAGGAAGCTCCTATAAAACCATGCAGATCTTTCAAAACCAATAGCAGCTTAACCCTTTGCCTGCTGGTTGCGACTTTACTGATTTTTGCAAACAGTTTGGATCCAGATCAGACACCGCGTAACGCGGCATCTGAATTGGATCCCAACTGTTTGATACTCGTCTTTAGGTTTCTTTACTTAAGAAATGCATAGATCTAGATTTAAAAAAATTTGCAGATGACTATTTCAAAGCAGTCGATATCACCGCAGGATAAGGGTTAATGCAAGATATAAGGGATGCAGAAAGCTGACATAAAACCATGAACTTAGAAGACCAAAGGCAGTTTAATGCAGGACACATTTGTCCTGCATCAAGCAGTTACATATCTTGAAGTATTCCAGGGCTCCAGATAAGGGGGGTATTTCAAAAACTAAAATCTTTATTTCTGCTTTAAACCCAATGGTGTCACTACTCATTGGAATCGTCTCTTTGAGACGATTCTAATGAGTAGTAACACCATGGGATTTGATGCTAAAATAAGTGAAAAATGTTGGCTTTCTGCAGTTTACTCCCTTTTATCTGGAGTCCTGGCCTTCCCTTGTATTAGCAGCAATGGTAGCTTGGCACATGTTTGCCAGTATTGTTTCATATAGAATTCATTGGCTTCTGGAGCTTGCATTTAGTCATACTTTGTATATGGGAACCAGGCCCTATGCTTATAATGTGTTTGAGTTGAGTCCGAGATCGTTCTCAAAAGCTTGAGAACTATGTCAGACTCAAATCAAACGCTTTTTAAGCATGGACCGAGGGCTTTAGACTAGAGGGAGTAAACACAAATTTTTCAAAAATGTTCTCCTTTATGCCTGCACCAAACCCTTCATGGTATGACAGCTCATTAGAATCATCTCTCGGAGTTGATTTTAACGAGTAGTCACACCATAAGGTTTGGTGCAGACATAAAGATTTTAGTTTTTGAAATACAGTGAAATTCTCTAATATGACCTCTAAAAAGTCGGCTTATTGATTGAATGAAATAAAGGTGACAGCTTAAAGCAAGGTGAATGACTGAACGTAAAACAGAAATCTCTAAAAGGCGCTTTCCGTTTTATGTTTACCTTTCTTTCAGAAGTCTTCCGAGTTAAACTTGAATACTATTCAGTGCTCGTAATAGAGAGTTTTTACTGTACTCCCCTCATCTGGGACCCTGTGTTCATTGGTCTCATTGTCACAGTTAAGTCATCTCAAAGATGTTCTATAGAAAGGGAAAGAAACATATAGATTGTATTACATATAGAATTATATTATTTCTTGTCGAAAGTTAAGTACAATAGAATTCACTCAGATTAAAATTTACCAGGACCCATGCTTATAAAGTGTTTGAGTTGAGTCTGAGTTTCGTTATCAGGCTTTTGATATGGTCAGATTTGAGCATATATCAAAAAGCCTGAGAACGAACGCAGACTCAACTCAAATGCTTTTTAAGCATGGACCCTAATATTCTTAAGAAATAGTGTGCCTGTATTCCGTTCAACTGCAATTCATTAACTGGAACTAAGTCATATTTCTTAAGTTGTAATTTGATAGCTTGAAGTTGATTATATCTGTATTTCAAAGTTTAAAATGTGGCTTTAACTTTGAAATACTGTTATGCTCAATAGCTGTTGTTGCTGCTGAAGGTCTATAGTCCCGCATAACCTTTGCAGGTGCGTCATCCCATTGTCAATAGGGTTGAGACAATGGTCAGCATCATGCCTATTACTGACTGGAGGTTATGCTCAACTTAATCCATTGCCCCTTAAATACACCTTTTTACGCATTTAATATATTCCTCCACTGAAAAAGATAGTCCCAATTTATACAGTCATGAGTATTGATCAGGAGAATTAGGAGAATTTTTTTATATCTTAGCTGATGGTAGCTTTCTGCTTTAATTTCAACCTGTTTAAGTGGTACCTGTCTTCAAAACTTGTAACAGGCTATCTAATAAAGGATAAACTCATTCACCCAGGCTGACCTTTTTTAAATGGACAATCCCAATTTCAAATTAAGTCAAGTCCTTTTTAGACTATTTAGTGTTGATTTTAACAATATATTTCAAAATGACAAACAGTGTTGACCCCGATCAGAGGTTTCCTTAAGGAGCCCTCTGATCAGGGTCTACACTGTTTGCAAAGGACAAGTGTAATCATCACAGGTACACTGTTTGTAATTGATGAGTATACTTGTTGCTAGGGTTGAATGTGTTAAACCACAGGACTACAAATGTAGAAAACATGCATTTATAACTTTTTTTATGAAAAAAAAAGGAAAGAGCACTCTTACCTGCATGTCCAGTGGGGGAGTATTTTTGTTAAGGCCCCTTCACTGCTATGACATCATTGTCTCCTCTTATTTCTCAAATTTAAATTTTAGGTAGTTTGACTTAAAAAATATTGAAATGAGTGACAAACAGTTTAGATCCTGATCAGGCCCTGTGTAGCGCTGCGTCTGATCAGGATTCAAACTGTTTGCAAATGACCATTGTACTTTGGGTAAGGCAGTGAAGGGGTTAAATCCTTTCACTCCGTCCCATCAAACAACTTACAGGGTATCTACAGTAATGTGTAACACCAAAGGTTTCCATTCGACAGTAGTGAGATTTCCTATGTAAATAACTTAATCCTTACCCTGCTTTCCTAATGGACTCACTCCCCCACCCTAACCCCTAACCCCTCGACCTAATTTAGACTTTTGGACCTAATTAGGGTTCTGAATATATTGGCAAGGGTGCCACCGGAGGCATAAGCGTTTATTGAAGACGCAGTCTTGTTTTACCATGCATTAAGCAACCTCCTGTAATTAAGGTAACCTATGTGATCACGTAATATAAGACTGCATATAACTACTGTTTTAATACAGTAGAAACTCGATACTTCAAACTCGTATTAGTTCGAACATACCCTTATTTCAAAGTTAAAACGTGGCTAAGTCAGGTTTTAACCTGAAATATGGGTATGTTCGATTAACCCGAGATAGACTTATCAAAATTCAACTTTTGAAATGCTGGAACGATTGAATTAAGCGAGTTCAAAGTATCGAGTTTCGACTGTATATTGACAATTTATTAATGTATTATTGGCATATTATGCTGTTTTATATAGTATTACTGGTGATCTTTTAACCCATTACAGTAGAACCTCTCTATAACAGCCACTAAGTTGTGTTGCTTATTGTGGGTTTAAGACAGGTGACTGCTTAAAGCAAGGTGACCGTGAAACAGCTTTCTGTTTTACTGTCACCTTGCTTTCAGCTGTCACCCGTCATTTATACAATCAAATAGCCCTTGTTTTAGTGGCTGTTATAGAGAGGTTTTACTGTACTCCATAAATTCATGTATGCCTTTAATTATTCCTCCACTGAAGAAAATATTTTCACTTTATACAGTCATCAATCTGCATCACAGGGAATATATCCTAGCTGATTGTAGTTTAAAGCAGGCTGAAAGTAAAGCAGACTGTGCCTTATTTAAGGTGCATTCTGTTTTACTTCCAGCCCGCTTTAAGTGGTCACCTATCTTCAATTCTAGAAACAGGCTATGGGGTAATGAGTTAAATATAACTTATCAAATATAGCAGTCAAAATCTGTTTTCAGCATTCATTTACTGTAGAAGCATTAGGGTCTGTAAAAGACGGGTAGTTTTTTATTGCAAAAAGCTCAAAAATGTCAATCACAGTCAACGGATATTGAGTATATTAACTTATTAAGTGACTTTTAGTTAAAGTACAGTCGAAACTCGGATAATTCAAACTCACTTTAGTTTGAACACACCCAAATTTCAAAGTTAAAACGTGGCTTAGCCACATTTTAACTTTGCAATACGGATATGTTCTACTTTGGCGAGATCAATTTATCAAAATTAAACATAATAATGATATAAGGTTAAGGTTGATTTAAGCGAGTTTGAAGTATCGAGTTTCAACTGTAGTTTAGAAATCTCTTACAAGAAGTGACTGTTTAATGCAGGATAAATATAATATGACATTGTGCAGACCATGATCAGAGGATTTTTGATCTGGGTCTACATTGTTTGCATAGGACAAGTGATCTTTTCACAGCTGCTCTGTTTTTGAAGGATGTATATAGGTGTCAAATGGGTTCAATGGGTTAAACTGTGACCTGTTTTAAAGACTGCTAATGCATCTTGTTTTGAGTGACTGCTGAACATAGACGAGACTGTGTGTTGTCATCTTTTAACCCATTCCCCTATAAAGGCCTTAAGGCATATTCTGTTTTACTTTCAACCTGCTTTAAGTGGTCACATATCTTCAATACAGGAAACAGGCTATAGGGTAATGGGTTAAAGACGACGATTTTGGTGCATGATATACTAGTAGCATTTTTATGTCCCTGCGATTAGTCAAGGGGCATACCGTTTTACCCCTGTCCGTTGGTTTGTATGTTCTTCTGCTTATTTGTCCGTCCACATTTATGTCGGTCCAACTCCTGCTACAGTTATCAACCTTGTTATTTAACAGGGTGTTTTCCCATATACCACAGATGTGCATATCTTCGCGAATTTAATATGCTTCAGTTTTTCACATTACAGCACTCCCTCCATACAACAGCCCTTTTGAACAATGACTCTCTCCTTACAACGACGCTTGCTGCTGTTCCCCAAACAAGACAATTATGTCCAACCCTTTCATGGCTGCAATATCATCTGTTTGAAGTTTTCGTCTGCTCTTTTTCTCAAAGTCGAATAATTAATAATTTGACAGAGGGATAAACAGCTTGAATCCAGATTAGACGCCCCGTAACGGCATTAAAAACGTTAGGCATTATTGTCTTATTTGGGGAACAGCGGCAAACATCGTTGTAAGGAGGGGGCCGTTGTAGGGAGGGAACACTTTATTTTCTGATTTGTTTTACGGAATTGCTTCATCTCCTGCTAATAGCATTTATTGATGCCTGATGAAGACGGTGTAGACCCAGATCAAATAGCTTCTACAGGATCTATACAATCAGGGTCTGCACTGTTTTCTTAATGGGCCATTGTGATGCGAGTTTGTGCTCATTTGTGTGGAAAAGTTTTGGTTTGGTTTGTTTTATCATTTTCAAAGTACATGTATAATAATGTATAGAACCTCCTTTGTAGGGAAATTATTGCTAAAAGACAGATCCACCCTACTACTTTATACAATTCAGAGCTTTAGTATTGCCATAACTCATTGACACTGTTTTCAAAGGATAGAGATGTCCAGTTCCAGAACTACAAAGTACAAGGGTTAAAATGCTGCCTTAAAAATGGTAGCATTAAGCAGGACAAAAATATTTCTGCATTACCTTTGTCCTGCATTAAGCAATAATCAGTATTTAACCCTTTACCCCATTGCCTGTTTCTAATTTGAATACAGGTGACCACAGGTGACCACTTAAAGCAGGCACATTCTGCTTTACTTTCAGCCTGCTTTAAGCCATCATCTACTAGGATTTACAAAGTATTTCTTATTATTTATTTTCATGACTGTGAAAATTGGAACTATAATCTTCAGTGGATGAATAAATAAAATGTGGCTTCTATGTGGGAAAGGGTTAAAGACATCCATAAGCTTATTCATTGATTGATGGCATAACACATGTTTGACTTTATAGCAATGATTTAATCAATGTTTGTCTTTCCATTACCCTCCCACATATTTCAATCTTGTGTTAACACATTCAACCCTAGTCATGCATATATATGTGGTCTTTGCAAACAGAGTACCTGTGCAGAGTACACTTGTCCTATTACCTCATAGACTGTTTCTAGTTTTGAAATGATTCACCACTTAAAGCAGGTTGAAAGTAAAGCAGAATGCACCTTAAGGCACATTCTGCTTAACTTTCAGCCTGCTTTAAGCTAACATATGCTAAAATATAGAAAATATTTTTTATCATACATATTTATGACTGTATAAATTTAAACTATTTTCTTCAGTGGAGGAGTAAATGAAAGGCGTAAAAAGGTGTATTTATGAGGTAATGGGTAAACACATTCAACCCTAGTCATACATGTATGTGGCCTTTGCAAGCAGGGTACCAGTGAAGAGAATGTGAACTATGTATACAGTGAAGACTCAGATGAAAGGGCATCCTTTAGGAGTGCTCTGATCTGGGTCTGCAATGTTTGTCATACTGCATTTCAGTGACAAAAAACAACACAGCTTAATGTAGGATAAAAACTATGCAGAAAGCTCATTTTTCTGCATGATTTCTTCCCTGCTTTAAGGAATCCTTTGTCTTCAGGGGTCTCCACGCTTTTTGACTGAGTGGTCAATCCATACAAGATTGATTGCTGGAGGAATCCCCAGTATTTGGCAAGGTTGCTGGTACTGCATATGACTTGACCCTTTATTCCATAGATACACCTTTTTACACATTTAGTTTATTCCTCCACTGGATAAAATAATTAATTTTATACAGTTATGAATGGGCAACAAAAGAAATATTTCCCATGTCCTTGTAAATGGTAGCTTAAAGCAGGTTGAAAGTAAAGCAGAATGTGCCTTAAGGCACATTCTGCTTTACTTTTAACCTGCTTTAAGTGGTCACCATACTTCAAAACAGGATATGGAGTATAGAGTTAAGTGATCCTTTGAACACATTTTTTTTGTTTATTTGAAGCTTATGTTGAAACAAAATGTTTGCTTGTTTGTCCAACCACTTCATGAAATAGGATTTCTATAGTGGTATTTATTGTTGACTTTTTAATCCCTTCCATCCCCCTTTCTCCAACTGTGTTTAAGACAGGATACTGCTAGAATGTAAAGGAGAAAACTCCTTTAGGAGTGTACCCTCTACCTCTTAGCCTGTTTCAAATTTTAAAGATAGGTGACCACTTAAAGCAGGCTAAATAAAGTAAAGCGGAATGTGCCTTAAAGTGCATTCTGCTTTACTTTCAGCCTGCTTTAATTTTATCTTCTGTGATATAGGAAATAATTCTTATTATTTTCACATTACTTTAGGGTCTACACTGTTTGTCATTTGTTAAAATCGACCCTAAATAGTCAAAAATGGATTAAACTTAGTTTGTCCATTAAAAGTTTCAGGGGTGAACGAGTTAACCTACAGTTAACCTTGATGCAAATACTTGCAAATATCCCCAAGTTCCATGTTCAAAGAGATTTGGTTGTGGGAGCATTGTTCTGATTTCAAACCTGACATTAGTTTAATGAATAATTGAATATGACAATGGGGTTTGCTTATAAATTAAACATTTTGCCACTTGTTGAAATGTTGTGTCCTCTAAAGACAGCTTTAAAACTCATTGTCGATAATGCAAATAAACAATCACACTTCCGTTAACCCATATCATGCCAAATGTCATCTGCTTCAAATATATCGTCTAAAAAAATAATCAATTATTATGGTTTTTAAACTGAAGTACACAATGTACCAATTAAATATGAATGCCAAACAGTTTAGATCTAGATCAGATGCTGTGTTATGTGGCATATGATCTGGATTTAAACTGTTAGCAAATATTAACCCATTACCCCATAGCCTGTTTCTAGTTTTGAAAATATATGACCACTTAAAGCAAGTTTAAAGTTAAGCAGAATGTGCCTTACGGCGCATTCTGCTTTACTTTCAGCCTGCTTTAAGCTATTATCAGCTAGAATAAAGAAAATATTTCTTATTATACATATTCATAATTGTATAAATTGGAACTTTTTAAGTGGAGGAAGAAATGAAAGACGTAAAAAGTCATTTTTATGGGGTAATGGGTTAAGTTACTATCTCTTAGAATATAGAAACTTTTTCCTATGGTACATATTTATTAGTGTATAAATTGGAACTATTTTATTCGGTGGAGAAATAAATAAGAGGTGTTAAAAGGAGTATTTATGGTGTAATGAGTTAAGAGGCCATTCTTTGAATTAGAATGGGTTGCTTCAAATCCTTCGCCCCTGAAACCTTGAATGGACATTTCCAGCTTTAAATTAGGTCTAGTCCGTTTTTGACCGTGTAGGGTTTTATTTTACATTACATTTGCAAAATGACAAATGGTGTAGACCCAGATCAGAGGGTTCCTAAAGGAGCCCTCTGATCTGGGTCTATACTGTTTGCAATTTTACAAGATGTACACTTCAGAGGTACACTGTTTGTAAGGATGAGTGTACACATCACTAGGGTTCAATGGGTTAAAGACAGGTCACTGAATAAAATGGATTAACCCATTACCCCATAAATACTTCTTTTTACCCCTTTTGTTTATTCCTCCACTAAGGAAAATATTTGTAATTTATACAGTGATTAATATGGTTCATAAATATTTTCTATATTTTGGCAGATGGTAGCTTAAAGCAGGTTAAAAGTAAACAGAATGCGCTTTAAGGCGCATTCTGCTTTACTTTCAACCTGCTTTAAGTTTTCTACTATCATCAATTTTAGAAACAGGCTATGGGGTAACGGGTTAAAGACAGGTGACTGAATAACAAAAGTTGTTCTTCATTAATTAAGCAATGTTGTTCTTCATTAAGCAGCTACATGTATTAACCCATTTCTCCATAGATATGCATTTTAACACATTTGATTTATTCCTTCATTGAAGGAAATAGTTTCAATTTATACAGTCATTAATATACAGCATCAGAAATATTTTCTATATACAAGCAGATGGTAGCTTCAATCTGCTTTAAGTGGTCACCTGTGTTCAGAAACAGGCTATGGGGAACTGGGTTAAATTATTACTTGGGTGGCAGGTAAACACAAGTTTTGTCGTACATAAAGTGTGTCTTTATTGGTACATCAAGTGTGTCTTTATTGACGAACTGTCACTGTTATATGTATTATAGATATTCTGACTTTAAGTGTTAACAGGGTTACAATGTAGGGTTGGTATAAGACAGCTAAGCTGTTGGTATCATTAGCATGTTCAACCTTTACCCATAACTCTATAGTCTATTTCTAGTTTTTAAGATAGGTGATTGCATAAAGCAGGTTGAAAGTAAAGCAGAATGCGCCTTAAGGCACATTCTGCTTCACTTTCAGCCTGCTTTAAGCTACTACCGACATAGATCTAGAAAATATTTCTTATGCTGAATATTCATGACTACATAAAAGGGAATTATTTTCTTCAGTGGAGGAATAAATTAGAGGCGTAAAAAGGCGTATTTATGGGGTAAAGGGTTTAGGAGGAGTATTCTCTACATAAACAGTCATGTACATGTACCTGTGAAGTGTACACATACTTTTTCTATGCAAACAGTTCAGACCCTGCTCAGATGACTCCTGTTGGAGCCCTCTGGTCAGAGTCTGCACTGTTTGTCATTTTGCAATGTATTCCTAAAAGCAACCCTTAAAGACTTTTCCTCAGTCTACCCCCCATTGTCTTGATAGGTGTGAATATAACTGTCAAAGCATGAAGCACAAGCTATACCGATCTCAGTTGAGGCCCAGATTATACTCATGCTCTAGTGATTTTCAATGGTTATTTCTAACCAAAGTATCAAATATAAAGGTCAGGTCTCCCATGAGAAGCTTCAAAGGTTCTTTGCTACCGACATGTCCAGAAGACTCATGCGTTTTGCAAGGAAATTGTCTGGCAAGGCGTTATGATCGAAAGGTCGCCAGGAAATGTCTTTAACAATTAAAAATGGACTAAATATCATAAGAAATTGAAATTGGTGAATGAATAAAGCCTACATGACTTTTGTATGGACTTTTGCTTTACTTTCAACCTGCTTTAAGTGGTCACGTCTCTTGAAAACTAGAAACAGGCTATGGGGTAATGGGTTATGCATTTCTTGCCTCGTACATTGTTGTTTTATTGTTTTCTCCCTGTGACCTTGTGTGGTGTTTTCAGTATTAATTGTTAAGCTTTCTTTATATCTGGGATCCGAAGGGGAATTGTTTGTTTCTTTCAAACATACATT
The DNA here is from genome assembly GCA_922989275.2 of Gari tellinella. Taxonomy (NCBI): domain Eukaryota; kingdom Metazoa; phylum Mollusca; class Bivalvia; order Cardiida; family Psammobiidae; genus Gari; species Gari tellinella. The sequence continues at coordinate 4,819,809 of OV277871.1, forward strand.
TCCATGAAATAAATGTATATGTTAAACAAATGTTTCTGTTTTAACCATTTACTCCATAGATACACCTGTTGGACTCATTTAATTAATTGCTCCATTAAACAGTAATGAATGTACATCATTAAAAATAATTCCTTTTAAATATTTCCTATATCTAGCAGATAGTACCTTAAAGTCGGATGGAAGTTAAGCAGAATGCGCCATAAGGCACATTCTGCTTTACTTTCATCCTGCTTTAAGTAGCCACATGTCTTCAAAGCGAAGAAATAGTCTCCGGAGTAAAGGGTTAAATATATGCCTCTGTGAAATGCATGTTTCTATTTTAGGAAGTTTATTCTTATTATTGAGTTTGCTATGATTGATCCCTAGTTTTCTCTTGTTTGTATTCTGAACAGCTTTCTGTTTGTGATATGATTATATATTCACTTGATTACACTTTCACCATGGCTTTAAAATTCAACAATAAAATACTGATTGAAATATACATATACTGGAGTGTTTATACTTTTCTTTACACCAAGTTAGTTTAAACATACAGTTAAACCTCTCTATTACGACCACTAATTGCTAATCACTAGGGTGTTTACGATAGGTGACCGCTTAAAGCAAGGTGACAGTGAAACAGAGAGCTCCTTTAGGAGCTTTCTGTTTCACTGTCACTTGGCTTTAAGCTGTCACCTTTCTATTATACAGTCAATTAGCCTTCGTTTTGGTGGTCGTAATAGCGAGGTTTTACTGTATTTTATTTCGATACTGTACACCAAGTTAACTTTAAGCTTGTTGGCGACGAGTATACTCGTAATCTATAAACACTGTACCTGTAAGGAGTACACTTGTCCTGTGCAAACCGTGAAGACCCTGATCATAGGACTCCTTAAGGAGCCCTGTGATCAGGGTATGCACTGTTTGTCATTTTGAAATACTTGTATATTTTAAAGAATCAACCCTAAATGATAAAAAATGGACCAAACTTTATTTTAAACTGGAATTGTCCATTTTAAGTTTCCGGGTAAAATTAGTTAATCCTTTCCTCCGCATACAGGCAAGACCCATAGGACACCTTTACCCATTTTTCCTTAGCTAAAGAAAGAATATTCTTTATCGCATCGTTCAGGGTTATATCCCTTGTCAACATTACATGCAGAGTTGCCGTTCCTTACAATCACAGTTTGTATGCGTGTACTTCAACGGTCGTTCCCGCCAATTCTTCACGTGGGAGATGTTTGGCACGGGAATTGCTTACTTGAACAAATTAACCAATTTGTCACATCTGGGCGTCTGTGCAAATTTCTATTAAGATCCATTAAGGAATGGTGACTTCTTTATGTGCAAACACAACTTTCGTGCTAAAAGTATACAATGTGCATACACAAAAATGATAACGCTTGCTTGATTAACTCTCTATATAACATAATTTTTGGAGCGACTCCTTTTGCCATACATTTGTAGATGGTAAATAGTCACAGCTGCGATGTACACGTATAAAGTTTTTGAAAAAAAATCTCATCTGTCACAACGCAATACCTTCAATAAATAGAGGACTCGGCAACAGCTTGTGATCCTATCAGCTATCCACGTACAGTAAAACCTCTACATTAAATTGATTGTGTATAAGACAGGTGACAGCTTAAAGCAAGGTGACAGTGAAACAGAAAGCTCCTTTTAAACGTTTTTGTTGTCTTCTGCATTTTATTAGTAGTGCGTCGCTATAGAACATGCAATTTTTGACTCAATATCAAGACTATGGTCTGATTAATGTATTACATATTGAAACTTACACATTTACTTGGTTAATTAGGTCTTTTTGTATGCCATTTACTGGTATTTTTAGTAAATTTTGCATGTCTCAAATCTTAGAGCTTGTAAATAACATTATGATGTGAACCTAAAAATGCCCCAATGTAACAATTTATCCCTTTGGATCTTTGCTGAAGACCTTGTCTAATATTATTCACTCGGCCTAGGAAAAGGATAAGAAGTCACAATTTTCCAATCATGAATTTTCAAATGTCTCAAAATACCAGACATCCATTACCAAACTCTTGATTAATACCAAAGGTACTTATATTGGCTTTATTTCCTGTATTATTAGCTTAACCCTTAGCCCGCCAAATAAATTGTCGTCTGCTATATTTCTCGTCTGCTTCAAGTTTCAAAGTTGCTCAAAATTGCTGAAAATGTTGTCCGAGTGTCAAACAGCTTGGATCCGGAGGAGACGCCGAGTTACTCGGCGTCTCATCCGGATCCAAGCTGTTTGCATATGGAGCTATAGTCGTGAGTGGCAGGCTAAGGGTTAAAACATTGTATATGATGTAGCATTTTAATTTTATGGGTAAATATTGATCAGTTGAAAAAGAAAACTGGTCATTAAAGGTTTTCCCCCTTTCCAGGTGAAAATGTTAAAAATCAGTTTAACTTCCGTTACCAACATTTACATAAAACTGTTGATTGAAATACTATGACTAATCTCCAATAATACTATCTACAACCAGGGAACATTCTAAGGACATTTTGTTACATTCCCGGGCAATACATGATATTCTTATAAGCGAAAAAGTGCATAAATATTAACTTCCGTGATCATTAACTTCCAAGATTATTTTCGCGGTTTTCTCTGCTATGTAAGATTAACACTCTTAAACACCAATTTATCACGTTACATCCTAGATTACTGTTTAGTTTGATGCCTTAATGTTTTCAAAACTTGATTGGACAAATTTTTACGCTAATACAAAACATATGCTACGGCTTCAAGTAAGTATTGATTTTGTTTCAAATTACGTATATTTAAAGCGTAAAGTTGTCTAATGCCGAAATGTGTGCAATATTATGACGTCGGTTTTTTTTAGCTCAGGGTGAGCTTTTGCAATCCTTGAATGTCCGTCGTTCGTCGTCATCAATTTTAGTGTTTACACTCTAGAGGCCACACTATTTATCCAATCTTTCTCAAACTTGCTCAGATGGTATATTGCCATAAGAGTTCGAATGAGTTTGATTATGGTTGAAATCAGACAAATAGGTCAAGAGTTACCTACCTTTGAATTGCTGAAAATGCCATATTTAACAGTGTTTACAGTCTAGAGGCTACAATATTTATCAAAACTTTCTAAACTTTGCTCAGATTGTATATGACCAAAAGAGTTCGGACGAGTTTGATTATGGTTGAAATCTGACAAATACATCAAGAGTTATCTACCTTTGAACTGCTGAAAATGCCATATTTAACAGTGTTTACACTCTTAGAGGCCACAATTTTTATCCCATCTATTTCAAACTTGCTCAGATTGTATATGACTATAAGAGTTCAAAAAGGTTTGATTATGGTACAGGTCGAGAGTTATCTACCTTTGAATTGCTGAAAATGCCATATATAAGGGTGTTTACACTGTAGAGGCCACAAATTTTATCCAATCTTTCTCAAACTTGGGCAGATTGTATATTACCATAAGAGTTCGGATGAGTTCGATTATGGTTGAAATCGGATCTATAGGTCAAGAGTTATCTACCTTTGAATTGCTGAAAATGATATATTTAACAGTGTTTACACTTTAGAGGCCACACTATTTATCCAAACTTTCTCAAACTTGCCCAGATTGTATATGATCATAAGAGTTCAAAAACGGGTGATTATAGATGAAATCTCACCTATAGATCAAGAGTTAAGAGAGTGTTGCATACATGAAGAAGAGTTATCTACCTTTGAATTGCTGAAAATGCCATATTTTACAGCGTTTACACTCTTGCAACTACAGTTTTCAATGGATTTGCATACAAAGTATATAGCTATACATTCTCGAAGGAGTGCAATTATTGTTGAAATCTAATCATTGTGGCAATAGTTATCTGTCCTTGATATACTTTGAAATGCTAGAAAAGGCTTCATTTCAGTATTGTTTAGGCTCTAGTTATCTGCCCTTGATGTACTATACTATACTACAATTATGAGGTTGTATTCCAAACTTGTTTACATGCTATACTACAAATTTGAATGGATTTAGATGAAAACGGGTGAAACAGAAAGGTAAAGCTATCAGGGCTCAGTACAACAGGTGAGCGATATCAGGGCCTTCAGGCCTTCTTGTTTAAGTATATGTTACATCATAAATGAGGTTTAAAATGTAGTGTTGTTGTGACGAAATTCAATTCGGGTTAAAGGTTTTGACTTGATTGTTTTATGCAATAACGGAAGTTAACGTTTGTGACCACTGTTCCAGTGATAATTATTCACATTTGAATCCATATTAAACAGCTATTTTGACGAATTAACTTCATCAAACATGTATCGCTTAACTGACAATGATATAATTCAGAAACTACTCTATAATGATTTGCTTTTATCAGTTGTGGTAACGGAAGTTATTTTTCACATCTTTTAGCCAGAAGTCTGCTTTATCTGAGACCCACATCAGGAACGTAGATTATATATACGTTCCTGCCCACATGTAATATTTTTAAACCCTAAGGAATCTCGATTCGGTAGTAGATACTCAGGGCTGCCATTTCTCCGGATTTTTCCTAAATCTTCGGATTTTTTTCTCCACTACATGGTAGCTTAAAGTAGGCTGAACGTAAAGCAGAATGCGCCTTAAGGCACATTCTGCTTTACTTACAGTCTGCTTTAAGTAGTCGCATGTCAACAAAACAAAAAAACAGGCTATGGGGTAAAGGTATGATTCGTAAAATCGCAATTGAAAAATGCAAATTTGGAAATCTCAGGATTTTTCATGTCAACTTATGGCATCCCTGGATACTATTTGCAAAGTTTATCTGTCTGTCCGTCTTTCTGTTTGTCGCTATTACAACTGAAAACCTTAATCTTTTTAATACATTTTGAGCTATATAAGCCACATTCCCATCATATTTGCCATATGTCGACAAGACTTGCTAAATTGTATAATTATCTATTTTCTTTTGACCTTTAAGTTAACATTGGGACCTCTTGGCCTTTGTGTAACCGGGTTTAGTGTATAGTTAAATGGTGAGAGATGTGTGTTGTAAGCGGCCCGGATAGCTCAGATTGGAGAGCACTTGCCCAGTAAGCAAGGGGTCACAGGTTAGAGTTTTGTCTGGCTGCATATTTTTCTCACCACGTTACATTTTGCCCTTAACGAAAATAATCCGTAGGATAATATGTAACTCACAGAGTGTACAAAAATAATAAAAGAAACTCGTGGAGTGTCGTCGGTGTCAGGATAAAGTGACCGACCGGGTACAGTCCCATTGGTGCACCTAAAAAGTGCCCCTGCTCGTAATACCCGAAAGGGGTGTGTAGCAGTATATAGAGAAAGAAAGAGAAAGAAAGAGTGTTCTAATTCGGGACGAATTCTTGTGTAAAAGGGATGTGTGTTACTGTGTGTAGCCGGGTTGAGTTTATAGTTAAATCGTGGGAGATTTCTGTAAACAACCCGGTTAGCTCAGGTGGGAGAGCATTTGCCTAGTAAGCAAGGGGTCCCGGTTCGAGTTCCGGTCTGGCTGCATATTTTTCTCACCTTGTTACATTTGTAAAAGTCGTCAATCGCTATTAACATGTGAAATAATAGGCAGGGCTGCCATTTCTCCGGATTTTTCCTAAATCTCCGGATTTTTTCCAGTACATGGTAGCTTAAAGCAGGCTAAAAGTAAAGCAGAATGCGCCTTAAGGTGCATTTGGCTTTACTTTCAGCCTGCTTTAAGAAGTCGCTTGTCAATAAAACAAGAAACAGACTATGGGGTAAAGGTACGACTCGTAAAATCATGCAACTTTGGAAATCTTAGGATTTTTCATGTCAACTTATGGCAACCCTGAATAGGCATGCAGTTCAAATGTTTGAAAAGAAAAGCATATCTTTTTGGTAAAAAAAGAGATTGAACTACCGCCTTTGTATTTAAGTGACATTGACCTTGATATTTTACCTATATAACCTAAATTTATATGTTTACTATACATATTCAACTATTCATATAAGAGTTTTACATTTAATATTATTTGGCATAATCTAATAATGTGTCATTGAAATTGACATATTGACCTCAGGGTTTGAACTCAACATAAAAATAATCCACTCGATTGAACAAATGTTCGCCAAAAGAAATAGCAAATAACTTTTAAAAAAAATCAATTTTGTGGGATGATACCATATCATCTAAAGACATTGATCATATGGGTATGCCTATAAAGGCTTAACATGAAAACAAGGAGGCGGACCAGAAAGCTCCTGTAGGCATGATTTGAGACGTTTCCAGTTGCTTGATGAATTAAACAGATAAGATTATTCATACATGGCTATTGCATCTGAGAACCATGTCATCACTTAAGTACAACCTTATAGTATGTGAAAAGTATTTTTGTCCACATATTCAGTAAAACCTCGCTATTGCGACGATTAAAACGAAGACTGATTGATTATATAATAGACAGGTGACAGCTTAAAGCAAGGTGACAGCGAAACAGAAAGCTCCTATAGGAGCTTTCTGTTTCCCTGTCACCTTGTTTTAAGCAGTCACCGTTCGTAAACACTATAATAATTAACATAATTTAATGGTCGTAATAGAGAGGTTTTACTGAACATGAAGTCATAGTAGCTTTAGATTAAATACACAAAGTACTGTCTGAAACAGAGAAGACTTGTTTCAAGCAGTTCCAATAGGAACTATTTCATTGAGCTCCACTTTGTTCACAGAAAATTTCATAGTTCATATTTGTTTTAACTTTTGTCAGTAAAACCTCTCTATTTCGACCACTAAAACGAAGGCTATATAGATGATTGTATGAAAGACAGATGACAGCTTAAATCAAGGTGACAGTAAAACAGAAAGCTTTCTGTTTTCTGTCACCTTGCTTTAAGTAGTCACCTATCGCAATCACATAATAATTAACACAATTTGAGGACCGAAATAGAGAGGTTTTACTGTACATGTTACATACTTTACCCGTCTAACGCGGCGTCTGATCAGGGTCCAAACTGTTTGACATTCATTTTTTAATTTCTTCAGTCATACTACCTTAAATTTAACTTTGAAACGATATTGCAGACAACAATAGTGAAGCAGACGACAATGAATCGGTGAAGGGGTAAAAGTTTCACGAATAATTTGGCAGCGACAGAGTTAACAACATGTGACATACGAATAGTTAGTTCAATACAATTGACAAAACAAAATGTGTGTTTGTGCTTAAATATTAAATTTTATTTATTATCCTTTTGGAATCTTCTTGTACAGGAATTTTGAACCAATCTACTGGTGAATTTTTGATATGACAACAAAAACGAATGAAAATATCAAACAATGCAGACCCTGATCAGAGGGCTCCTATAGGAGCCCTCTGATCAGGGTTTGCATTAATGTAATTAGTAATCTCCATAGAGGGATGTGGGGACGCCGTCGTTTTGACTAATGGGTTAACCCTTTCAACCTTACATTTTTTTTCAAAAATGTTCATATGAACAGAAGAGTACAGGTACTATGAAAACAATGTAGACCCAGATCTAGTCAGAGGGCTCTTAAAGCAGTGTTTGTCATTTTGAAATAAATTGAGAAAAAAACCACCAAAACAGACTTCTTTCGAAACTGAAATTGCCTATTTGAAATGAGTTAAGCAAATATATCCAGAGTGTCAAACAATTTGGATCCAAGGAGACTCAGCGACGTCTCGTTTACAGTTTACACCCAAACAGTTCACAAGAAAAAGGTCGGGTGTTACGTAAAACTTCAATAAAAAGCATTAGAATACATGTTTATAGAGTGTTATTTCCCTGTCCTGTTTTACTCAATGAGCCCTGAAATTCAATTCCTTATTTTTTGTTTTCCTTTTTTTTCTATCATGGACTTTTATGTTACTTTCAAATTAAACTTTTCTTACGAATGTTATTTAGATATCTTACCATTTACCTTAAGATGTTATATAACAAGATTAAGATTATCTGCTCATAACCTAAGGATCCATACTGGACGTTACGGGTCGAATAGATTAGAACGAAATCAACGCACATGTTTAGTATGTAATACTGTAGATATTGAAGATGAGTATCATTTCGTTCTAATTTGTTCCAAATATGAAGATATTAGAAAAAAGTACATTAAAAAATATTACTACGTACGTCCAAGTATGTTAAAATTTGTAGAATTATTACAAACCAGCAATAAACTATTACTTTTCAATTTGGCTAAATATGTAAAGGAAGCTGTCATCTTCCGTAATACTTTGATAAATATTGTACAAGATACCATATAGTACAGAATTGTGTATGTTTCTTATAAACACGTCATTGTGATTTGATTTATTATGTAATTATTGTGTATACAACGAGGTACATTGTACAAGTTGTGAATAAAGTTTCTGTTCTGTTCTGTTCTGTTCTATCTGAGGCTATTGTGACACTGTAACTAATTATCTATGGTTCAATGGACTAACGCTTTGTGACGTCGATTCGATGTACAGTGGAGAATCTGTTATTCTTTCCCGTTTAAACGCAAACGTACGCAAACGCATTTTAGCACTAAAACGTAGAAAAGTACAACTTTTGGACAATTCTGATAATTCTTGTTTATCTTGGTGGCAAACAGTTTGGAGCCTGATCAGACGCCGGGTTACCCGGCGTCTGATCTGGCTCCAAACTGTTTGTACTGCAAATAATAGTTTTAGCGTAAACGCGTTTATTGAGAAAGAATAACAGATTTTCCACTGTATATGCATGTTTATTTCAACACACTGCACTAACAGAATAAATCATCTTGGAGGAAATCGGAGTCAGGTCATTGGCAAACGGCATTTCGTTCATTAAATAATGTATGATTCTTGACAGTTCTTCAATATCCCTAGCCTATGTCGTGCGTATTGTTTAGCCAATTATCCCATAGCCTGTTTATGGTATTTAATTTAAGATAGGTGGACATTTAAGCTGTCATCTGCTAGGATATAAAATATAGGATATAAAATATTTCTTACGGCACAATTCATGACTGTAAAGTTTAATTATTTTCTTCAGTGGGGGAATAGATTATTGGCGTATAAATGCGTATTTATGGAATAATGGGTTAAAACGTATGATTCTTGACAGTACTTCAACTTCCATAGCCTATGTTGTGCATAGTGGTCCCTAACGACGAGTAGGCCAAACATATTCATGTGACTTGTCCTATGCAAACAGTGTAAATCCTGGTCAGAGAGTCCTTACAGAAAACCTCTGATCAGAGTCTGCGCTGTTTGTTATTTAAGAAATAACGAATTCGTAGATGTGCATTATCGTGCATTAGATCACAGTTATGAGTTAGCTCATGTATAAGACGTTATTCTTTCCCGTTTTAAACGCAAATGAAACGCAAAGGCAAACTTCCAGCCTGCATTAAGCTATCACTTAAACATATTTCTTATGATACAAATTCATGGCTGTACAGTGAAACGATTTTCCACAGAGAAGGAATATATTAAAGACGTAAAAATATGCATTTATGGGGTAATCACTAATGGGTTAACCGACCCTTGACCATCCAAGTTTGCAATATTAAATCTATGCCCCACGCTCGTTTACTCGAATTTCACGAGGCCTATACTCATGATACTGAATTACTTACACATAAAGGCATACGATGAAAGAATAAATTCTGAAAGTGGAAACCAAAGCAGATTAAAGGATCGATATATTCATGTTTATAAATTACTACATGTTCACACCAACGTATCATAATTACATATTCACCTTACTTAAAGTACTTGTATCTCTGATATGTAAAATAATATTGATTTCTGTAAGGATTTTCCATGAGTCGATTTTATTTACGTGCCAATATTGCTGTACATTAACATACGCGATTATTTTGAATATCGACTGGTATATTTGATTAACATTTACAGAATTACATTAGTCTGAATAATACTGTCGAAGAAATATTGAATTCAATTAAGATACAGTCGAAACTCGATACTTCGAACTCGCGTTAGTTCGACATACCCGTATTTCAAAGTTAAAACGTGGTTTATTAGCCACGTTTTAACTTTGAAATACGGGTATGTTCGACTTATGCGAGATCGACTTATCGAAATTCAACTTATGAAATACTAGTACATGTACGATCGATTTATGCGAGTTCGGAGTATCAGTTTCGACTGTATATATTACTGAATGTTCGTTATTTGAGTAAATAACTGTTGAACTGTTTTAATTTCTTCACTGCCATAACCTCATCGATTTTAAACGAGTGTCGTCTGCTTTTTTTCTCAAATTTAAATTTTTAAACAGTAACGCGGCGTCTGATCAGGGTACAAACCGTTTGTAAATAACTGTTGTATCTGGGGTTAGGCAGTGAAGTGATTAGTGTATATATGTTACAGGGAATATTTATAAAATATCAACGAAAAACTTCAAAATTACGCCTTTTCCCTGGGAGATTTAGGGTTTTCGTGAAATCCCTGATTTTCAGGGATTTCACGTATTCCCTGATTACACTTAATCACTGTAACATATACAGGTATAACTCAGTAGTCGTTATTTGAGTAAACAGTTGTTTACTGTTTTAAGTGGGGTGGGGTTTTTTGTATTAAAAGAGACAAAACATGTAAAAAAAAAAAAGTACACTTTTGCAGACTATGTTTTTAGCTCACCTGAGCCAAAGGCTCAAGGTTAGCTATTGGGATGGCCCTGTGTCCGGCGTCCGTCGTCGTCCGTCGTTAGTCGTTAGTCGTGCGTCGTCGTTAACAATTGCTTCAAATGACATCTCCTCCTATACCGCTTGACAGAATTCAACCAAACTTTACAGAAATGTTCCTTGGGTCAAGCTCTTTCAAATTTGTTCAAAGAATTAAAAACAATGCAGAACTCTGGTTGCCATGGCAACCAAAGTGAAAAAATAAGGAAATCTTAAAAAATCTTCTTGTCAAAAACTGGAAGGGCAAGAGCTTACATATTTGGCACATAGTATCATCTACAGGTCCTCTATCAAGTTTGTTCAAATTATGCCCCTGGGGTCAAAATTGGCCCCGCCCCGGGGGTCACAGATTTACATAGAGTTATATAGTGAAATTTTCAAACGTCTTCTTCTCTGAAACTAATGTGGCCAGAGCATTGATATTTGGAATGGTGACACTTCTAGATGTCCTATACAAAAATTGTTCAAATGGTTCTGGTCAATTGCATAACTAGGTCACAGGAGCTAAAAATAGATTTTTTTCATTGAAAACTTAAACAATCTTCTTGTCTGAAACTACAAGGGCCAGAGCTTAGATATTTGGCACATAGCATCGCCTACAGGTCCTCTATCTAGTTTGTTCAAATTATGACCCTGGGGTCGAAATTGGCCCCGCCCCGGGGGTCACAGTTTTACCTAGAGTTATATAGTGAAATTTTCAAACGTCTTCTTCTCTGAAACTAATATGGCCAGAGCTTTGATATTTGGTATGGTGACACTTCTAGATGTCCTATACGAAAGTTGTTCAAATGGTTCTGGTCGGTAGCATAACTAGGTCACAGGAGCTAAAATTAGATTTTTTTCAATGAAAACTTAAAAAATCTTCTTTTCTGAAACTACAAGGGCCAGAGCTTAGATATTTGGCACATACCATCGCCTACAGGTCCTCTATCAAGTTTGTTCAAATTATGCACCTGGGGTCAAAATTGGCCCCGCCCCTGGGGTCACAGTTTTACATAGAGTTATATAGAGAAAATTTCAAACATCTTCTTCTCTGACACTAATATGGCCAGAGCTTTTATATTCGGTATGGTGACACTTTTAAATACATGTATACTTTACATAATTTGTTCAAATTGTTCTGGTCTGTTGCATATCTAGGTCAGTCCTGGACCTAAATTATTATCGCCATTTTTTCAGCTATTTTCTCAGGTGAGCGAAATATGCCCCATGGGGCTCTTGTTATTTTAGCAAACGACAAATCAACGGGTAGCGTTCAAGCTGAATTGTCGTCGTTTGCTGTGTCAAAATTAATGGTTGAACTAATCATTTTCAACTTGGCTTGTTACCCGATTTTACCTTGACGTGTGACGCGAATTTCTATTTTACCTTGAATGAATGTTATCAATCTACCATTCTGCTTTACTTTCAATGAATCTGCTTTAAGTGGTCACCTGTTTTCAAAATTAGAAACAGACTACATGTATAGGGTAAAGGTTTAATTTTAAACAAACGGATCAGTTTTGTTTTCTATTGTGAGCCTCATGACACAGATTATCGGTTTCTATGGCAATACACAGGTACGGTTATTGTATTAACGTCGGTTTAAAAGCTATGCATCACTAAACACAAACTTTAACTCTTTGCATGCTAGCGGCGGATATTTACGCGGCGTCTCATCAGGATCTAAACTGGTTGACACACTGAACCCGTTTTGGAAAAGAAATTAAGAAAATTATATTTTTAAAACAGTTGCAGACGACAATTTTTGCAGACGAAAAAAGTACCCAGCATGCGAAGAGTTAAACATTTTATATCCACATAAGTTTACGAGGACGTAGGATCGGGTCACACGTTCTAATATTACATTTGACTATCTCCCTATAGACGGTGTGAACATGTTTACAGTGGCAAACAAAATAATAACTTTTAGTCTGTATTTTTTATAACTCTGAGAGAGACGAATGGACACAGACAGACATAGAAAGGGGGAGAGGCAAACATTAGGGGCGAGCGAGAGAGAGTCCAAAAGTTAATCTGGACTGCAAACATTTTGGAGTCTAATCTGACGCCATGTCATGCAGGCTCCAGTTTTTAAAGTAAATAATTAGTTTGACCCATTTTATGCGTGATACACTTTTAGCTGTACCTCTAGGCAAACAGTTTTGATCTCAGATCAGGCCCCACTTTGTGGGGCCTGATATGACATTAAAACTGTTTGCAGCTAAGTCAATATTCTATCAGAAACTGCTAAAATATTGCAAATATTTGAGTTATACCCGCTACAGACGCCATTTTAAAATGGCAGCCAAATATTACCCAGCATACAATGGGTTAACATAAACGCGTTTAATTGAAAAAGATTCAATGATAACGTCCTTTTCACTATATAATACTTATCAATAATTATCAACTTTTCTGATCTAAATGAATTTATCTTTTAGTATACATTTGCCAGTCAATATTCGACACTTATTTCCTGTTTAAAATTGTACATTATTCATACGATGGTGATATAAATTCGATAATATTTATCAGATTTTTCTTTAATGTGGGCAATACTGCCCGTGGCGGATCACCTGCTTTCACTCATTACCCCACAAATACGTCTTTTAACGCCAATAATTTATTCCTCCACTGAAGAAAATAGTTCCACTTTATACAGTAAAGAATATGCACCATACAAAATAGTTTCTATATCCTAGCAGGTGGTAGCTTAAATCATGCTGAAAGTAAAGCAGAATGCACCTTAAGGCGCATTTTGCTTTACTTTCAACCTGCTTAAGTGACCACCTATCTTCAAACTAAAAACTGACTATGGGGTTGTGGGTTAACTCCATCATCCCCGATACTTGAAATGGGCCATTCCAGTTTACAGTTAAGTCTAGTCCATGCTTGACTACAAGGGATAGGTTTTAACACTATATTGCAAAATGACAAACAGTGCAGAACCTGGTCAGAGGGCTCCTGAGCTGATCATGGTCTACTCTGCCCGGTGTACACAGGACACTACACTGCTTGCATTGGACAAGTACACTTTTCACAGTTACATTGTTCGTAAATGATGAGTATACTCGTTGCTAGGGTTGAATACGCTCTCATTTCTAAATTTCAAATTTTTAGTTACAATTGTACGTTGAGTGAAGAGACATAGGCATGAGTGTCAAACAGTTTGGACCCAGATCAGACGTAATGTTATGAGCAGGTATAGGTACATGTTACTTGTACAGTCAAAATTGTTTTAGGCGATCACTCATTGAAGAGACAGGAGATCTGTTTACATATACAGCACTCCCTCTCTACAACGGCCCTCCCAAGAACGTCTCCCTCCTTACAACGACCCCTGTCGCAGTTCCCCAAACAAGACATTTATGTCCAAACTTTTCATGGCTGCAATACCGTCTGCTTAAAATTGTCGTCTGCTGTTTCTCTCAAAATTACATAATGGACATTTTGATAGAAAAAAACTTAGATGACGAGTGACAAACAGCTTGAATCCAGATCAGACGCGCGTTACGCGGCGTCTGATCTTGATTCAAGCTGTTTGCAAATGGAAGTCAATTTACCTCCCTACCATGACTCCCTCTGAACAACGCACACAATATTTGTTTCCCATTGGATGTCGTTTTACAGAGGGAACGCTGTAATACAAATAATAATGCAGAAAATACCTTAACATTATTTCATCCTGTATTATACTGTCACCAGTAGTAAAGAAAGCAAATTGATCTGGGCGGCCGTTTAACACAATGATGCTTAGTGGCGCGTATGAGAGCCATTCAAAAACAACGTTCTGCTAGAGAGTACGCTTGTCCTATGCAAACAGTATAGAGGGCCCCTAAAGGGGCAGGTTTCCTCTGATCGGGTTCTACACTGTTTAACAGTGTAGACCAGGATCAGAGGGCCCCTAAAGGGGCAGGATGCCTCTGATCAGGATCTACACTGTTTGTCATTTTGTCATTTGAAAATATATAATAAAAATTAAATCGTCATGAAAAGTCGAAAATGGACTGGACTCATTTGGACACGAGAATTCTCTATTAATGGTTTAAGACAGGTTACACTGTACATGGCAGGTAATTCATGCGTGTATAATGAAAAATGCCTCAGGTAACAAATTCTGATGTTGGACATTTCACATTTAAACCTTAACCAAAGACATATCTGACTTTCCTATGCTGGGTTCAAATAAGGACTTGTACTTTTACAGTGTTTGATCTCGAAGAAACAAACAGGAATAGTTTGTTGAACAATTTCACAGGATATATAGAGTGAGGGAAAGTTAAGCGCCATTTGTGACATCTTAAAGTCGCATGCTAACCTTATAAGCGCATGCGCGACAGGTAACTGTACTATTCATATACATGTACTGTGCATATATACATGTTAGGCAAATGTAGCGCATATTGGAGGCATTCACTTTGCGGCTAAATCCACAACGGAAATCCACTATTTGTCAATGGATATAAGTCCTTTTTTTCTTTTTGTAAATTTGTATTCACAACGGATTTTATAATCGAGAGAACCAACAATAGATGGATTCAAAAGGTCGGGCTTAGCAAGTTTTTATGTGATCAGCGAAGCATGACACCGTAAATATGACACCGAGAGATTCTCCAGTGTAAAGTAATATCCCTTGAGCAAATTATTCAGTCTGTGTGTATCTACCTGTCCGGGCTGTACATATATCAAATAACATCACAAAAGACACTTTCACAAACAAGAAGAAAAGAGCAATGATATATTCGTGACACGGACTGGAGTTCGACACTTTTTTCAAAACTTTCTAAATTGTGGATAACTTTTTCTATGGTAGAAAGTTTTCGCTTGATGTATGGGAGCATATGAGTGACGGTTTTGACGTGTATTCGACATTGTCGCCAGAAGGTATCTTTGTGAGTGTCATACAAACATTACAGCAAAGAACACGACAATGGAAAGAACGTTCAATTTCGACAGACATGTTTTTCATGCTATACTGTGTTCGACTTTATTCTTCATGGTTGCATATGCAATAGGGACCAACGTCCCTGCATGGTTTGTGGCGCACGAGCAAGTTAGAAACTTGAGCACGTGCAAATCAGCGGACTATTACCTCGGAACCGAGCGGAGATCTAATTGGTCACCGGATATTACCGAAGTACAATTAAGCGCAAGCCTTTGGTTTCTGAGAATTGATGTCTACAATTCGAGAGACGTATTTCAGACATATAGGTCGTTTTCGAGTATTTCAGTCGGCATACAACCTGTAAAGGCAGGAAACAGACCAGGTGAGTTATTGCCGGTTTTAGCCCATTCAACCCTAGCGACGAGTATACTCGTCATGTAAAACAGTGTACCTGTGAGGAATACACGTCTCCTGCATGCAAACAGTGTATACCCTGATCAGAGGGCTCCTTAAGGAGCCCTCTGATCAGGGTCTACACTGCTTGTTTTATTAAAATACATGTATACATGTTTTGTTAAAATCAACCCTAAATAGTCAAAAATGGACTTGGCTTTTTTTAATTGGAATTGTCCACTAAAAGGTTCATGGGTGAATGAGTTAATACCTTGTGAATCGTGTTATCGTGAAAAAGTGCACACTGTATAGACCGAGATCAGACGCCGCGTGTCCAATTATGCGTCTTGCCAGGGTCTGTATTGTTTGCACTTCTCGCATACAGTTGGAATATTCTATTGAATAAGACGAGCGATGGACAGTTTTAAGGACAAAAACCGTCTTTCAAACATGACGACCAAACGTTGAGTCTAGTCTGGGACCGTGCTTATAAAGCGTTTGAGTTGAGTCTGAAATCGTTCTCAAGTATTTGATTGGTCAGAGTTGAGTCTAGGCTCAAATCTGACCAATCAAATACTCGAGAACGCACTCAGACTCGACTCAAACGCTCTATAAGTGCTGGGCCAGGATCTGCATTGTTTGCACTCTGTAATTGGAATACAGTACAAACTCTGTTACAATAAAAATAGACTAAATGGCGATATTTAAGGCAGATGACAAATTGAAGCAAGATGAAAGTAAAGCAAGAATTAAGCTCCTACAAATAGGAGGTGTCTCCTTTATTTTCACATCTTGCTTTAAGCAGTCACCTGCATTAAACATCTCAAATAGTGGTCGTAAAAGAGAGGTTTTACTGTACTCTATAGTATCATTCGAGCGATGTGCAATGAAGATCATGCTTACAAAGTCGTGTTTTAAATTACAACTGAATGAATCAGATATAGGTCTACACTGAACTGCCATACAACCATTGTTCACGCGACACACACTTTGTGGTTGTTTGTACAGAGGTTGAACCACTATAGGTCCCATCCGAAACCTTTGTCCATTGCTAAGAGCCAGTGGGTGCCAGATCAGACGGCGAGTAACTCAGCGTCTGATAAGTTCCCAAACTGTTTGCCACTACGAGTAGATAAAATTGGAATCATTTTCATATGTCATAAATAGACACCCGTCACCATATACACGCGTTACGCTAAAACTATTAATTTCTATGCAAACAGTTTGGAGCCAGATCAGACGCCGGGTAACCCGGCGTCTGATCAGGCTCCAAACTGTTTGCCATTTAAATTAAAATTAACATTTATAATAGTACAAAAGTTGTCAATTTCTCCATTTTAATGCGATACGTTTGCGTTTAAACGGGAAAGAATAACGTTTTCTCCACTGTACATAATACAGTAAAAACCTCTGTACTACGACCACTATATTAATTTAATCATTTTGTGCTAAAACAGATCTGATGTCTGCTGAAAGCAAAATGAAAGTATTGAACAGAAAGCTCATTCATAAGCTTTCTGTTTCACTTTCATCTTGCTTTAAGCTCCCATTTGTATTTTATATGTAATCAAATAGCATCCTTGCTGGTGATCGTAATAGAGAGGTTTTACTGTGACTGAAATTGTTTGATGGGACGATAAACCCAACTTACTCACTATATACCCAGATTCAAATACTTTGCTTTTCTAAATTAGATTGCGTTGGCGTTTCGTTTCGTTTCGTTTATTTATAATCACTGTTCAACGATACTGCTACAACATGTTACCATTTTCTATCGAATGCCTGGTTGGTTTATGGTCACTTGCGTGAATCCATTCACTTAAGGATTCCTCTAACCAGGGTCTGCTCTATTTGTCATATTGAAATGTATTGATAAAAAGCAACCTTTTAAATAGTCAAAAACGGACTAGACTATATTTGAAATTGGAATTATCCAAAGGGTTAACACAAGTTTAAAGCAATGATTAAAATAGACAAATTATCTTTTTCCCTCTACCCCCTTTTTCTTCGTATAGTGTATAAACTATAAATACGTTTTTAAGTGTAGACTCAGATCAGACAGCCCCCGATGAAGCTGTCTGGTCAGGGTCTACAGTGACGGTGTCTGTCAAATTGTCTTTATGTAATAACGATACAATCGAATATTCATATATACTTATCGTATTCGCATGTTCAAGAACCGAATATTCGCAAGTACAAAAAAAAGAAAACTTAAAAACAACTACAAGGGGTGAAAACTGCAGCTTATCAACAACCTCCAGTACCATATTAGTCCTGAAAACACTTGCTATGATAAGGGGGTTTATCTTCACTTAAACAACTATACTTAACACAGAAACTAAAGCAAAAAGAAATTGTGCTTCAATATACTTTAATTAACAATGAAATGAAAAAGATATGAACATGATAATTAGTAGTAATAAAATATTAGAAAAGTTTCACATAAAGACCTACAAAGAAACTATTACATTCATATTCGTCACCCTATATCTTGATGTGTATTCGTATTCTCTACATGGTGTATTCTTTACAGCCCCTGTAGACTGTTGTCTACATGTAATAGGATTTGTCTGACATAAATCTGCACTCTTTCCTAGAGTAAACCATATGATATAATTGCTTGTCACTGTGATTAACACTTAAAGTCAACATTTTTTAAACACCTGTCACATTCTACTCTTGAAGGACTTCATTACGATTTGTTTCGTTTACACGGAAGATAATCATATGTTTTTGAAATAAGCGTTTATAATTGCCTTAAGATATTCTATATGTACGCGCGGTCAATAACCCTTTCCTATACTGGAAACCTAAGGTGAACCTTGCAGACAGAGCAGACCCAGAACACGGAGTCCTCTGATCTGGGTCTGCACTGTTTGCTTTACTTTATTTTCAGAAATTATGTCTTAATCCAACCGTAACGAACATCAATAACAGTCCCCTTTTCCAAAGTAAAGGATAGTTAGGATATACCATACATTCAGCCGAACTTCGATATCTCAAATTCGCTTAAATTGAACATATTCATATTTCAAAGTTAAAAAATGACATAGGCCTCGTGTTAATTTTGAACTATGGATATATTTGACTTAATTCATTACCCAATAACTATACGCTTTTAAATAATTCTTCCTCTGAAGAAAATAATGTCACTTTATACAGTCAAGAATATGCTCCATAAGAAACAAATTCTATAACCTAGCAGATGGTTACTTAAAGCATATTGAAAGTAAAGCAGAATGCGCATTCTGCTTTACTTTCTGCCTGCTTTAAGCAACCATCTGTCTTCAATACTGAAAGCAAACTATTGGGGAATGGGAGATAAAAAAAAATGAGATCAAAATAGTGAAAGAACAGTAGAAATACCGATAAGTTCGATTAAAGCTACTTCGAGATATCGTAGCTCAACTGTAGAACATTGAGCATAAAAGGGGCTACACTTTTGGTTGCATTATCCAGTTTATCCCTAGGTGCCCTTTGTATTACAATGAATGCTTGCTTTACACTAGTCGGGTGTGGGCTTTTGTAACAATATTACGGGGACACTCGTTACGTCGACAAAGTATTGGTTGTGTTAAAGTCTTACATGTATTTTAAGGCCTTTGGCTACCGGAAGTCGGCCTTGCGGGCGAGTGGATATGCGTCTTGACGACACAGGCTGTTTTCGTACGTGTTTATACTAGAACATTTATATAAAAGGAAATGTTGTTACGAATTAGTATAATCCTTCATAGCGCATTTAGTATAGTGGTTGACTAGCAATCAAAAGGTCATAGGTTCGAGACCCATCCGATCCAAATATTTTTTTAGTGTCCGATTTATTGACTTGTCAATCCATAACGCAGTTATCAAGAGACATGTTATGTTTAGTCTTCGTTGATTAGAACTAGTGATGTTTACGGTCCAAGTATATGTCCACTTACCTGTACGTTTTAGTTTAATGACTTACAAGTCAATTAAATCGGTATACATGTAAACGATTTGATCGAACTATAAAACCACACATTGAAGCTTATCAATACGCTAACCTTTTCAAGATCGATATTGCCCATTATAATTATGTTAAAACAATATAATAAACATTGTATGCAAGTCCATGAATAAATAATAATGCATTTTAATGACAAAGTTTTAATTCTAAGGTAGGTAACTGTATCTAAACAACAAATATCCCACATTTTAATAAGAAAATATGTTATTACAACAAATCCTGACTGTAATATTTTCTGATTTTTTAAGACTGACTAGTTCATAAACCATATATTTGAATAAAA
Source organism: Gari tellinella (assembly GCA_922989275.2). Lineage (NCBI taxonomy): Eukaryota > Metazoa > Mollusca > Bivalvia > Cardiida > Psammobiidae > Gari > Gari tellinella. Next base: position 4,839,963 of record OV277871.1, read on the forward strand.
TGAAAACAAATATACATTGAATGAGTCAGTTTTTTGTAATTCAATTTTTTAGCATTTTGCAAAATTTAAATAGCTGATAACATCTTTCTGAACACCTTTATTCAAAATGTTTTTAGCTTTTCTTGTAATGAATGTTGTGGACTACTTATTGGGTGAGAATTATAGTCATTAGCTTTATTCATTTTTAAGAAAAATAAAATCATCAAAATTCTAGGTTTTTGTCAGAAAAAATACCTTAAAGACAAACCACACGATAAATTTTGCCTATATTTACACACGTTGTTTCTTAGGCTATTATCATTCTTCATGAAAAGTTTCATAACAATCGTATGGAAACTACGAGCATATGCGAAGTACCTTAAACCATTTAAAACCGCTAGTGATGTCAGTACTTGTCCTGTACAAAATAGTGTGCCTATTATATGAAGAGTACACTGACTCGTCCTATGAAAGAAGTGTAGACCAAGATAAGACGGATTGTCACACAAGGAACTATCTATCTCATAATGATCTTCACTAGTTTTATTTTCATTTTGCTAACATACGATGTAGATCCTTATCCAAGCGCTAGTCACTCGTCGTCTGATCCGGATTTGGATCTAGATCTAGACTGTTTGCCACATGCGGTTTAGTTGCGATGATAAGGTTAGTGATTGACACTTTCATTGCCATAGATGATTACTGTCGATTTTGCAAACAGTTGTGATCCTCACCAGACGCCGCGTAATACGGGATGGGGTTGCAACCACCCCGTCCGTCTGTGGATTTGTCCGGAGCTTCACTCGGCCATCCTTCAACGGAACTCTTGCAGTATTGCAGGGCTGCCATTTTCCCGGATATTTCCTAAGTATTTGGATTTTTATCCTTGCAGATCGTAGCTTAAAAATGGCTGCTTTACTTTCAACCTGTTTTAAGCAACCATGTGTCTTCAAAACAAAAAACAGACCATGGGGTAACGATTAGTAAAATGGCGTTTGAAAATTGTTCACAATGCGAAGTTGTGCACCTTTAGATTGCGGGTTTGATTCGCCAGTTCGTTCTTGAATTATCTCCCCTTTCTGTAATTTAAATTCCAAAATTTTTGTCGAGAGATATACTTTGCCATTGCAGTTTCGATTTGTCTTTTCGTTCATGAATTATCCCCCTTTTCGTAATTTTAATATAAGAAATAAACGGTTTTACTGCAACTTAAATGTCCAATTCTTAAAGATAACATGATCCAACCCTGCTTGTCACCGTTTCTGCTTCTTCAGTTAAATGTTAGGGTTCTTTGTCTCTCCCTTTCACCCACTCTCTCTCTCTCTCTCTCTCTCTTTCCCCCTCTCTCTCTCTCTCTCTCGTTTACTTTTTTTCCAATCTCTGTCTTTTTTCCTTCTTCTCTACCATGGTCACCTATATAAGTATACATATATACAGGTTTTTTTTACAATTTAGATTAAAGACAAGCCATTGTTCGTGTTTTATTTGTATACAATGTAGGGGAAGGATCAAAACTAATGTTGTTAGAACTTGTGACCCAACCCCATTTCCATGTACCTATGGATAAATAAAATGTGTTTAAACTATTTAAACTGTTCAGTTAAATGCCACAAATTCAAAATTCTAATAAATTAATGCAAACGACAAATTTTAAGCAGATGACATTAGTTTTCGAAAGAAATTCATCAGGATAGCTTATGTTAACTTATACAATAATTTTCTACTCGCATATCCAAATATTTTTACTTACAATGACAGTTTCGGCACTCCATTGGAGTGCCTTCTTCAGACTGTGAACTATACCGTTGGTGACGTCATGAGTTATGTTTACTACTGGTCATTTTTCCCGTAGTAAACAGCGGCCGGTAGATGGGGCTCATTAGATATCCCCCTCGTCCCTGTTCATGACTTTGTCCTCCTGTACAATGCATAACGATTCTCTTAACCTCCTCAGGGATGTATTATTCTCTTTGTCTATCACTTTTACACCCTCCCAGTCTATAACATGGTTGTGTCTGGCAATATGATTTGTCACTGCACTCGCATGTTCTGTAGACTGGGATGCCTTGTGCTCTGTCCTTGTGAACACTTGTGGACAATTATCCGAGTCTTTTATATGTTCTTTTATCCTGGTCTCGAGCTTTCTACCTGTCTCACCGATGTATGCCGCATTACAGTTTTTGCACGGTATGCGATAAACACATCCACATACTTCCTCGGTTTTAGTTTTGTCTTTTGGGTGCACCAGTGCTTTCCTAAGGGTGTTTATGGGCCTCATAGCCACACTTATATCATGTTTACGAAACACCCTCGCCAACGCCTCTGATACATTTTTAACATATGGGATAACCACATTCCCTTTATACTTTTTTTCCCCTCTCCTCCCATTACACTTCCTTTGTTTGTCTCTATTCCTGTTCACTACCTGATTTTTCACCTTTTTAATAGTCCATTGTGGATAACCACATGCTTTGAGTGCGTCACTTATGTGTTCAATCTCCTTCTTCTGGTCTACTTTTTCTGTTATAACCGAAAAACACCTGTCTATAAGCGTCCTAATAACACTGAGTTTATGCACTAATGGGTGATGCGAATTAAACTGCAGGTATTGGTCTGTATGTGTAGGTTTTCGATAAACTAGTAACTTCACCGTTCCATCTTCCTTCCGCACAATCAAAGTATCCAAGAAAGGAATCTGACACCCACTCTCCTCTTCACTAGTGAATTTGATACTATTCGTTGTATCAACTGTATTTAAATGCTCGGTTAGATTATTCACTTGTCCTTTTACATGTGCTCCTAAACTCTGGAAGCGATATCTTGGAGATCAATGTATGCTAAATAACAGCATTGTATCGAAAATATGTGTCAATTCCAGGTAATTTTAAGATAAAGTACGGCAACCAATCAGAACAATGGTTCTTTAGTGTCATTATCATATTTGCAAGTTAACATTGTCATATAACATTCACTTTTGACAAAAAAGAAGAATTAGTTACCTTAGCAACACCTCACAACATTATGCTTTTTAAGAGCATCATATTGAAATAATGAGGCAAATTCAAGTTTTTGTAAATTTAACATACCGTAACCTTCCAGAACTATTGTACTTTAAGTTCACTATCAGATTTACAAGATAATATTGTCATAAAAATATTCACTTTTAATACGAAAAGAACATTTGGTTACCCTAGCAACCACTCACAAAATATTGAAAGTAAAACAATTATTTTGAAAATATAGTCAACATTTTGCGTTCTTAAAGGCAAAGTACAGGATTTGTACTTTAGTTTCACTATAAGGTTTGCAAGGAAATATAGTCATGTAACCGCTCACAATTTATGTTGAATGGGGTGGAGTATCAACTAAGTACAGTACCATAACATTTTCCGTTAACTGCTCTTATTTGGCATATATTGTGAGTGGTCGCTATGGAAACCAAATGTTATCTCATGTTAAAAGTGAATATTAGTATGAAAATGTCACCTTGCAAACCTGATATTGAAAACAAAGTACTATGATTCTAATAAGCTGATATACCCTGCCTTAAAAAGCTTGAATTTGACACATATTTTCTATAAATTGGTCTTATTTGCATATATTGCGAATGGTTGCTAAGGTAACCATATATTAGATTCCTGCTTATTGTTAGTTGCAAACCTGATGAACTTCCTGTACAATAGTTGTGATACACTGCTGTTCTTTGCCTAAAAACTCAATGTTGACACATATATTCAATAAAACGATTTTATTTAGCATATTTTGTGAGTGGTTGCTATGGTAACCAAATGTTAATTTAATGCTAAAAGAGAATGTTTGTATGACAATGTTTTCTTGCAAACCTGATAATGAGCTTCAAGTACAATGGTTGTAATAGGTTGCTGTACTTTACATAAAAAAGCTCTAGTTTGACACAATATCATGCTCTTCTTTACTATAAATTGTGAGTGGTTGCTAAGGTAATCCAGTGTTATTTTCATGCATAAAGATAATGTTTGTATCAATATATTGAATTGCAAATGCAAAACCAGGTGATGAACTTAAAGTACAATGGTTATAATAAGTTGCTGTACATTGCCTTTAAAAACTCGAAATTGATTCACATATTCCATAGTATGCTCTTATATAACATAAATTGTAAGTGGTTACTAAGGTAATAATATGGTGTTTTCGTGCAAAAAGTGAGTGGTTATATGACAATAGAAACGTGCAAACCTTATAAAGAAACTGAATTACAAATGTTCTGATATATTCTTGTACTTTTCCTTCAAGAACGCAAAAAATTGACAATATTTTCAAAATTATTGTTTTTCTTTCAATGTTTTCTGAGTGGTTGCTAGGGTAACCAAATGTTCTTTTCGTATTAAAAGTGAATATTTATATGACAATATTATCTTGTCAATCTGATAATGAACATAAAGTACAATAGTACTGGTAGGTTACGTTATATTAAATTTACAAAAACTTGAATTTGCCTCATTATTTCAATATGATGCTCTTATAAAGCATAATATTGTGAGGTGTTGCTAAGGTAACCAATTTTTCTTTTTATGTCAAAGGTGAATGTTATATGACAATGTTAACTTGCAAATCTGATAATGACACCAAAGAACCATTGTTCTGATTGGTTGCCGTACTTTATCTTAAAATTACCTGGAATTGACACATATTTTCGATACAATGCTGTTATTTAGCATACATTGTGAGTGGTTGCTATGGTTACCAAATGTTAATTTCATGTTTAAAGTGAAATTTATACGACACTGCTAACTATAAAGTTTGATGATGAAACTATGGAACCATGGTTCTGATATGTTGCTGTACTTTTCCTTAAAAAAAAACTCTAGTTTGACTCACATTTTCGATATAAGCTCTTATTTAGAAACTGCCTTGAGCGGTTACTAAGGCAACCAAATTCCTTTTTCATCTTAACAGTGAATGTTTATAAGACAGTGCTAGCTTGCAAACCTGATAATGAAACTAATTTAAGAAAGTGTGTAATAGTTTTGATAGTTTGCTGTATTTTGCGTTCCAAAAGTCTTGAATTTGGCATACATTTTCAGTAAATTACGTTCTTTTGGCAGGGGTTACCATAGTTACCAACTAATATCTGCATGTGTTGTCTTATTCTTTCATTTTATAACACTAAAATATATGGTTATAGCAATTTCAGAGTGATCTTGGTACCTTTTAAGCAATCCTGCTCAGTTACATAGGAAATTACAACATTAAAAAGTTGATAGTTTCGTTGCCATGGTTACCCCCTTAGCAACCTGAATCCCAAAGGTGTTTTTCCAAAACCATAAACAACACATTTGGTACTTGTTATTAGTGATCGTATTCAAGTTCAGCATGGATGCATAAATATTCTACCAGTCCTTAAAGTATGCCAAAATCATGATTTCTTACTTTCAGTATATTGGCCCCTAAAGATCGCACGTGCCTACCAATTGGTTGTAATGTTGAGTTGAATCCTACGATGCTATTTTATTGGCAAAGTGTCATAGTCTAACATACAAATGTCATTTTAAATTAAATATGTACAGTTCTCTGTGAAAAAGTATATGAGTTTGTCATATTTTGCTTACCAAAAACACTGGTTTTTGGCGAAAATCTTGTTTTCACGTTACCATGACAACCGGATATGGGAAATAAATTTTCGGAGTATTTTTTTTCATTTCATGTAGAGAGGTGCAAATGGTGTAAGTTTCATGCAAATCGGTGACTATGCGTGCCGCAATGTGGTTGATGGTTACAGAGAATTGCTATTAAAACTTCCTTTTTAAAAATCTAAATTAACTCTTTCATTATCAATGACGCCAAATGGCGCATTTGCAGTGTGTATCCTGATCAGACGCCGCGTTACAGTTTGGATCCTAATCAGACGCCGCATATCAGGATTAAAGCTGTTTTCCATTTGTTAATAAATTACGTCAGTTATACTGCCTTAAATCTGACTTTGAAACGCTATTGCAGACAACAATTCTGAAGCAGACGACAATATGGCGACGAAAGGGTAAAACAAAAATTCCCGTAATATATTGCAAAATAACTGTGCAGACTCTGATCAGTCGATTCTTTGAAAGGCCATCTGATCTGGGCATACAGTTTTCATAGGACAAATATACTCCTCATAGTTGCACTGTTCGTAAAGGACGAGTATACTATAGTCGCTAGGGCTCCATGGATTGATAAAAAAAGACGTGTTTCTCGGGACGGAGACACTGGTCGAAATTCCAACAGCTGTCAATGTTTTGTTTACTTGGATATCTCGAATATTAATACATGTATATCTTTTATATAAACAATTATGGTAACAGGTGTCATTTTGCATTATGTTACGTTTCCGTTGTATGCTGTAGTTCAAGCTCTAGTGTTATAATGAGCTTGAGTTGAGTCTGAACTCAAGCATTTGATTGGTCAGATTTGAGCCTTGTCTCAAATCTGACCAATCAAATGCTTGAGAACGACTTCTGACTCAACTAAAAGGCTATATGTAGCATTGGACCAAGTAACGCACGTGCATTGATGTTCACTGCAACTTTTACTTTATCATTGTAGCTCTTATCATTATTATGGTTGATAAATCTGAAACGGTTATACTAAATATAATGCAAAGTAAAACCTCTCTATAACGACCACTAAATTGTGTTAATTATTACGTGTTTTCGACATGTGACTGCATGCTTAAAGCACGGTGACAGTAAAATAGTAAGCTCCTTATCGATCTATCTGTTGTACGTTAATCTTGCTTAAAGCTGTCACCTGTTTTTTAAATGCGATCCATTAGCTTTCGTTTTAGTTATAAAACAGTTTGGAGCATAACTGGTTTCTATGGAAATACTTGTTTTTAATACTTGTAAATGCGTTTATTGGGAAAGTATACCGTCCTTGTAATGATAAAAAAATATATACCAGACCAGCCTTGAAAGCAGCATGTTGTTCTATAACGGCTTTATCCCTTCACTGTCCTATCCAGAGTACAATTCTTATTTGCAAACAGTTTGGATCCTGATCAGACACCGCGTAAAACGCGGTGTCTGATCAGGATCAAAACTGTTTTGCACTCATTTCAATATTTCTTAAGTCAAAATACCTAAAGTTTATCTTTGAGAAATAAAAACAGACGATAAGTGTTTAATTTGGCGTCATTGCAGTGGATGGGTTAATCAATTATGTGTTAAGGTCGAGAAGACATTTTAGTATATCAATAGAAGCATACAAATTGTAAGCTCCAAAGTAGCAACATCTGGCACAGCTCGAACACGTCAAGGTTACATGCGACAAAACTAATGATAACCTTTTACTCCACCAATACGCATTTCTAGTTTTTTTTAACACATTAATTTATTCCTCTACACTTAACCCTTTCCCTTATAGAAGCGACTTTTAGCACATGCATTTTGTTCATCCGCTGAAGAAAATAGTTCCAATATAAACCGTACTGAATATGTGTCATATTTAATACTTTCCTTATTCTAGCTGGTAATAGCTTAAAGCAGGCTGAAAGTAAAGCAGAATGCGCCTTAGGGCGCATTCTGCTTTACTTTCAACCTGCTTTAAGTAGTCACCTATCTTCAATATTATAACTAGGCTATCAGGTAAAGGGTTAAGAAAATAGTTCAATTTTATACAGTCTTCTAGCAGATGTTTACTTAAAACAGGATGGAAGTAAAGCAGGGCTGATATTTCTCCGAGATCTTTGGGTTTATATCATATAACAGTTGGTAGCTTAAAACAGGCTGAAAGTAAAGCAGAATGCGCCTCAAGGCGCATTCTGCTTTACTTTTACCCTGCTGAAAAGTTGGAAATCTTAGGATTTTTCAAGATCAGCGTATGGCAGCATTGAAATGAAATTACTATAAATATAAAGGTCCTTATACTATAAAACAGTTATCAAAATAAATCGATTTTTCGTTCGAACCTAATAATATTCAACACTATTATTGAGTGTTGCTTTCTTGAGCGGATGCGGACTGAGTGAAAGTTTTGAACTCGGTGCTGGCTAAAGATGCTTTCAAAGATTTGAAACCATCAAAAACAATTCTTGATTTGATGTCGCTTTTTTGCGGCGCCTAATCGTAATCAGTATCCTAACTGTTTGACACTCATTAAGAAAAATCTACTTCTTAAGCAAAGATACCTAAAATTAAAATTTTAGAAATCAAAGTAGACGACAAAAAAAAATTGTTTAACTTTATTTAAAGCAGACGACGTTACGACAGTGTTCAGGGATTACACCAATCAATCTGTTCAGTTAAATACCCTATATTATGGCAATATTTAATGTTAAAAATTGAGCAGTAAGTTGGCGACATGTTGATGGGGCAATGTTGGCCCGAGAAAACGCTGTTAACCTGAATCATGCTTAATTACCAGTCGCTTCACGTTTGTGTCTACAAACTTTGTGAATATTCAGTTTTCATATCTTTTACAAATTAGGACAAACTCGATTCGAGCGCCAAACAGATTTTGACCAGACGCAGAATTATTCGGTAACTCGGCGTATGATCGGGATCCAAACTGGTTGCAAATGAAGAAGTTATCGCTAAGCACATCAACCCCTTCGCTGCCTTACCTTGGAATACAATGGTTATGTTCAAACAGTTTAGATCCTGATCAGACGCCGCGGCACGCGGCGTTTGATCAGGGTCCAAACTGTTTGCTACTCATTTCAATATTTCTGAAGTGAAAATACATGAAATTTTAATTTGAGAAATAAAAGCAGACTACAATTTTTTGAAACAGATGACGTCATGGCAGTGAAGGGGTTAAAGGTTTGTAATGAGGTTTGAAATGCGAGACTGGACTATAAACACTAGCGGTATTGTGTGAAGTGCTCGTGTAAATGGGGCTATAGTAATATATCATACCTGATATAGGACAACTTTACATGCCGATTATCGAAACCTTGGTGACAGATTTCACTTTAATCAATTCCCCCAGTATGTCACCAATTAATGCCTATTAGGTAGGCTGTTGATTTAAATTTGGATGAACGAAAAACGGAAAACTTCTATACTACTATGAACGTTCCGGTTTTAACTTCCAATCTGCTTAAGCTGTCACTTTTCTTCAACACCTTTAGTATGCGCTGATTTGGAGATGTTAATGTATCAAATGTCACTTTTATGGAGTAAATGGTTATACAGTCAACCCTAGCGACGAGTATACTCGTCATTAACAAACAACTTGATTTGATGTACGCTTGTCCTATGCAAAGTGTAGACTCTGATCAGAGGGCTCAGGAGCCCTCTGATCAGGGTCTGCACTGTTTGTCATTTTGCTATAGGCACATATTGTTAAAATCAACTCGAATCATAATTTCAGTTTTTGTGTGTATTTCAGGAGGTATGATGGAGTCTGTATTTTCTCGGCTATACTTGGCACTGGTGATCGCTGCCTTCCTTGTGTTCGGTGTGGTGTGCACCTTCCGTGCCTCAACGAGACCATCAAGAGTGATCTATTACGGCTTGTCCGCAATCAGCATTATTTCAGGTAAGACACATCCGTATAGACAATTTAACATTATAGGCTTATAGCAGTTACCTCCCTTGAAATCGAAAGAAAATATATCGGACTCAACCCGTAAATACAGTTCTCCCTCTCTACAACAGCACCAAATGGGAGACAAAGATTGTGTGCGTTTTTCGGGAGGAGTTGTTATAGGAAGGGAAATTGACTTACATTTGCAAACAATTTGAATCCAGATCAGACGCTGCAGCGTCTGAACTGGATTCAAACTGTTTGTCACTCTTCATTATGTTTCTTCTGCAAAACATAAAATATGTTACTTTGAGAAACACAGCAAACGACACATTTAAGCAGACGGTATTGCAGAAGTGAAAGCGTTAGACATAAATGTCTTGTCTGGAGAACAACACCAAGGGTTGTTGTTAGGAGGTGATCGTTGTTCGGATGGCCGTTGTAGGCAGGGAGCACTGTAAAGTTGCGACTAGCAGGCGAGGGGGTTTCAGAACAACACAGACTGCACACATACAGAGAGACATACAGATTAACGGCACTTGTTAGCTCGACTTTTTCGAAAAGTCGAGCTATTGTCGTCACCCTGTCGTCTGCGTCTGCGTCTGCGTCTGCGTCAGCGTCTGCGTCGGTTAAGTTTTTTGCTTAACGTTTTTGTAAGAGTCCATTTCTCAATAACTATCAAAGGTATCCATTTGAAACTTGGAATAGTTGTTCAGTATCAAAAGGGCAACTCATAACAACAAGGCAGGTAACCCTGGGATTGTCATTTCAGAGTTATTGCCCTTGTTTTATTTACTTAAAAATTATAAATTAACATATCTCAATAACTATCAAAGATATCCATTTGAAACTTGGAATACTTGTTCAGTATCAAAAGGGCAACTCATAACAACAAGGCAGGTAACCCTGGGATTTGTCATTTCAGAGTTATTGCCCTTGTTTTATTTACTTAAAAATTATAAATTACTATATCTCAATAACTATCAAAGATATCCATTTGAAACTTGGAATACTTGTTCAGTATCAAAAGGGCAACTCATAACAACAAGGCAGGTAACCCTGGGATTTGTAATTTCAGAGTTATTGCCCTTGTTTTATTTACGTAAAATTTATAAATTAACATATCTAAATGACTATGAAAGATATTAACTTGTAACTTTGAATACTTGTTTATTATCAAAAGGGCAACTCATTACAACAAGGTTGGTTACTCTGTGATTTGTAATTCCAGAGTAATTGCCCTTGTTTTATTTACTTAAAACTTGTAAATTGAAATATCTTAATAACTGTCAAAGGTATTAACTTGAAATTTTAAGTAATTGTGTTATATCAAAAGGGCAACTCATTCAAACAAGAAAGGTGACCGAGGATGTGCCATTCCAGAGTTATTGCCCTTGTTTTTATTTACATAAAACTTGTCAATTGAATTTTCTCAATAACTACCATAGGTATTTACTTGAAACTTTAAATACTTGTTAAGTATCAAAAGGACAACTCATTACAAGAGGGCAGGTAACCCTGGGTTTTGTTATTCCAGAGTTATTGCCCTTTGGTATTGACTTTTTAGAATTTAATTAGATTTCTCAATAACTACCATAGGTATTAACTTGAAATTTGAATACTTGTTCAGTTTCAAAAGGGCATCACATTTCAACAAGGCAGATAACCATGGGATTTGTCATTGCAGAGTTACTGCCCTTGTTTGACTAAGAATTTGTATATGAAATTATTCAGTAACTGTAGAAAGTTATTAATTTCAAACTTCCAATATATTAGAATTCTTGTTTATAGATATAAAGATATTGGCCTTGTTTTGACTTATAGTTTACTTTAAATGGAATGCAGGCTGTCCAAGTATGTTAAAGTTGTTGTTGCTTACAAACTTCTATGATCAATAGGGCATTAAACACCCATACACATTCTTTAAGTTTGGAAAATGTAGCCATCTCAAGTATATGAAAGTCGAGCGTCCAGCACCCGTTTGCGGTGCTCTCGTTTTAGTTTCACACATAACTTTCTCCCAAACAAGTGATGTGTAAATACAGTGAAAACTAGCTGTATCTGTATTCTTCAGTATAGGATAAGCTGATTTGTATAGAGGTAGTTGACAAATATTCAATAAATACATTGAACCCTACAGACGAGTATAAGCATCATCTACAGTGTAGGTTTGAAGAGTATACTTGTCCGGGGGTGATATGCAAACAGTGAAACCCCAGATCACAGAAGGAATCCTCTGACAGGGTCTGTACTATTTGCCATTTTAAGTCATATTGTTAATACATCGCTAAATAGTCAAAACTGGACTACACTTACTGTATTTGGAAGCTGGAATTGTCCATTTGATCAAGGATGAGCGAGTTAATACTAGTTAACAGATAGTGTGCTGGATTTGCACCTGGTCCACACAGTATAAGTGGGATTAATTATTGATGCTAGATAGTAGAATGAAATACAAGAGAATACATGATTGTCATTAAACGTCATCCTGCTGTAAAATCGTCTGCTTGGAAATTGTCGTCTGCAAAATTTGTTAAATTTAGATTTATACATTTTTTAAATTAAAAAAATAATAATTAAAGATCAGTGTCAACTTAAAACAGATTGGGTCCAGATCAGATGCCGCTTGACGCGGCATCTGATCTGGATCCAAACTGTTTTCAAACAAGAGGGCCTGAAGGCCCTGATATCGCTCACCATTTGTAATGAAGCCTGATAGCTTTACCTTTGAATTTCACCCGTTTTATTCTAAATCCATTCAAGTTTGTCGACCTATTGTAGTATAGTAGAGTACATCAAAGGCAGATAACTAGTGCCTAAACAATACTGAAATGAAGCCTTTTTCTAGCATTTCAAAGTATATCAAGGGCAGGTAACTGTTGCCACAATGATTACATTTCAACAATAATTGCACTCCTTCCAGAATGTATAGCTACATCCTTTGTGTACAAGTATAATCAAAATCCATTGAAAACTGTAGTTGCAAGAGTGTAAACGCTGTAAAATATGGCATTTTCAGCAATTCAAAGGTAGATATCTCTTGATCTATTTGTCCAATTTCAACCATAATCACCCTTTTTCGTACTCTTATGGTCATATACAATCTTGGCAAGTTTGAGAGAACTTGGATAAATATTGTGGCCTCTAGAGTGTAAACACTGTTAAATATTATCATTTTCAGCAATTCAAAGGTAGATCACTTCTGATCTATTGATCAGATTACAACCATAATTGAACTCATCCAAAGTCTTATGGCAATATACAATCTGAGTAAGTTTGAGGAAGATTGGATAAATCTTTTGACCTCTAGAGTGTAAACATCGTAAAATATGGCATTTTCAGCAATTCAAAGGTAGATAACGCTCGACCTATAAGTCTGATTTCAACCATAATCAAACTCATTTGAACTCTTATAGTCATTTACAATCTGAGTAGGTTTGAGATAGATTGGATAAAAATTGTGGCCTCTAGAGTGTAAACACTGTTAAATATGGCATTTTCAGCAATTCAAAGGTAAATAACTCTTGATCTATTTGTCTGATTTCAACCATAATCAAACTCATCCAAACTCTTATGGTCATATACAATCTGGGCAAGTTTTAGAAAAATTGGATAAATACTGTGGCCTCTAGAGTGTAAACACTGTTAAATATGGCATTTTCAGCAGTTCAAAGGTAGATAACTCATTACCTATTTGTCCGATTTCAACCATAATCGAACTCATCCGAACTCTTATGGCAATATACCATCTGAGCAAGTTTGAGAAAGATTGGATAAATATTGTGGCCTCTAGAGTGTAAACACTAAAATTGTTGACGCCCGGACGACGCACGGCGGACGACGGACAATCAAGGATTGCAATAGCTCACCCTGAGCTAGAGCTAAAAATCAATAAAGTCGTGATTGGCAGACAAAGGGTTAATTGTAAAAATGCTTGAGGCAATTTGGTATACCACCTGAATGACTGGGACACCTTGTACCACTGAGGCTGCATAGCTACCATTGGTAGATATATCAGGGCTGCCATAAGTTGACATAAAAAATACTAAGATTTCCAAATTTGTATTTTTCAAGTGCGATTTTATGATTCGTACCTTTTCCCCATGACATGTTTCTAGTTTTGTTGACACGTGGCTGCTTAAAGCAGGCTGAAAGTAAAGCAGAATGCGCCCCAAGGCGCATTCTGCTTTACTTTCAGCCTGCTTTAAGCTACCATGTACTAGAAAAAACTCCGAAGATTTAGGAAAAATCCGGAGAAATAGCAGCCCTGATATATACATGTATAGTCACAATTTCAGTTAAGTTGTCTTTCTTTGCAGAGACACATATATCTATAAAGGCTTGGGGGTGGGGGTGGGGGTGGGGGGGGGGGGCTCATAATTAACTCATTGATCTCGAAACTTCGAATCGTAGATCATAGTTAATAAGGAAACTTATCAATAATGACAGCAGGGTGAATATATTATACCATATAAGCATAGTATTGACTTGTGTATTGCCAGTTCTATATTTTCTAAACACCCCTATCTACTATAATATCCTTCCATTCAAATCAGGTCTCATATTTTGAATTGGCCCATTAAACCCTGACCATGAGTATATGCATCATCTAAAGTATACATGGGAAGATTAAACTTGTCCTATGTAAACAGTGAAGACCCTGATTATAAGGATCCTACATGAGCACTCAAAACAAGGTCGGCACTGTTTGTCATTTGGCAAAATATAATGTTAACACATTCAACACTAGCGATGAGTATAGTCCTCATTCACAAACAGTGTACCTGTGAGGATTACACTTTCCATGCAAACAGTGTAGGCCCTGATCAGAGGAGTCCTCTGATTAGGGTTTACACTGTTTGTCATTTTGAAATGTAGTTAAAATCAACCCTAAATAGTCAAAAATGGACTAGACTTATTTTGAAATTGGAATTGTCCATTAAAAGTTCCAGGGGTGTCAAAAATGGACTAGACCAAATAGGAAACCTGAATTGTCCATTTGTCTCAGGGGTCAATAACTAAAGTTTATGGACCATTCTGAACTTGAATGGATGTCCATTAACTCTTGAACACTATGGACCTGTTTAAAATATTGTATTTGCAAACTGTGTAGACTGACATAAGACTGTAGATCCAGATCAGAGGGCTCCTATAGGAATAATTTAGTATATGTTTAGTAGGTAGAACGATGACTTAAGTATGAAACACTGTGGTATGGAAGGTTGTAGGTTTGATTCCCAGCTGCCACACCCCAATTCTTCAAAATTTTGATGCAGTAGCTCACAAGCTGTTGCTTGACATTTAACCCAGTATCCCATAAATACATCTGTAATCTTTTCCTCCAATGAAGAAAATAGTTCCACTTTTTACAGCTATGAATATGTACCATAAGAAATATTTTCTATATACTACATGTAGTAGGTGGTAGCTTAAAGCAGATCTTAAGGCACATTCTGCTTTACTTTCAACCTGATATAAGTGATCAGCTGTCTTTCAAAATTAGAAAAGGCTATGGAGTTAAGGGTTAATGATGAGTATGTACAGTGGAGAATCTGTTATTCTTTCCCGTTTAAACGCAAACGTACGCAAACGCAAAGCACTAAAACGTAGAAAAGAACAACTTTTGGACAAGCAAACAGTTTGGAGCCTGATCAGACGCCGGGTTACTATTGTTTGTAAAAGAAAAAATAGTTTTAGCGTAAACGCGTTTATCGGGAAAGAATAACAGATTCTCCACTGTACTACCGAATATAACTGATCAGCCTGGTGTCAGTTCATATTGTGACTGATAGAACGCTGTAGACACATGGCATAATACCACACCCAGTCATAATATGAGCTGACACCAAGCCGATCAGTTATACAGTGCTCTCTCTCTACAACGACACCCAATGAGACAAGAAAATGTGTGCTTTGTTGGGAGGGAGTCGTTATAGGGAGGGAAATTGGCTTATATTTGCATACAGCTTGAATCCTGATCAGACGCCGCGTAATGCGGTGTCTGATCTGGATTCAAGTTGTTTGTCACTCGTCATTAAGTTTTTTCTGTAAAAATGTCCATTATGTAACTTTGAGAAAAATAGCAGACAACAATTTAAGCAGACGACATTGCAGCTGTGAATAGGTTTGACATAATTATCTTATTTTGGGAACAGCAACAAGAGTCATTGTAAGGAGGGAGTCGTTTTTGGAATGGAGCACTGTATATCAGTGTGGCAGCTTTATATGTCTCAGACCAAAATCACTCACTCACTCGCTGACTCAATGTGTTTTTTTGTCAATTTCAGCAATCAGCATATGGGTGTCAGCTGCCATTCACTCTAGTCAGAGTCATGTGATCTCAGTCCTCGAGAGCCTATGTCTAACAAAGGGCACTGTGACCAGCTCGGTATTTCTATTAACTGCCACCGGATCAGCCGCCATATGTTCTTATGTTTTTGCCTTTATCCTAATTCATATAGCACTTCTTATAAATAAAAGAATCAGTGACAATAATCATTTAGAGGAGGACATTTTTAGTTTATCAACAAAATGTCTACAAGACCTTGATGTGGCTCACATAGCTGATGGTTATAAGGATAATAAAGTTTGACACGATTTTTAATTTCTTGTTTTTTGTTGATGATATTCACCCTGAGGTTAACTCATTCACCCCGGAAATTTCGAATGGATAATTCTCATTTTTAAAATTTGTCCATTTTGACAACCTAGGTTTTTCTTTTAACAATTTATGTACTGGTTTTTAAGTCTAGTCCATTTTTACCATTTAGTGTTGATTTTATGAATATACCAAAATGATAAACAATGCAGACCCTGATCAGAGAGCCCCTCTGATCTGGGTCTACACTGTTTGCATATGACAAGAGTATTCTTCAAAGGTACACTGTTTATAGAAGGGTAAGTATACTTGTCCCTAGGATTCAATGGGTTAATTCAATGTAGAATGTCGAAGGAGGAATTACTGCTATTGTCCATTTCATGTCTCGGGGTGAAACAGGAACTAGAAGGCTGTTCCTCTGAACACACGTGTCATCTGCCAGCAAGCATCAGTCGAACAGGGCTCCAGATGAGAGGGAGTAAACTGAGCATTTTCTCACTTATTTCAGCACCAAATCCTATGTTGTGACTACTCATTAGAATAGTCTCAAAGATTCTAATGAGAGAAGTAACACCATAGGATTTAATTCAGAAATAAAGAATTTTAGATTTTGAAACACCCCCCTTATTTGGAGCTCCAGTCTAACAAAGAGTTATAGAGCCAAAATGAAAAGTTTCAGTTTCTGCCAGAAAAGGGGAGTAACTCTCATGGTATTGATGCAAGAGTTATGAACCATGTGCAAGTTTGGATCCTGATCAGGACCAATTTTTTAAAGAAGGGTCTGATTAGGGTCAAATCGTTTGTCACTCTGATTCTGTTAACCCTTTCCCCCATAGAAGCGACTTTTAGTGTATTTGATTTATTCCTCCGCTGAAGAAAATAGTTCCAGTTTATACCCTCATGAACAATAACCATTACAAATATTTTATATATCCTAGCAGATTTTAGCTTAAAGCCACTATATTACTCCCACATAAACAGAATCAAACATTTTTCTTACATGAAATTTATGTCACTATCGTAAGCGTTCCATATAAAAAGAAGTAATACGTGGTGATATTTGAAGCAATATTGCTAACGAACAGTGAAATTTGTGGAAACAAGTAATCAAGTTTGTTTATTTTTGAATAGCGACGAAAATTTACGGACATACTCGGTAAAGCTCATTTGCATAATTCTATACAACAAGTCGAGTGCTTTACAACCAAAGAGAGACAACTCCTTTAAGTTTGGCCGTTAAACTGATGCAATGATACACATTGTCGCGGCCGAATCAATCACGTGACCTTTATGCGATCGATCGAGAGTTCTCGGAACCAGCCCGTAATCTTATTTGTAAACAAACCCGCTTATAATGTAAACCACCACGATAAGAATTCGACACATTTAGGTAGGATTCTTTACGAAGTGGGTGCATATGTCAGGCTTCTTACACTCGATTTCACTTAGTTTTAATACATAGAAAATGCACACATATAAGAAATTGCGCGTTTTAAACACCAATTTGAGCGGGATTGTGCCTTTAATGCAGGCTGAAAGTAAAGCAGAATGTGCCTTAAGGCACATTCTGCTTTACTTTCAACCTGCTTTAAGTGGTCACCTGTCTCCAAAACTAGAAACAGGCTATGAGGTAAAGGGTTAACCAATTTACATGTATTTCCCTTACACTACATATAAAGCTGAATGTTCATTGATGTGTTTAATACAGATGACACCTTCAAGCAAGATAAAAATAAAGCAGAAAGCAACCACCTGCCTTAAACACATACATAGCCAGGAGTAAACCAAACAAATCCAATATTTTCTCACTCATTTCAGCACCAAATCCTATGGTGTAAGAGACGATTCTAATGAGTAGTAACATCATAGGGTTTAATCATGAATGTGGAAATAAAGATTTCAGTTTTTGAAATACCCCCCTTTTCTGGAGCCCTGCCTAGGTAAGCTTTACTACTGGCTTTGGAGGAAAGAATTAACCCTTTGAACCCTAGTCCCTTATATACCGGTAGGCGTCATTTTCAAACAATGTACATGTGAATAGTAAAATTGTCCTGTGCAACTAGTGAAGGCCCAGATCAGAGGGCTCCAAAAGGAGCCCTCTGATCAGGGTCTTCACTGTTTGTCATAATGCCAAACATTGATAAAAACAACCCTTAAAAGTCAGAATTGGACTAGACTAAAATGGAAACTGGAATGGTCGATTTAAAAGTTTCAGGGAGGAAAGAGTTAATGATGAAACCAGGATATACATGTATAATCTCTTAACACAGGGTGGCTGCTAGATTCAGAGAATAATACTTCTTCATTATCTTTATCCTGCATTTATCACTGACATGATGTAAATCAATTTCAAACAATTGCCGTCTGCTTTTATTTTTCGAAATTTATGTTTTAGGCATTTTGACTCAAGAAATATTGAAATGAGAGTTAGTGTCTAATCAGGATCCAAACTGTTTGCAAAAAACTTTTGTACTCTGGGCAAGGCAGTGAAACGGTTTAGTTAACATTTGTCTTCAAGACTGACCAAGGCAGTTTTAACCCTTTACCTCATAGCCTGTTTCTAGTTTTGAAGATATGTGACTACTTAAAGCAGGTTGAAAGTAAAGTAGAATGCGCCTTAAGGCCTGCTTTAAGCTATTATCTACTAGGAAATATAAAATATACCTTACAATAAATATTCATAATTGTTTAAATTGGTACCATTTTCTTAAAGTGGATGAATAAATGAAAGGCGTAAAAAGGGGTATTTATGGGGTAATGGGTTAAATGGTGCTGCACATAAGATGGACTCTCCCTTGAAACTGCATAATAGACAATTTCAGTTTTAAATTTAGTCTATAAGGTTGGGTGGGGTTTTTTTGCAATAAAGAGCAAAAAAGGTAAACAATGAAGATCCAGATCAGAGGGCTCTTTCAAAATAACAATGTGAAGGATGGGTATAATCGTTGCTAGGGGTTAACACATTGCTCCTTAACTCTTTGAACCCTAATCCCGCATATAGGCGTCCTTTTCAAACAGTGTACATGTGAATAGTACACTTGTCCTGTGCAAACAGTGAAGACCCAGATCAGAGGGCTCCGAAAGGAGCCCTCTGATCAGGGTCTTCACTGTTTGTCATAATGCAAAAAATGGACAAAAACAACCCTTAAAAGCCAGAAATGGACTAGACTTAAATCGAAACTGGAATTGTCCATTTAAAGTTTCAGGGAGGAAAGAGTAAAAGTGCTTAAACACATTTTACACCTTTAATTTATCTCTATTTTCTACTTAATACAGTCAGAAATAGTTTCTATATTCTAGCAGATGGTAGCTTAAAACAGGCTGAAAGTAAAGCAGAATGTGTCACAAGGAATATTTTGCTTTTGTTTCAACCTGTTTGAAGTTGTCACATGTCTTCAAAATTAGGAACAGGCTATGGAGTAATGTATTAAATGCCATTTTTAACCAAGACTTTGAAAACTAATATTATAAGCAACGTATTTGATACATTTACATGTATTTAATCAACGGATACAAGTAGCACCATCCATCTAGATACACCTTTTAGAGACAATACGTCATATCCATCCATATAAACTCTTTGCATGCTGGGTAAATTTTTCGTCTGCATTAATTGTCGTCTGCTACTGTTCTAAAAACAGAATTTTTCAAAATTTATTTTAAAAACAGCGTAAGAGTGTCAAACAGTTTGGACCCTGATGAGACACCGCGTTACGCGGAGTCTCATCAGGGTCTTAACTGTTTGCAAAGATAATATTTTTACTGTTACCAGGCAACGATTAAGCCTTTCAATGCTAAATTTTTTATATGGACTGTTCCACATTTGAAAAATTACCAGCTTATATTGATTTTTAGACCCGCTTTGGAAGATTATTTCTGAAAAGTAAAAGTAAGACATACAGTGCAGACTCTGGTTCCAAAGCTAAAATTCTTATAGCTGTACAAACACTATGGTATAACTACACATGAGAATTGTCTTAACCCTTTACTCCATAGATACCCCTTTTTACGCATTTATTTAATTCCTCCACTGAAGAAAATAGTATCATTTAATACAGTAATGAATATGTACCACACAAACTATTTTCTTTACACTTGCAGATAGTAGCTTAAAGCAGGCTTAAAGTAAAGCAGAATGTGTCATAAGGCACATTCAGCTTTACTTTCAACCTGCTTTAAGTGGTCACCCATCTTCAAAACTAGAAACAGGCTATGGGTTAAAGAGACTGTTCTAATGAGTAGTCACCATAGGTTTCGACACAGACATAACTGTCATCATTTATTCCCGCTGGAACTCTGTAAGTAGGTCGAGATAAAATGTCCAATAACACTAGAGAGATGAGTCGAGCAACAATATCCTTCAATCATTGAAAACAGTATACATGGTACGTATATGGCAACATTACATCACATTTGCAAGACCAGACAAACTTGTGGTTAACCCATTACCCAATAAATATGCAATTTTTTATGTTTTAATTTATTCCTTCATTGAAGAAAATAGTTCCATGTAATACAGTTATGAATATGTATCATAAGAAATATTTCTATATTCTAGCTAGTAGTAGCTTAACTCTTTCCTCCCTGAAACTTTAAATGGACAATTCCAGTTTCCATTTTAGTCTAGTCCATTTCTGAATTTTAAGGGTTGTTTTTGTCAATATTTGGCATCATGACAAACAGTGAAGACCCTGATCAGAGGGCTCCTTTCGGAGCCCTCTGATCTGGGTCTTCACTGTTTGCACAGGACAAGTGTACTATTCACATGTACACTGTTTGAAAAGGACGCCTATATGCGGGACTAGGGTTCAAAGGGTTAAAGCAGGCTGACAACAGAACACACTTTACTTTTTCTGCCATACTTTCAGCCTGCTTGAAGCCATCATCTACTAGAATATAAGAAATATTTCTTATGGTGCATATTCATGACTGTATGTCCAGGACTCCTGCATATAAATGTCATGGTCTAGCATTTTAGATTGAAAATATATACAGTAAAATGTCTCTAGTACTACCACCAAAACGAACGGCTAATTGATGGTATAAAAGCCAGGTGACAGCTTAAAGCAAGTTGATAGTAAAGAGAAAACTCCCTAAGGAGCTTTAAGTTTTACTGTCACTTTGCTTTAAGCAGTCACCTGTCATACCGGTAAGCGCCTAATCATTAATGCAATTTAGTAATAGAGTACATGTATATGTGTACATGTATCTTCTTTCGAGAGGCTAGTGAATATGCTTGACAAAGTCAAAAAAACTATATTAACCCATTACCCCATAGCCTGTTTCTTGTTTTGAAGACAGGTATCCACTTAAAGCAGGTTTTAAAGTAAAGCAGAATGCGCCTTGAGCCTGCTTTAAGCCATCATCTGCCAAAATGTAGGAAATATTTCTTATGATACATATTCATGACTGTATAAATTGGAGCTATTTTCATTAGTGGATGAATAAAATAGAGGCGTAAACAGGCGTATTTATGGGGTAATGGGTTAATACTGTATAAAAACTGTACATTGACTTTTATTTTGAGCATAATCGCATTAACTCAATCACCCCTGAAACACCAACATGACAATGTAAGTTTCTTATTTAGACTAATCCATTTTGACTATATAGGGATGTTTGTACAATATATTGCAAGTTGACAAACAGTACAGACCCTGATCAGAACACTCTTCTCTCTGATCTGGTTCAACACTGTTTGCAATAGGACAAGTGCACACTTCACAGGTACACTGCTTGTAAAGGCTGTCTATACTGATCGTTAGGGTCCAATAAGTTAAGTATATACAATCATCTGTTTGTCCTATTGAAACTTGGTTGATCTATTATTCCAATACTTCCAGAAACACAAATCCTGATTTCTTAGCTTGAAACTTCATCTTTTCCAAAATCAAATGTCTGTTGTATAGCTCTAGTCTCCACATCCTCTAACAGTGAGTCTATCAACATATCAAATGTCTGCTTTTCACCAAACAAATCTGAAAAGAAAAGAAAACCATCATTTAGGTCTGTTCATAACATATGCTTATAAGGGCCATTTTCAAAAAATGTACATAATTCAGTGATACCTATTTTCACAAACCTGTATGTCCATTTCCCAAGGTTTTATGTTTTCATCTTATCAGTGTTAGCTTATACAGTAAAACCAGCAAAAGGTACATGTTATACACACCTTAATGTAAATGGATATAACATTGAAATAGCTCATAAACCCCAGTATTATGTCGTGACTTGGCCATATGTTTATGTTGTGCCAGAAAATAAAGTCAGTTCTATGCAGTGTAAATACTGCTAACTACACCAATATGATGTTTCCTGTTATATGTTTATGATAAAATCATTATTTGAGCTTCATTTGCGATAAAAGTACTGAAATGAAACTTTCGAAAAATATGTAACTCAGCGCCGTGTCCATGGTGTTACCATGTGATCTATAGCAGGTGTAATAATTATGATTATGTCAAAAATATGTTTTAACAGCCTCTCCTTATGACACCACTTCTTGCGATGTCAAAATAATGGTGACCATGAGGCGGAATTTTAAATTTTGGAAATTATGTATGAAAAAGATAGTATACTTTTTCTATGTCTCTGTTGTTACTGTATGTTCGAATATATTTTGGCGATTAATGGTAAATTTAAATGCAATAACTGTACTGTCGCAGTGTGCTGATGTTTTCTTCAAATACATGTGCTGCTAGGGATCAGTCATTTTATGAAATAATTCTAATTTAGTTGGAATATATTCTTTGTGTTACTGTCCTTTGTGTTATGTAACAACATGGACAGGTTTGGTCCGTTGAAGGACATCTAAAGATGTTTATTGATTTATTCTTCGGAAACGCATGAAGAATTTCAAACTTGGGTTTGATAAAAAGAAATGTTAAATTTGTTTTAATATACAAGTATTAAGATTAACAAAAAGTGTGATGCTATTTTTTGAGACAGTGACACGCAAAATGGTAACACAAATGACATGATCTGATGACACACAAATTTGTAACACAAATGACAAGATTTGGTAACACCAGGGACAAACTTACACAAAATGCATATTCATATACACAAACATATGCAATAGTTATTGATCCAAATAAGAGAAATAAAAATCAGTGTTCTGGGTATTTACATACGCATAAGTTGAATGCTGGCAAGTATTTTACTTCCTTGTGTGTAAGAATATGCAATTCTGTGTAACACAAATAACTATATTGCAGTTATGCAATGGCCAATCAATTGATATAGTGTCTCGAATGACCTTAATCCTGATAGCATTGTCTTTAGTAAGACAACACGATTCGCAGGTATAACCTACTTCAGTGTTAATAGTGCATTGTATTAAATGTGACTTCGCTATATTATTCAATCTCATTTCATGGAACAGTAACACAAATGACACGAGGTTACACATAGGACAGCCAAATTGTTTACAATAAACAAGTTCTTACGTGGATATTAATAGTATGTCTCAAGAACTTATTTCCTCAAATTTACCTAATAATGTCCATGTAGATATATCTCAGGTCATTTGTGTTACTTACAAAGAAAACGTACCATAATATCTGAGGGACTTATCATAGTGTTATGCAAATTTTATCTTGTCACTGAACAACTATGTCTATAAATGATACCTTCGTAGTCATTTAGCTTATTAAAGTTATAGAAATGTTGAAACGGAATGTTTTTGGTCTGAAGTCCATTTTGTTACTTTACTGTCCATTGTGTTACATTTAATGATGTCCATGGTGTTTTACCACAACGTATTGAACTACATGTTTTTGGTATATTGCAACTTATTTGCAAGATTCTGATTACAGCTTTCCTTATACTGTATTGTATCTGGAACGGGATATACTGACTTGAATGTTTGATTCTGAAATTAGTAATGAAATAAAACATCATAATTTTGTCTGTACTGCAGTGGTTGATACAACAAAGGATCATACATGCTGATACCATATGATAGGTACAATGTTTAAAAGTAAATTTTGTTTTTCAAAAAATAATTTATTTTCATAGGTAACACAATGGACAGTGATATCCAACAAAACATTTATTTAGTAAAACCAAATAGATTTCTGAGTTATGTGTGTTGTTGTTTGCAGTTGTTCGTGTTTCTTGAAAGCTGCAAGAAGCTTATAAAGCACATAAAACGTTACTATGTACATTTTTAATTTTTATAAGATCCACCCATGAAATATGTACATTT
Organism: Gari tellinella; assembly: GCA_922989275.2. Lineage (NCBI taxonomy): Eukaryota > Metazoa > Mollusca > Bivalvia > Cardiida > Psammobiidae > Gari > Gari tellinella. The sequence continues at coordinate 4,864,235 of OV277871.1, forward strand.
TTTGAAAATGGCCCATAAGTTAAATTCTTGAACAATTCCGACTTCTTTAGCTCATCTAAGTGTTTTAACCCATTACTCCATAACTTGTTTCTAGTTCTGAAGACAGGTGACTACATGTACTGGCAGATTGAAAGTAAAGCAGATTGTGCCTTAAGGCGAGTTCTGCTTTACTTTCAGACTGTTTTAAGCTACCATTTGCTAGAATAAAGAAAATATTTCTTATGATACAGATCCATCACTGTATATATTGGAACTATTTTCTTCAGTGGAGGACTAAGTCAAAGGTGTAACAAGAATGCGCGTTCGATAAACACTTATGCCCCCGGTGGCATCCTTGACAATATATTCTGAATTTTTCCTAAATCCAAATTAGGTCAAGGTCAAGGTCAAACTCAAGGTTGGGTAATATGGGTGGATTGGTAGTGATCCAAGGCAACAACTGTATAAGTATCAAAGCATTGTAGTCAGTTATATTAATGCTACACGAAACGGTAAAATCTAGTTAACCAAGAAATAGCCCATTTAAAATATTCTAAGTCCAAATTAGGTCAAGGTCAATGTCAAAATCAAGGTTGTGTGATATTGGTGGATAGGGAATGGTCCAAGGCAACAACTGTATAAGTATCCAAGCATTTGAGTAAGCGGTGTTGATGCTAGACGAAACGGTAAAATCTACTTAACCTGTTACGGACGGAAGGACAGACGGATGCACGGACGGATGCACGGACGGACAGGACGATTACTATATGCCTCCGCATCTATAGATGCCGGGGGCATAAAAATGTTTATCAATGGGGTAATGGGTTAAAGCAATTACTGTTAAGACTACATACCTTCTAACAGTTCCATAGGACTTCTCTCCCCTCCGTGGGCTAATACCTTTCTCCTGTATTTCTCTCCATTTTCCCTGTAACGGAGAAAACATACATCTCAGGTATTTGTTTTTTACCAATCTGCACAATCCTTTCCTTAGATCTAATCTGTTTACAACTGTAAGTTAAAGACATTTCCTGACCTACTTTCGGTGATAACACCTAGCCAGGCAGTTCCCATGTAAATCTCGTGCATCATGTGCACATACCTATAGCAAAGAACCACTGAAGCCTCTCATGTGAGGCCCATTTGTTATATTTGATAGTTTGGTTAGAAACACCTATTGAAAAAGCTCTTGAATATTAGTATGTCAGGGCCTCTCTAGGGAGAGTGAGAATGTTATGACGTGCTGCATGCTTTTACAGTTATTTTTACCCCTATTGAGAACAATGGGGTACTGAGGAAATGGCTTTAACCCATTATTCCATAAATACGCCTTTTTACGCCTTTATCTATTATTCCACTGAAGAAAATAGCTCCATTTTATACAGTCATGAATATGAAATATAAGAATTATTTTCTATATTCTAGCAGATGGTTGCTTAAAGCAGGCTGAAAGTAAAGCAGAATGTGCCTTAAGGCACATTCTGCTTTACTTTCAACCTGCTTTAGGCGGTCACTTATCTTAAATACTAGAAAAAGGCTATGGGGTAATGGGTTAAGTCACTCTCAGCAATCAAACGTTTAGATAACATTGCTGCATGTCAATTTCTTAATCTACCTACCTATTAAATGGATCTGGCTTGAAGAACTCTCTCCAAATCTTCGATGCAATGGCTCGAGCCATCAGATAGGAATAGTACCTTCCCCCGTAGCCAACCAGGTGACCAAATCTAAGTTGCCATGCCTACAAAAATCAAGAATTAAAGAACATGTACATTAAATACCTGCAATAACAATCATTCAAAGGAAAGCTTGCTTTAACCTGTTACCCCATAAATACGCCTTTTTACGCAAGTGATTTAACCCTCCACTGAAGAAATTAGTTTCACTTTATACAGTTATGAATATGCTCCAATAGAAATAGTTTATATATCCTAGCAGATGGTAGCTTAAAGCAGGCTGAAAGTAAAGCAGAATGCGCCTTAAGGCGCATTCTGCTTTACTTTCAACCAGCTTTAAGTGATCACCTGTTTTCAAAACTAGAACCTGGCTATCCGGTAATTGGTTAAATATTTAGTTTTAAATGTATTTATTTCATAGGTTTCACATACAACAATATACACATATTATAGCATAATAAGTTATAAGCATGGATAAGAAAACAAGTTAACAAAACTTCTATAAATTATTCTCAATGTTGATGAATTATACATGTGCAAATTATGGCATTATGGTTAGGTTAACAGAATACAGAATACAAAATACAAAACTGATTTATTGCATATACAGTAGAACCTCTCTATAACGACCAATAAATTGTATCAAATATTAGTTGCTTAAGACAGGTGACTGCTTAAAGCAATGTGAAAGTGAAACAGAAAGCTCCTACAGGAGCTTTCTGTTTCACTTTCACATTGCTATAGCTGTCACCTGTCTTTTATACATACAATTAGCCTTCTTTTTAGTGGTCATAATAGAGAGGTTCTACTGTATTTTGAAGCAATTTGATGAGGAAATGTTGCAAAGATTTATTTCAGTCGATCTTTTAGTATAAAACAAATTTTTCAGAGAGTATGAAATATGAAAGACGTGGTAGGTTGGTTGTACAGAAAGTGTATAGACTAGCACACAATGCAAGGGTGTCGTCAGATCAAACTCTAGTGGTCTCTAGTCACTTTTCAAAACCACTTTGATGCTGTAATAAAGATTTGCACTTTTGTAGCTAGTATTTCGTTTTGTTTCATGGAAAGACGTTTGTTACCATACAGTATTTCATTCTTTAAACACTAGTGACGAATATAATCATCCTTTACAAACTATGTACCTGTGAAGAGTACACTTGTCCTATTCAAACAGTGAAGACCCTTGTGTTTCGTTATATTTATGTTTAACCTATTACCCCATAAATACGCCTTTAATTTTTCCTCTACTAAAGAATTTTTTCCACTTTATACTGTTACAAATAAGAATCATAAGAAATAGTTTCTATATTCTCGCAGTTAATAGCTTAAAGCAGGTTGAAAGTAAAGCAGAATGTGCCACCTGCTTTAAATAGTCACCTGTCTTCTAAACTAGAAATAAGCCATGGGGTAATCGGTTTAATGGGTAAAGAATAACGTCTTCTCCACTGTACTCACAGTCTTGTCTACATAGGGTAGACCGTAATGTTGCTCCTGGACTTGTTGTAATATATCTGTTGTAGATTTGGGGCTGAAGTCTGCCCCGTGGTACACCTGGTCTAGGATGGCATAGAACACCTGTAGCTGGGTTTCCTGTCAAAAACGAAATCAAAACTACAAACACAGCCACTTTTATGAGGTGAGCACCGTAATAATTCCAAAATTTGGGACACCATGTGTAGATGATGCAATTATAATAAAATTTGAATAAATTTCTTTTACCACACAGTAATTTGTCCAAAAGCTCAAACTGAATGGCAAACAGTGTAGATCCTGATCAGACTGCTCCTTAGGAACAGTCTGATCAGGATCAACACTGTTTGCTTAGAACTGTGTGTCCCAATACTTAGGATCATTAGGGTATGTTGAATAATAAAATCCATATGCCACTACAAAAACCTATGACGTGCCTTGTCTCAAAGCAATGATTCTAATGAGTAGCCTCATTGTAGCGTTTCGTAGAGGTATAAAGGAGAAAAAAAATACTCGACTTGCTCATACCTGGTGCTCTACATTCTAGCAGATGGTAGCTTAAAGCAGGCTGAAATTAAAGCAGAATGCACCTTAAGGCACATTCTGCTTTACTTTCAACCTGCTTTAAGTAGTCACATGTCTTCAAAACTAGAAACAAGCTATGGAGTAATGGGTTAAACACCTAGATGAGCTATGAAGGAAATGCTTAAGCAGATGAAAATATGTGAGTTATAAAATACATATACCCCGGTAGGATCTGTCATGAGTCGATGGTTGAGACAAGCTGATCTCAACCAAGTCTAGAATTGAAATGTTATTAAGAGAGCCTTGGTGGGCTTATTAACTTTTCTATTCTAGACTGGTTTGAAATCAACTTGTCTTAAACATCGATGAATGACAGATTCTTTTTCTCACATAACCAACGATTTTAATTCTTTTTTTTTTAAAGCAATAGGTTGTTTTTTTTAATCCCAGTGATGTAATAACCCCTTTATTAATAGTGAGGTTAGAGTGACCTCATCAAATTAGCTCACACATGTTGGAGACAAGGATATTCATGTTCGCCATAGAAAACAGGGGTAGTAATGTGAGAAAAATGCTGTATCACTGAATATACTCACTGAATAGAGGAACAAACGTTTGGAACGACAAAAACTCCTCAACATCCCTGAATCTAATTCCTCGCTCGTCTTGTAGTGTTTGGCAAATGATTTGATTACCTGCAAAAATAAAAAACATGTATTAATACAAGAGGGCATTGTTACAACATACCATGTAAATTTGGAAATAAAATATGTTTAACCCCTTCACTGCTGTGACGTCATCAATTTTAAACAATTGTCGTCTGCTTTTATATCTTAAATTTCAATATTGGCTATTCTGACTGAAGATATATTGAAATGAGTGTCAAACAGTTTGGATCCTGATCAGACGCCGCGTTACGCGGCGTCTGATCAGGATCCAAACTGTTTGCAAAAAACTCTCGTGCTCGGGGTAAGGCAGTGAAGGGGTTAAAATACAATTTTGTAAATGTGAATCCCAATGAATGTTTATCCTATAATTGGCCTGAGAGTTAACCCATCTCCTGCTATTAGCGTGAACCAATGCTTCATGAAATCAATGTAGTCCCAGATCAGACAGTTCCTCTAATAGGATCTGTCCGGGCTCGAGTCTGTACATAGGGAAATCTTTTCCTTATTTTATATATAAACTAACGTAATAATACGATTATAGATGTTTAAATTTGGCACCTTTTTATGTACATTTTATTATTTCATTCAGCACGAGAATAATTAAGCTGAATGAGTTAACCCGTTACCCCATAGCCTGTTTCTAGTTTGGAAGACATGTGCCACGACTTAAAGCAGGTTGAAAGTATAGCAGAAAGCTCCTTAACCCTTTGAACCCTAGTCCCGCATATAGGCGTCGTTTTCAAAAGTATACATGTGAAAAGTGCACTTGTCCTATGCAAACAGTGAATACCCAGATCAGAGGGCTCCTTATGGAGCCCTCTGATCTGGGTCTTCACTGTTTGTCATAATGCAAAACATTGACAACAAGAGCACCGCAGTGCGGCAAAATACGCCCGTCACGGCCGGCGGGTGTCAAAGTCGTCCAGACTCAGGCCGACTGGAAAAAGTCGTCCGGAGTGTAGGCCCGACTATCGATCTCAAAAAGACTATGCTGTAGTATTGGGATAGCTCAAGTACTATCCCGATAGTATTGCGATAGTCAAGAAAAAAGTTCTGGGTTTTTTAAAAAATGCCCATTTTTGACAATAAAGGGGGCATAACTCTGCTAAAAATAGTCGCCAACGTCTGAAATTTAACAGGAACCAAAATTCACAGGTGCCTTCCCTGTATGATGAGAAAGCTAAATATGAAATTTGGTAACAATAGACAAAATGTAAGTAAAATTATTATCAGGAAACAATATATTGTTAAAAAAATTGTGTGAAGGGGCATAACTCTGAAAATACAGAGTCAAACCAAAAACCCGTAATATATATTAAGTCACTTCATTCATTGTATCACCATATCAAATTTGAAATCAATTGAATCAAAAAACAAAAAGTTCTGTTTTTTTTTTTAAAAATGCCAATTTTTGACAATAAAGGGGCATTACTCTGCTAAAAATAGTCGCCAATGTCTGAAACGCAAACTCGTCCGAGCTATTGTGGTATGGAATATTTGTAGGAAGTTTAATCAAAATCGGTCAATAAATGAAGGTGAGAGAGCGCTAAGAAGAAAAGTTAACGGACGAAGTGTGGCTTATTTTAAATTTTAAGGATGTAAAGGGGCATAACTCATAGAAAAATAATTTAACAGGAACCAAAATTCACAGGTGCCTTCCCTGCATGATGAGAAAGCTAAATATGAAATTTAGTTACAATAGACAAAATGTAAGTAAAATTATTATCAGGAAACAATATATTGTTAAAAAAATTGTGTAAAGGGGCATAACTCTGAAAATAAGAAGTCAAACCAAAAACCCGTAATATATGTTAAGTAACTTCATTCATTGTATCATCATATCAAATTTGAAATAAATTGAATAATTAAAAAAAAAGTTCTGTTTTTTTTAAAAAATGCCCATTTTTGACAATAAAGGGGCATAACTCTGCTAAAAATAGTCGCCAACGTCTGAAACGCGAACTCGTCCGAGCTATTGTGGTATGGAATATTTGTAGGAAGTTTCGTCAAAATCGGTAAATAAATGAAGGTGAGAGAGCGCTAACAAGAAAAGTTAACGGACGGACGTGCCTCCGAAATGGGTTAGAGGGCATTTTCTTTTGTTATTTTCTTTTGTTTGAATAACGGGCCACGGCCCCTTATTCTATTGTTACGGAATGAACTCTATTGTCTTCTTTTGTTATGTTTACCGTTATCTGGCCAGAAAAGGCCCTCTAACCCATTTTGGTTGTGCGGACGTACGGACGGACGTACGGACGGACATCGCTGGGTATACCATAATACGACCGTCGATGACGGGCGTATAATAAAAACAACCCATAAATATCAGAAATTGACTAGACTAAAATGGAAAATGAGATTGTCCATTTAAAGTTTCAGGGAGGAAAGAGTTAAAGAGCACTGTGCTTTAATTTCAACCTGCTTGAAGCTACCATCTTGAAAGATATAGGAAACACCTCCAGTATTATACTTTAACCCCTTTTTCTATTTCCCTTCTATATTTCATAATATTTACAATCGCCCCATTCAATTCCATTGACAAAAAGTGTGTTCATTTCAAATAAACACCAATTTTCGAGAGGGCGGGACTTGTGGAAAAGTTTCGAAGAGGAGGCGGGGCATATGCAGTTTTCATTCGCGAATTAATCTTTGGAACTTGGGGCAGCAAACATTTGGCGGATTTTTTCAAAATTTGTTCTTAACCGATCTATGCCTTCCTACTAGTGGAAACCATGATTCCCGACAAATATTCTTCTTTATAAATGAGATAAATTGCAAGAAAACTGACATAAGAATCTACCATATAAACAGCAGCCTATATCTGCGTTTCTTGATGACAATAAAACCCCGATATATTTATCCTACTTTAAAATTACGTCACTTCTAATGACGTCATAAATCAGCATTTTTCGCGCCAAACTGTCAAGTTGTTGACAATGGAACTTATTTTTTCTGCTTTCAAATGTACACAGATTCAGTAAATCGGTCATGGCTGTTCCTTATAAGCTACACATTATTCGTGTTATCGACCTCTAATATGGATTAAACATACATGCGTACTGACAAAATGTTTATTTAATGTTAGAAATTACAGCAAATATATTGTAAATACAGTAGAACTTCGATGTGTCGAGTTTGAAGGGACCATCAGAAAAAACTCGACACATCGAAGCCTCGACTCATGTTTTACCTTATGCTCCCTCGATTTTTTTTTCAAAAATACTCGATCTCCATATAGCCGACATGTCCGTTTGTTACTTGTTGATATCGATGATTTCAAATTAAAAACATTAAAATGCAATTATGTAACGCTCGTATCGCATCCAAACTGGTTGCATATATACTCATTTTACAAAAACTTCAACTTGAAACGAATCGTCAGGCGAAAATACGTTTGCCGTAACTCAATTTTCAGAAAATAACAACACAACAGTATGAACGGAAGTCGCTTTTTATCTGCGCACCGGTTCTTTTACCCAGTCCAGCATATACATTCTCTCGAAACGCTGGAACCAAATTCAGGGGAAACCCTTTTCTTAAAATAGTAACAATATCTCTTTAGAGGGATAATTGCATAACTATTGATGCTACACATTTCGGGATGGGTTCCGCGTGAGTTGTTCTTTGTCTTTTACACACACATTTCTCTTCCGGCATAAAAAACATCGACCGATCTACGAATATGCGGTTTATATTTGACTTTACACGAAACTGAATAAGGGCGCTACGATAACGTCCGTGAAGAATAAGATATGGAAAAGAGTAGATGAATCAAGGAATACACAGGGCCGTTGACACCATGAGAAGGTGTTGGCCTGTTTGTCCTGGATAATTGGGCAGTCAGGTAATTTTCATTCACGACAATCAATCGAGTAACGATGGTCACGGGGGTGTGAAAAACTCGACACGCAAAATTCCGGTCCATCGTACAGTCGAACATCGACACATGTGTAGTGAATTTTGAGTGAAACAGTACGTACGGACCGAGAAAAAAAGTCGATATAGCGAAAAACTCGACTTATAAAAACTCGAGTCAAACGTAGATTTTAAATAAGGTTATATAGGGAGAAAAGTTGGGACTTTAAAAAAAGATCGACACATCGAGAAACTCGACTCTTCGAAGTTCGACACATCGAAGTTCTACTGTATAAGAAATGAGCTGAATTTTTTCGGCGTTCAAGCCAAATGAGCGACAGAAAATTATCGGCAAATTTACCATGAATCGCTAGCGCGATTCATGGTATTTGCCGATAATTTTCTGTCGTTCATTTGGCTTGAACACCGAAAAAAATCAATTCATTTCTTAATTTATAACAGTCCATAAGTCTGAGATCGTATATTGTCTTTTGATTGCCTATTTTCCTTAGATTTTCTATATTTTATGTTCAGGATTTCCAAGGTAGGGACTATTTTCCTAAGTGTAGAAAATATAAGAGGCGAAAAAAGGCATATTTATGGAGTAGTGGGTTAAGGTGCGTTCACATTGCCGATCTGAGTACCTCGATCGCCTCTACTCAACCAAGTTCGAGCATAGGCCAACCGAGTATGATCGATGTAGACCGAGTTTGATCAGGGTGTCAGATGGGCAATGTGAATGGACCTGAGTATGTTAATTAATTAACTCTTTCCTCCCTGAAACTTTAAATGGACAATTCCAGTTTCCATCTAAGTCTAGTCCATTTCTGACTTTAAAGGGTTGTTTTTGTCAATGTTTGGCATTGTGACAAACAGTGAAGACCCTGATCAGAGGGCTCCTTTCGGATCCCTCTGATCTGGGTCTTCACTGTTTGTATAGGACATGTGTACTATTCACATGTACACTGTTTGAAAAGCACGCCTATATGCGGGACTAGGGTTCAAAGAGTTAAAAATAAAGATAACAAACCCTTGGATCTGAGGCAAAGTACTCCATTAACACTGACGGCACTTCTGCAAAGTCTATGGGGCACCTGGTACCTGGAACAATCATTACCATCATCATCATCTAGAGACAATCTTTATTCTTGTATTAAATACCCCATAAATAAGTCTTTTAATACCTATTACTTATTCCTCCACTCAAGAATATATCTCCAATTTATACAGGCTATAAGAAATATTTTCTAAATCTTAGCAGATGGTAGTTTAAAGCAGGTTGAAATGTAAAGCAGAATGTTCCTTAAGGCACATTCTGCTTTACTTTTTACTTGCTTTGAGTGGTCACCTGTCTTCAAAACTAGAAACATTCATTAACTCTTTGTGCCCTAGTCCCGCATATAGGCGTCCTTTTCAAACAGTGTACATGTGAATAGTATACTTGTCCTGTGCAAACAGTGAAGACCCAGATCAGAGGGCTCTGAAAGGAGCCCTCTGATCAGGGTCTTCACTGTTTGTCATAATGCCAAACATTGACAAAAACAACCCTTAAAAGTCAGAAATGGACTAGACTTAAATGGAAACTGGAATTGTCCATTTAAAGTTTCAGGGAGGAAAGAGTTAAAGTAAAAGGTTAAGTGATCACTCAATTGAAGGGGCATGTGCAGTAGTTAATACATGTGCCATGATGTGGTTCTTGCACGCTAGCGGCCGATATAGCTGCCACAGTCATAACCTTTGCGAACAGTTTGGATCCAGATGTTACACAGCGTCTCATCAGGATCCAAACTGTTTGCCATTCAGACCCTAAATTTAAAAGAAATTTTGAAACATTCTAATTTTAGCACAAAAGCAGACGACCATTGTTGCAGACGAAAAGAGTAAAAAGAGTTAAGGCAGGATGAAAATAATGCAGTGAACTCCTATAGCTTTCTACATTAACCCATTACCCCATAAATACGCCTTTTTACATCTTTCATTTATTACTCCACAAAAGAAAGTAGTTCTAATTTATACAGTCATGAATATGTACCATAAGAAATATTTTCTTTATCCAAGAAGGTTGTGGCTTAAAGCAGGCTGACAGTAAAGCAGAATGTGCCTTAAGGCACATTCTGTTTTACTTTCAACCTGCTGTAAGTGATCACCTATCTTATATACTAAAAACAGGCTATGAGGTAAAGGGTTAAGTGATCACCTATCTTATATTTTAGAAACAGGCTATGGGGAAAAGGATTAAGCAGACATTTGTCATAAGAGGTCTCCATACTTCTCTGAGTGGTCACTTTATACAAGATTATAATATGCAGTTCTTGTCATTTTCATCAACATCATCACAATCATCCTCAATACTGCTGACAACATCATCAGTCAGTTATCATCAAGATCAAGATTACCATCATCATTACCATCATAATCATAATTGTATTCATCATCACAATTATCAACATCATCATCATCAATCACTATCATGTTCATTATTATCAATACTGCTGACATAATTATAAAAAAAACCACTATCATGATCAAGATAATCATCATCATCTTCATCATTGTTTTCATCATCACAATTATCAACATCATCATCATCATCATCAATCACTATCATGTTCATTATTATCAATACTGCTGACATAATCATAAAACACCCCACTATCATGATCAAGATAACCATCATCATCTTCATCATTGTTTTCATCATCACAATTATCAACATCATCATCATCATCAATCACTATCGTGGTCATTATTATCAATACTGCTGACATAATCATAAAAAAACCACTATCATGATTAAGATAATCATCATCGTTTTCATCATCATCACAATTATCAACTGTCATCATCATCATCAGGATCAATATTACTATCATCATTATCATCATTTATAGCATATGCATCACTAAAATACATGTAACCCTAGCGGCGAGTAAATACTCATCATTAACAAAGTATGTACCTGTGAAGAGTACACTTGTCATTTTGAAATATATTTGTTAAAATCAAACCTAAATAGTCATAAATGGGCTTAACTTAATTGGAAATTAGAATTTTGATCAGTTGAAAATGATTGTTTGTTATGTTATGATTATACGTCGCTTTTAACAGTTTTTCAGTCATATCACGACGTCCAGCTAATTACAGGTGGAGGAAGACCCCAGAAGCCCTTTTAAGCAGTTTCAGGCACAAATTGGCAACTGGGTAGAACCACCGACCTTCCGCAAGCCAGCTGGAAGGCTTCCCCACATCAAAAATCTGAATGCCCAGACCGGAATTTGAACCCAAATCGTTGAGGAGCTGAGTGATGTAAGTGACAGTAACTATGACCACTAGGCCACGGAGGCCCCATACCTGTGACATGCTGGTATCTTGTACGTCCTAACATTGAGTGCATTGCATGACCAAACTCATGGAAGAGGTTTTCTACCTGGCCTGGCCACAGTAGAGTGGGTATAAAGGTGCCCGGCTTCACAAAGTTCAACTGTAATACAACAATGGGTAGCTGGTACTCCCCATTAGCCTTCATACGTCCACCCTGGATCGTAAAGTGGCAGTCCTGTAAGATAAAATAAGAAATGACATTTCAACTCATACAATTGACTGAATAACAATTGACTGAATACAATTGACTGAATATACATGTATACACTATTTGTTGCTAAATTTCACGTAATTATGTCAGATGTTCGAACAAAAATTATTTTAAGTGAAATACATGAAGTAGAATTGGGTGAGAATGGAAGGAAATGGTGATTATGAAAGATAAAGAGACAGACACAGAGCTCCAAATAAGGGGGGTATTTCAACAAGGGCCACCATGGCCCTGAATCACTCACCTGGTTCACCATATAAAACTTGACCTATAGTGATATAGATTACAACTGGACATGACGCACAGTAGTAACAACAATTTTCTACGATTTGACCTAGTGACCTAGTTTTTTACCAAACACAATCTACGTTTGATTTTGACCTAGATATGATGTAAGCAAACATTCTGACAATATTTCATTCAGATCTAATGAGATTTGTAGCCTCTAGAGGGTTAACACTGTTTTTATTGATTTGACGTAGTGACCCAGTTTTTGACAAGACACGACCAATTTTTGAAATTGACCTAGATATCAATTAAGCAAACATTCTGACAAAGTTGCATTAAATCTAATGAGATTTGTAGCCTCTAGAGTGTTCACAAGGTTTTTCTATGATTTGACCTAGTGACCTAGTTTTTGACCGGACATGACCCATATTTGAACTAGACCTAGATATCAATGAGGAAAACATTTTGGCTAAGTGTCATGAAGATCAGATGAGATTTGTAGCCTCTAGAGTGTTAACAAGGTTTTCCTATGATTTGCCTAGTGACCTAGTTTTAACCAGACATGACTCATATTAGAACTTGACCTAGATATCAATTAAGCAAACTTTCTGACAAAGTTGCATTAAATCTAATGAGATTTGTAGCCTCTAGAGTGTTCACAAGGTTTTTCTATAATTTGACCTAGTGACCTGTTTTTTGACCGGACATGAGCCACATTGAAACTTATTTTGACCAAGATTTGATCAAGACAAACATTGTCATCAAGTTTCATGAAGATCCGATGAAATTTGTAGCCGCTAGAGTGTTCACAACCAATTTGTGAACGAACGGACGGACGGACAGACGAAGGACATCCAGCGATCCTAAAAGCTCACCTTGGCATTTCGTGCCAGGTGAGCTAAAAACTAAAATCTTTATTTCTGCATTAAGCCATATGGTGTTACTACTCAGTAGAATCGTCTTTTCGAGGCGAGTCTAATGAGTAGTTACACCATAAGATTGGGTAATGAAATTAGTGAGAAACTGTTGGATTTGTTCGATTTACTCCCTCTTATCTGGAACCCTGAGTCATAGAGAGACACAGAGAGAGTTTGGAGAGGGAGAAGCTTATTCATGTTTTAACTTTGAAATAAGGGTATGTTCTACCTAGAAAATTCCACACAACAAATATGAGTAACTTTGATTTAACCCATTACCCAATAGCCTGTTTCTAATTTTGAAAATAGGTTACCACTTAAACCAGGTTGACAGTAAAGCAGAATGCGCATTAAGGCAGCTTTAAGCTACCATCTTTCTAGAATATAAAAAATATTCATTATCATACATATTTATAACTGTATAAATTGGACCTATTATATCAGTGGAGAAATAAATTTAAAGCGTAAAAAGGTGTTTTTATGGGGTAATTGGTTCATTAATCACCAACATTAACTGGAAACTGTAAGAATAACCTTTTTCCCACCTTACATAACCACACAGACACCATGTATACATACCTGTTGTAATTTACCCATTTGTCCGTAAAAATCACAGTAAATATATCCCAGGATGCCTTCTGTTTCATGTACTATAGCCTGCAAATGAAAACTACAAGATTTCAAAACAAATCCATAGAATATTTCATATATTTCATGAGTTCATATATAATACAAGATGTCTGCAAACAGAACTGTTGCACCAGCATGGGAGTTATTCTCATTTGTGAAGGATCCAAACAGTCATTTCACCTTAACCCATTACCCCATAGCCTGTTTCTGTTTCTAGTTTCAAAGACTGGTGAGTGCTTAAAGCAGGTTAAAAGTAAAGCAGAATGCGCCCTAAGGCACATTCTGCTTTACTTTCAGCCTGCTTAAAGCTACCATCTGCTAGGATAAAGAAAATATTTCTGATGGTACATGTACATGACTGTATAAATTGGAACTATTTTCTTTAGTGGATGAATAGGCAAGACAACACAAGAGGCTGATGGGGCATAATTGGCTCACCTGAAAATAGCTAACAAAATGGAGATAATGATATATGTCCAGGTCGGGGTCATTTTCTACCTAAGGGTCATAATTTGAACAATCTTGAAAGAGGACCTGTAGATGATGCTATGTGCCCAATATTTAAGATCAGGGTAGTACGGTTTTTAGACAAGAAGATTTTTTAAGTTTCCATTGAAAAAATCTATTTTTAGCTCCTGTGACCTACATATGCAACAGACTGGATCCATTTGAACAAAATAAGTAAAGGACATTTAGAAGTGTCACCATTCCTAATATCAAAGCTCTGGCCATATTAGTTTCAGAGAAAAAGACATTTGAAAATTTCACTATATAACTCTATGTAAAACTGTGACCCCAGGGCAGGCCAATTTTGACCCCAGGGGCATAATTTGAACAAAATTGACAAAGGACCTGTAGATGACGCTTTTTGCCAAATATCTAAACTCTGGCCCTTTCAGTTTTTGACAAGAAGATTTTTTAAGATTTGCTTTTTTTTTTGCATTGTTTATAATTCTTTGAACACATTTGAAAGAGCTTGACCCAAGGAACATTTCTGTAAATTTTTGGTTGAAATCTGTCAATGGAGAAGATGTCATTTGGAGCAATTTTTAACCCTTAGCCCGCCAAATAAATTCTCGTCTGCTATATTTCTCGTCTGCTTCAAGTTTCAAAGTGCTTCAAAGTTGCTCAAAATTGCTGAAAATGTTGTCCGAGTGTCAAACAGCTTGGATCCGTATGAGACGCCGAGTTACTCGGCGTCTCATCCGGATCCAAGCTGTTTGCATATGGAGCTATAGTCGTGAGTGGCAGGCTAAGGGTTAATGAAGATGGACACAGGGCCATCCCAATAGCTCACCTTGAGCCTTTGACTCAGGTGAGCTAACAACAGTATGCCCTGAACCAGGGCTCCTACGAGTAAACTGAACACATCCCAAAATTTTAACTCATTTCATGCTTTTCCAGCATCAAATCCTATGGTGTATCTACTCAATATAATTGTCTAGAAGAGAAAAATTTATTCAATGAGTAGTCACACCTCAGGGTTTAAAGCAGAAATATAGATTTTACTTTTTGAAATACTCCCCGTATCTGAAATTCTGCCCTGAACCAATGATTTCTGCAGAATACTGTAAATGAGTTGACTATATACCAGTTTATAAATGTCGTTGTGCCAGGTTTCACCATTGGACGGGCTGACGTTCTCCAGGGTTACTCCATACAAGCATTTGAAAAGATTATTGAGGCCTTCCATACAACGCCCCAATGAAAAATAATCCATCATAGTCTCAACATTACAACTGTAAAAACAAGATTAGAACTTTATTCTTTCTTCCACTGGCATTACCCCCAAAGAAGCACCTTTTAGCGCATTGAATTTATTCAACCACTGGAGAAAAGTTTCAATTTTTACAGCCATGAAAATGAAAAATAAGAAATATTTTGTAAATTCTAGCAGATGGTAGCTTAAAGCAAGCTGAAAGTAAAGCAGAATGCGCCTTAAGGCGCATTTTGCTTTACTTTCAACCTGCTTTAAGTGGTCACCTAATTTCAAAACTAGAAACAGGTTATGGTGTACTGGGTTAACTCATTGAACCCTAAGTTTTTTAATAGAAAACTGGGCTTTTCCAATTAAATCTAGTCCATTTTTGGTCATTCATGGCTAATTTTTACAATAAATTTCAAAATGACAAACAGTGCAGACCCTGATCAGAGGGCTCCTAATCAGGGTCTGCACTGTTGGCATAGGACAAATGTACTCAGAACACATACACTGCTCAACACATGTGGTAACTTTTACAATACAAACTAGGCTATATAATTATCTTCTACATAAAATGATCAGGACCTGCAATATTTGCAGTTACAGCGCACATTTATATAAAGCTTTGTAATTGATCAGTCATTCCAATAAAATATCAAATAATCAAGCTTACGTTAATTGTCTGGCATAGTTTGTACAAAACACTGGGTCCCATGCCTTTACTTCCTGAAAAACACAATAAAACAAGAGATATTTGTAAAATATATATGCCTCCAACCCCCAAAGCACTTGTAAATTGTGGTGTAGTTTAACCCTTTACCTCAAAGAAGCCCTAAAACAGGGCTCCAGATAAGAGGTAGTTTTTTCAACAAATCCAACATTTTCTCACTCTTTTTAGCACCAAATCCTATGGTGTTACTACTCATTAGAATCGTCTCGAAGAGACGATTCTGATGAGTAGTAACACGATATGGTTTAATTCAGAAATAAAGATTTTAGTTTTTGAAAAACTACCCTTATCTGGTTCTCTGCTTTTAGCTCATTCAGTATAATCTTTGGCTGAAGAAAAACCATTTGATCCAGTCACCAATATGTATCAGAAGGAATATTTTCTTCATTCTAGCAGGTGGTAGCTTAAAGCAGGCCGAAACTACAGCAGAATGCGTCTTAAGGCCCATTCCACTTTACTTTCAACCTGCTTTAAGTAGTCACCTGTTTTCAAAACAGGAAATAGGCTATGGGGTAAAGGATTTAACTATGCAAATTTTACTATGTGAAAGCTTGGGTAGTTCTGAATGACCTTTAAAAAAAAAAAGACCTACAAAGGGAAAAAGAAATATGTCATCTACTCATGACAAACCTCGCTACCAAGTATAATAACTGTAAGTTGAATGATGGACGAGTATTAGCTGTAAAAAACACCATATTACAATATTGAACGGCCTTGACCTTACAAGACAAGAATATCGTTCCAAACAATGGATGCTCCCCACAAAGAAAAAGCCCAAGGTATAGCATGTTTAGTAGGTGAACACAGTATCAAGTTTCATCAACTTTCGATGTAACATTCAGGAGATATGCTTCGGACAAAAATGAATTTATTATGAAAAGGGGAGGCAATTCAATATTTAGAGATGACAGAGTTATAATTCTTGTGTACTACACTTCTTTTTGTCATCCTCTAACACAGTTTAAAGGTTCACGTTACAGTGTGGCAGAAAATTTGATTTTTTAAAAAATTTATGTAGAAAAAGGGAGATAATTCAATATTGGGAGATGGCAGAGTTATGGTTCTTTAGTACAGCACTCCCTCTGTCATCTCGTATCACTGTATCAAGTTTCATCAACTAACAATGCAATGCTCAGTAGATATGCTCCAGACAAAATTTGATTTTTTTTAAATAGAAAAGGGGAGATAATTAAATATTGGGAGATGACAGAGTCAAGGTTCTTGTGTACTGCACCTCCTTATGTCATCACCTATCACTGTATCAAGTTCCATTAACTTACGGTGTAGCAGTCAAGAGATATACTCCGGACAAAATTGTTTCGTATTTTTAGAAAATGGGAGATAATTCAATATTGGGAGATGACAGAGTTACCGTTCCTGTGTACTGCACTTCCTTCAGTTATCATCTATCACTGTTCCAAGTTTCATCAACTTTCGGTGTAACGGTCTAGAGATATGCTCCGGACAAAATTGATTTTTCTTATGAGAAAAAGGGAGATAATTCAAATTTGGGAGATGAGAGAGTTATGGTTCTTGTGTACTGCACCTCCTCCTGTCATTCTCTATCACTGTATCAAGTTTCATTAACCTATGGTGTACCGGTCAAGAGATATGCTCCGGACAAAAAAGCGTGACGGACGGACGGGCAGACAGACGTCCTTCCATTTGGGCACTTGTTGGGTTTTTCTTTTGTTTTAAAGTACCCAACAGCAACAAAAACAAGAGCCCCTTGGGGCATATTTCGCTCACCTGAGAATAGCTGAAAAAATGGAGATAATGATTTATGTCAAGGACTGACCTAGATATGAAACAGGCCGGAACCATTTCAACAAAATATGTAAAGGATATTCAAAAGTGTCACCATACTAAATATAAAATCTCTGGCCATATATGTGTCAGAGAAGAAGACGTTTGAAATTTTCTCTATAAAACTCTATGTAAAACTGTGACCCCCGGGGCGGGGCCAATTTTGACCCCTAGGCATAATTTGAACAAACTTGATAGAGGACCTGTAGGCGGTGCTATGTGCCAAATATCTAAGCTCCCTTGTAGTTTCAGACAAGAAGATTTTTAAGTTTTCATTGAAAAATAATCTATTTTTAGCTCCTGTGACCTAGTTATGCAACCGACCAAAACCATTTGAACATTATTGGTTTAGGACATCTTGAAGTGTCACCATGCCAAATATCAAAGCTCTGGCCATATTAGTTTCAGAGAAGAAGACGTTTGAAAATTTCTCTATATAACTCTATGCAAAACTGTGACCCCCGGGGCGAGGCCAATTTTGACCCATGGGGCATAATTTTAACTAACTTGATAGAGGACCTGTAGGCGATGCTATGTGCCAAATATCTAAGCTCTGGCCCTTGTAGTTTCAGCCAAGAAGATTTTTAAAGATTTCCTTATTTTTTCACTTTGGTTGCCATGGCAACCAGAGTTCTGCATTGTTTTTAATTCTTTGAACAAATTTGAAAGAGCTTGACCCAAGGAACATTTCTGTAAAGTTTGATTGAAATCTGTCATGCGGTATATGAGGAGATGTCATTTGAAGCAATTGTTAACGACGACACACGACGCCGGACCATCCCAATAGCTCACCTTGAGCCTTTGGCTCAGGTGCGCTAAAAACCAACAATAACAATGGGGCAATCACGGAATGAATGGAATCTATTGTTCTCCCTACCCAACAAAGGACCTTTCGTGCGTGCGGACAGACGGACGGAAACACGCACGGATGGACAAAGCGGCGACTATATGCTCCCCCCTAAAGGGGAGCATAAAAAGGGTGTTGTCCTCTGTTCATGACATAGCTTGCTACCAAATATGAAGACTGTAGGTTGAATGATGGAGATATTCTTTTATTAGAAACCATTGTGATATCAGATTATTGAATAATCTTGACCTTTGATCTACTGACCGCAAAAGAAATAGGGGTCATCTACTCATCATGACCAACCTGGTAACCTCCGAACTAAATATGAGAATTCTAGGTTGAATGCAGAGTGAGTTATTGATCAGAAACAATTTGGTCTACCGGCCAACATACATGAGCAAAGCACTTCTTTCAGAAGAGGGGCATGAAAATTATTAGACAAGTACTTTATAACTATTAACCCATTACACAAAAGATACACCTTTTTATGCCTTTAATTAACGCCTATATTGAAGAATATAGTTCTGCTTTATACAGCTATGACTATGTTTCATGAGAAATATGTCATAAATCCTTGCAGATTGCAGCTTAAAGTATTCTGATTTACTTTCAGTCTACTTTAACCTTTCACCCCAAAATCTGTTTCTAGTTTTGAAGACAAGTAACCACTTAAAGCAGGTTCAAGTAAAGCAGAATGTGCCTTCGGCCGACTTCAAGCTACATGTTCCATCTGCTAGAATAAAGGAATAATTTTTCATAGTACATATTTATGACTGTATCAAGTGAAACTATTTTCTTTAGTGGACAAATCAAATAAAGGCATAATTATAATGTTAATGGGTTACAGTTAGCAACCATCTGTCTTCAATACTGACAACAAGCTATCTCTTCAATACTGACAACAAGCTATCTCTTCAATACTGACAACAAGCTATCTCTTCAATACTGACAACAAGCTATCTCTTCGCTTGTATCTCTTCAATACTGACAACAAGCTATCTCTTCAATACTGACAACAAGCTATCTCTTCGCTTGTATCTCTTCAATACTGACAACAAGCTATCTCTTCAATACTGACAACAAGCTATCTCTTCAATACTGACAACAAGCTATCTCTTCAATACTGACAACAAGCTATCTCTTCAATACTGACAACAAGCCATCTCTTCAATACTGACAACAAGCTATCTCTTCAATACTGACAACAAGCTATCTCTTCAATACTGACAACAAGCTATGAGCTTAACCCATTAATCCATAAATACACTTGTTTATGCCTTTAGTTTATTCCTCCAATAAAGAAAATAGTTCCAGTTTACACAGTAATTAATATGATTCATAATAAATATTTCTATATACTAGCGGATGGTAGATTAAAGCAAGCTGACAGTAAAGCACTGCTTTACTTTCAACCTGCTTTAAGTAGTCACATAATATTATATTCAATACTAGAATCAGGCTATGGAGTCTGGAGCAATACAGTATGCAAAAATTTACCATCAACATTTGGTATATGGACAAGATGGAATTTTAATATGAATAAATAGTTGCTCGTTTTAAGTGAGCTCAACCGTAACAGTTATGGAAACAAGAGTCACATGCAGCCCTAAATCGCTCACCTGGTACCCACTTCGTTACGATCATGGTGACATCAAATTGGGGAAGTGGTTTCGGAAAAAGAAAATTTGCATTAAGCTTTCCTTTAGCCATATCAGAACAACCTTAACCACCCACTGACAGTCATATTTTTAAGCTAGTAAAATCTGGTAGAGGGTCACCAATGGATAATTTGTATAAAATTATTTTCAATTTAGACCAGTAATGTTTAAGTTTTACTTTAAGCTTCACCTCATCCAATGGCGGCCATGCTTTTTAAGCTAGGAAGATTATTTGAAGAAAACTGGCAAAGGATCACCCATGAATCATTTCTGTAAAATTATTCTTAAATCAGACCAGTAGATTTGGGTTTTTTTTCTATACAGTAATATAAGGAAAACTTGCCCCATCCACTGGCGGCCATGTTTTTTAAGATAACAAAAATATTTCAAGAAATCTGATAGAGGGTCATCAACGGATCATTTGTGTAAAATTATTTTCAATTTGGAAAAGTAGTTTCAGAGAAGATTTGTAAAAGTTTTTACTATACAGTAATATAAGGAAAACTTGTGGACGACGGACTACGTACGACGACAGACAACAGACACAGGGCAATCACAATAGCTCACCTTGGTACTTTGTGCCAGGTGAGCTAAAAATCACAAAATAACTTGCCATGCATACAATTCCTGACAGGTGAACATCAGTAGTCAGAATCTTATCTAAAATAACTTTTCCAAGGCCAGGTTGGGGAAAACTTACATCATTAGTGACTTTAGTTGGGTAAGACTGTTTATACTCTGCCTTCAATGTTTTCATGGTGTCATAATCCGCCTGGGCCCTGAAACAAGCAAGTATTGATACCAGTCACAGTGGAGAAAACGTTATTCTTTCCCAATAAACGCGTTTACGCTAAAACTAGTATTTCCTATGCAAACAGTTTGGAGCCAGATCAGACGCCGGGTTACCCGGCGTCTGATCAGGCTCCAAACTGTTTGTCACTCAGATTAAAATGAAAAGTCAGATTTGTCAAAAAGTTGTCCTTTTCTACATTTAAGTGTTTTGTGTTTGCGTTTCGTTTGCGTTTAAATGGGAAAGAATAAGGTTTTCTCCACTGTATCCCTATTAGCACTAAAGCCATTACCCCATAGCCTCTTTCTAATTTTGAAGTCAGGTGACCACTGAAAGCACAATAAAGGTAAAGCAAAATGCTCCTAGACTCAGAAGAGGAACATTCCAAATAAAATTTCAACCTGCTTTAATCCATTACGCCATAGCCTGTTTCTAGTTTTAAAGAAAGGTGACAACTTAATGCAGGTTGAAAGTAAAGGAAGACAGGCCTGAAGGCGCATTCTTCTTTACTTTCAGCCTGCTTTAAGCAATCATCTGCTAGAATACAGACTTCTTATGGTGCATATCTATAACTGTATAAAATGGATTTTTTTTCTCAATGGAAGCATAAATTAAAGGCGTAAAAAGGTGTTATTATGGGAGGAATGGGTTAAGCAACTTAAGCTACCATCTGGACAGATACTTGAAAGACCTTCTGTCTTTAAGAATCATGTAAGAAAAACCCTATCAGAAAACAGTGTAGACTCTGATCAGACAGCTCCTTTAGGTGCTGTTTGATTGGCATCTACACTGTTTTCAGAAAATGTCAATACATGTATAAGCTATTTGCAGGAGAAGGGTCAATACTATTTATTAATTTTCTTTTAACCCATTACCCCATAGCAAATAAAAGGTGTATAAAAAGGCATATTTATGGGGTAATGGGTTAATCAGTTACAATAACGGTTTTACTTTTACATAAAGAGATCACTAGACTTACCCAGCTTTAATATTTAAAGACACTGCTTCCAAAAGTTTCATCACATTTTCTGAAATATAAAACATCTAATCTCAGGGTATCATCAATGACCCCAATACCAGTGCTCCCTCCCTACAGCAGCCCTCTGAACAACGATTCACTCCTTACAACAATGCTTGCAGGTGTTCCCAAAACAAGACATTTATGTCTAACACAGGGCTCCAGATAAGGGTAGTTTTTCAAAAACTAAAATCTTTATTTCTGAATTAAACCCTATGGTGTCACTACTCATTAGAATCGTCTCAAAGAGACGATTCTAATGAGAAGTAACACCATAGGATTTGGTGCTAAAAAGAGTGAGAAAATGTTGATTTTGTGAAAAAAAACTACCTCTTATCTGGAGCCCTGCTAACACTTTCACTGCTGCAATATTGTCTGCTTAGTTTTGTGTTTTGTAGCTAGAATGATGTGTATAATACGGCATGCTAGTTAGAATGATAAGAATAATACGACATGCTGCCTAAACTAACAGTTAGCATATCAAAAAGGGTTTTAGAGGTCATTTACATTAACCCATTACCCCATAGCCTGTTTCCAGTTTTGATGATAGATAATGACTTACGGCGCATTTTGCTTTACTTTCAACCTGCTTTAAGATACACTTTGCTAAGATATACAAAAATATACCTTACGGTACATGTTCATGACTGAATAAAGTGGAACTATTCTCTTCAGTGGAGTAGTTAATTAAATTTATTACCAGAAATGGGTGTCGAAGCCACCCGATGCTCGCCTGTTTAAAAGTTAAGTCTAAAAACATGTCTTCTGGCCAAAAATGACCCAATTTAAGTTGTACTGGGCTTATGGGATTCTTGAATTGAGCACACATGCCAAATATGAAATCTTTATCACATTAAGTTTCAAATTTATGGCTAAGGCTAAATTCAGCCTATTTGACAACTAAATGACCATGACCTTGAATGACCTGATCCATGATGTTCTGGGCTCTACCTCAGTTTAGTATGCAAGCCAAATATGAAATGTCTATGTAAATACAAAGATTTGAACAACCTGTCCAAAAAAAGTATAACCTGAAGATTTGGTGCAAAAAAGCTAGGTCCAAATGTCAAAAATTGAAGAAAAAAACCAACTCATTTTTCAAATACAACTTCACAGCATCAATGTTTGAACCTCAATGGACCTCCGAACAAATTTTCTTTAAAGCAACCCATCCAAAAAAAACTATAATCTGGTGATATATGGTATAACTCAGGTCAAAACATATCAAAATTGAATAAAAACTTCTTTTTTTAAATTTTAACTTCAAAGCATAAATGTTTGACTTAAAATTTACCTCCATACAAAATTTCAGCATCCTAGCACAAATATTTAACTTTAAAACAACCCGTTTAAAATAGTTTTTTCCTACAAATCAACAACTTTAACCTGTTGATTTGTAGGAAAAAACTAAGTCCAAAACATGTAAAAAATTGACAAAAATTAAAATTAGTTTTATAATCCAATTTTTAAGCATCAATGTTTTACACTAAATGAAGCATCATACAAAATTTCAACACTATAGCAGTCTGTCTGTCTGCTGCACAAGTATAAAGCTTTAAAACAACCCATCCAAAAAACTTTGACCTGGGGATTTGTAGGAAAAACCTAAGTCCAAAACATTTCAAAAATTGTCATAAATAAAAATAAGTTTTAAATTCAACTTCATAATATCAACGTTTGACACCAAATGAACCTGCATACAAAATTTCAGCACCCTAGCACAAGTATTAAACTTTTAAACAACCCGTCCAAAAAACTCTGCCAGGGGTATAGCATAAGCTCTGCTGCTCTACGAACAGGCGAGCTGAATATGCCTACAGTGGAGAATCTGTTATTCTTTCCCGTTTAAACGCAAACGTACGCAAACGCAAAGCACTAAAACATAGAAAAGAACAACTTTTGGACAATTCTGATAATTATTGTTTATCTTGGTAGCAAACAGTTTGGAGCCTGATCAGACGCCGGGTTACCCGGCGTCTGATCTGGCTCCAAACTGTTTGCACTGCAAATAATAGTTTTAGCGTAAACGCGTTTATTGGGAAAGAATAACAGATTCTCCACTGTATCTATGGAGTGAAGGGTTGAACATTTCCATTCTCAATTTACATTTTACCTGGTGATTCTGCTGTGGTTCCTTTCAGGGCCCTATGTGCCCACGTTGGGAAGCCAACTAGATTGGCTAACAGTCTTCGACCGTATAGCAACTCATTTAACAACTCCTCTTGTTCACCTGACGGATGAAGGTAGACTTTGTAAGCTCCTTCTCGTAACTGCAAACGATATTCAGTAAAACATCTCTATTATGACCACTAAATAGTGCTAATCATCATGTGTATAAGGCAGGTGGTAGCTTAACACTTTCCTCGATAGAAGCGCCTTTTAGGGCATTTGATTTATTCGTCCACTGAAAAAAAAGTTCCAATTAATAAAGTCATAAACATGTACCAAAAGAAATATTTTCTATATCCTAGAATATGGTAACTTAAAGCAGGTTGAAAGTACAGCAGAATGCGCCCTTAGGCCCATTCTGCTTTACTTTCAAAATGCTTTAAGAGGTCACCTGTTTTCAAAACTAGAAACAGGCTATGGAGTAAAGGGTTAAATCAGGCTGAAAGTAAAGCAGAATTCTCATTAAGGCGCATTCTGCTTTACTTTCAGCCTGCTTTAATCTACCACCTGCTAGAATAAAGAAAATATTCCTTATGATACATATTCATGACTGTATAAACTGAAACTATTTTCTTCATCGGAGGAATAATCTGAATGTGCTAAAAGGCGCTTGTATGGGGGCAAGGGTTAAGAAACTATTAAGGTTTAAGCAACCAGCTGTCTTCCATACTGAAAACTAGTGGCCTAGTGGTAAAGTCACTGTGACTTACATTACTAAGCTCCTCAACACTGTGGGTTCGAATCCCTGTCTGGGCATTCAGATTTTTTCATGTGGGAAAGCCTTCCGGCTGGCTTGCGGAAGGTCGGTAGTTCTACCCAGTTGCCAATTTGTGCCTGAAACAGCGCACAAAGGGCTTCTGGAGTCGTCCTCCACCTGTAATAAGCTGGACGTCGATTTATAACTGAAATACTGTTAAAAGCAATGTAAAATCATAACAAATCCAAATTCCATACTGAAAACCTGCTATGGGGGAGGGTTAAGACACGAATGAGGAGATGTGAAAATCCTATAACCAACAAGAGCCTGTCCCAGTTACACGAATGCCCCCGATGATACAGGGAGGAGAATCCAGACTATCAAATGTAAAATGTACGAGTTAGAGAGCTGAAACTGTCGTGGAGCGCCATTTTGAGGAATTCAAGGGCCATTACTCCAAAGGGCCCAGCATAAATTGGCACCGCTGGTTATCTAAATTGGTCTCCATTTTATGTCAACAAACATTTTCAGAAAGTTTGGTGAAGATCAGAGAAAAGCAATGTGTTTGTGAAACACAAATGCCCCCAGCCAGCATCATGTTCTCTAATGTAATGCTTATTTGCAAAAGTAGGTCAAAAGTCATGGTCGTAGGGTAAATGAAACATTGGCATGGTTGGAGAAGTCTTAACACAAGAAACATACAAAGTATGGAAGCTCTAGGCCTACTGGTTCAAATGTTATAGGTGTATAAAGATTTATACAAAAGAAGGGTCACAAGGGCAAAAACGTAGGTATGGTTGGAAAGGTCTTGACACAAGAAATATATAAACAAAATATGACAGCCGAAGGCCTACTGGTGCAAATGTTATAGCCATTTAAAGATTTTTACAAAAGTAGGTCAAATGTCAAGGTCACAAGGTCAAAAAGTTTTGTATGGTTAGAAAGGTCTTGCCACAGGGAAAACACATGCCAAGTATAAAAGGCCCAGGTGCAAAAATGCAAAAGTTACAGCCAAGGTTAAGGTTTTTGGTTCAAGTTTGATTAAATAGGTCAAAGGTGAAGGTGAAGGTCACAAGGTCAAAGATGTTGGTATGGTGGGAAAGGTCTTGACACAAGAAATATACATACAAAATATGAAAGCCCTGGGCCAACTGGTGCAAATGTTAAAGCCATTTAAAGATTTTTACAAAAGTAGGTCAAATGTCAAGGTCAAGAGGTCAAAAAGTTTTGTATGGTTGGAAAGGTCTTGCCATGAGGAATACACATGCCAAGTATAAAAGGTCCAGGTTCAAAAATGCAAAAGTTATAGCCAAGGTTAAGATTTTTGGTTAAAGTTTGATTAAATAGGTCAAAGGTCAAGGTCACATGGTCAAAGATGTTGGTATGGTTGGAAAGGTCTTGACACAAGAAATATACATACATAGTGTTTCCCCCAGGATTTGAAAGGGGCATGGTAATTTTTCCTGAAAAGGGCACATTATATCGCGCGGCAATCATCTCTTAGTTAAAAAGGTGCAAAGTAAGGTGGAACACAAGATATCTTAGTGAAACACTATACCCTATTATGTGACCATTATTCTGAATGACCTTGATCTTTGTCTGACATGACCAACTTGTACTCAGAAGCTTCTTAAATAGAGTTCACATACCAAATATGAATTTCTATCACATGTAGTTCCAAAGTTATTGCCAAGCTTAATTTTACAGTAGCATAGTTGACCTCTAAATAGCCTTGGCCTTTGTTGAACATGACACTAGTTGTACTGAGCTAAAGCACATCTTGACTTGAGTACAAATACCAAACATAAAGTCTATGTCATGTAGCTCCCAAGTTTATATTACAAAATATGAAAGCCCTGGGCCAACTGGTGCAAATATTATAGCCATTTAAAGATTTTTACAAAAGTAGGTCAAATGTCAAGGTCAAGGTCACAAGGTCAAAAAGATTTGTATGGTTGGAAAGGTCGTGATACAGGGAAGACACATGCCAAGTATAAAAGGCCTAGGTACAAAAATGCAAGAGTTATAGCCAAGGTTAAGGTTTTTGGCACAGACAGACGGACGGACGGACAAACCAACAGACATGACAAAAACTATATGCCCCCGAATCGTAGATTCTGGGGGCATAAAAACAACAACAAACAGTCCAGTACACATGAATTGTGCCTTCTGACACTGAAAATAGTGTAGACCCTGATACGTTGCCATAACAACAGACCATTGTCTATGCTAACTGTCAGCTATAAGGGTCAATATCATATGGTTCAGACTGTTTGTATAAACCCATTACTTCACAAATACACTTTTATCAGGACTCCAGATAAGAAGGGGTAAACTGAACTAATCCGACAATTTCTGATTCATTTTAGCACCAAATCCTATTGTGTCAGAGAGACGATTCTAATGAGTAGTAACACCATAGGGTTTAAAGCAAAAATAAAGATTTTAGTTTTTGAAATAATCCCCTTATCTTGAGCCCTGTTTTATGCCTTCCATTAACTCATTCAACACTAAGTAACTCTTGTGGTTTATTATGTTCCCTTGTGGATCTTTTTAGTTACAAAAACATGAACCAGTCTACTCGGAATTCTGGGTAGTTTAATAAATACTGCTCTATATTAGCAAACAGTGTAGACCCTGATCAGAAGGCTTCTATTGGAGCTCTCTGATCTTGGTGACTTGGTCTACCCTGTTTGCAAATGTAAAGAATATATTTCAAACAGGTCCATAATGTTGAAAGAGTTAATTCCCCCAAAGAAGAAAATAGTTCCAATATATACATTCATGTGAATATCAGGGCTCCAGATAAGAGGGAGTAAACAGCACATAGCCAACATTTTCTCACTTATTTTAGTACCAAATCCTATGGTGTTTCTACTCATTAGAATCGTCTCTTCGAGACGATTCTAATGAGTAGTGACACCATAGGGTTTAAAGCAGAAATAAAGATTTTAGTTTTTGAAATACCCCCCTTATCTGGAGCCCTGGAATATGTAACATTAGACTTGTTTTTCTATCCCAGTAGATGGAAGCTTAGAGCATGCTGAAAGTAAAACAGAATGTGCCTTACTTTCAACTTGCTTTATGTGGCCACCTGTCTTCCAACCTAGAAACAGGCTATGAAGTAAAGGGTTAAATACTGCCTGCTCTTATTGTCAAAATTAAGATCATAGGGATTTTAACCCATTACCCCATAAATACGCATTTTGATGCCTTTAAGCTATCCCTCTACTGAAGAAAAAGGTTCCAATTTATACTGTTAAAAATAAAAATCATAAAAAATATTTTCTATATTCTAGGAGATAATAGCTTAAAGCAGGCTGAAAGTAAAGCAGAATGCGCCTTAAATTCTGCTTTACTTTCAACCTGCTTTAAATGATCACCTGTCTTCAAAACTAGAAACAGGCTATGGGTTAATGGGTTAATGGAAGAAAAATCGAGAGGACTCCGACAGTAAAACAGTTTGTATCCAGATCAAACATGGAATAACAGGTTATGGGGTAATGGGTCAATTGCATACAACCTTCTCATCGGCATGTTCTGAGTGAAGTCCCTTCAGCAACATTTTACCACCCTCCATTGCAAACCTGTCAATCAAAAACCACATACTGAATTAGAGATCTAACACTATAAAGAAGTTAAAGAAACAGTTAACAAAAACATTTCTGTAAACTTCTATTTATACAGTGCTCCCTCTCTACAACAACACCCAATGGGAGACACAAGATTGTTTACGTTGTTCAGAGTAAGTCGTTAATGGGGAGGGAAAAAAGAGTTAACCCTTTGAACCCTAGTCCCGCATATAGGCGTCCTTTTCAAACAGGGTACATGTGAATAAAACACTTGTCCTATGTAAACAGTGAAGACCCAGATCAGAGGGCTCCGAAAGGAGCCCTCTGATCAGGGTCTTCACTGTTTGTCATAATGCCAAACATTGACAAAAACAACCCTAAAAAGTCAGAAATGGACTAGATTAAAATGGAAACTGGAATTGTCCATTTCAAGTTTCAGGGAGGAAAGAGTTAAGATCTTTCTGCAGAGTAAAGCAGGCCCCAGATAAGGGAAGTACAGTCAAACCTGTCATAGCGACCGTCCCTATAAAGCGACTATTTGTCTTAGGCGACCCTTATAATTCCTCCCAACACATTTCCCTCTATGTTAAGACTGTGTGTACTGACAAACCTGTGTTACGTGACTAACGACCGTAATATGCCGCTCCCAAAGTCCAATCTTGCTATTAAACACACCTGTTTGCAGCGACTCGATAATTGCCGGTCATTATCGATTTTTCAGTTTTCATTTCCGGGAGGCAAATATTCCTTTGTTTGTATGTTAGATCAACATTTCTACTTTTAAGTATTTATTTAGTTATATAAAAAAGTGATATACAACATCTTTGTTTAATATTCATTTAAATTATACTTAATAATATTCCATTCTGAAAAAAGATTTCCGAAATTTTGCTTTATAAACATGAAATTCACGTTTCAAAACTGCATGTTATAATTTGTGAGTAGACAATTGTGGTAAATGGTTCAACTTCGATCAGGATTCGGGAATGAATTTGGAGAATTGAGCTACCAAAAAGCAATTAAATATAAAAAGAATTATTAGAACTCGACTAATAATGTTTTTCTTACCCTGAAAAATAACTATGCCGCTGATGATTTACGGCTAAAAGGGTTAAAAAGTCGTTCCCAATCCAAAACTCAATTACGAAAGAACGGGTGGGGGAAATTATGTCGTATAAACGCCGGCGTATTATAATCGTAAATTTCTGCGAAAATACCCGTGTAATGAACATTTTATATGAATGTAAACGACAGTTAACTTCTTGAATTGATTTTCCAACGATACATTATGAAAAATCCCATTAGAAAACAAAGCGATATGCCGAAATTGCGCAGCAGAATTTCTATGCACATTTCTATAAGCCGTTGCGAACACTCGCTTTTTGGCATATGTGTATTACGTGTAAAAAAGATTGTTCTTAATTGACAAATAAAACGACGTTAAAAATAGCGCTGTCATATTTGAAATTGACTTGAACAAAATGGCGGCGCGATAACAATATATACGCGACACTAAACGTGGACATTTCGGGAAAGATTTACGTGTGAGAGAGACAACAAAGACAAAAAACAACTAACAGACGCCGGGATCAAATTCTTACTCCATAAGACAGGATTCTGAATATGAATTATACAGTTAATAGACAGAAAGCGATCCTAAATTGGACACATGTTCATCAGATACAACGGAATTGAAGGACAAATTTGAACTTTTTTGTCGAACCTGTTACGGAATAAAATCTCTAAAAACACCAGACAGACAAATATTTCAGGTATTTGATTGGATCTTTTATAGTATTTGATCATTTGGGGATGAATAGTCAACAAGTTATTTAAGAATTTGTCATAATAGCAATGCAATTTTGTCTGAAAATATAGAAAATGATCTTAATTATTGCTTTTGGAATAAAGGGTTAATATATAGGTTTATTCAGAGAAACATCCATATGGTGTTCACTTTTATACTAATTTACCCCTGAAAACTGATAACCTGACTTATGTGACTACCTGTCTTATGTGACCTTATTGTGTCTCTCCCCTTGAAGGTCACATAAGACAGGTTCGACTGTATTTCAAAACCTAAAATCTTTATGTCTGCACAAAACCCTATGGTGTGACTACTCATTAAAATCATCTCTTTGAAATTATAGGTTTCAGTTCAGACAAAAAGGAGAAAATGTTTGAAAACTTCAGTCTACTCCCTCTTATCTGAAACCCTGAGGAGAGGGTTAATTGACCTACATTTCATGTTCCTTTGGTAGGATGATGGATTCAGCGTACTGTGATGGTCGCAGTGTGCTTTGGACAAACTGGTTCCCAATCTTCATAATAGACTCATTGATTCTGACAAACTGGTACCTCTACAGAACAAGAAAATAATGTTAACTCTACACCTGCGAATATGTAGGATAGTTTTTTGTAACATGGTGGAAAAAATGTGACTTGACCGGGCACTCGATTTCAGGGCCTTTGGCTTACTATTCCAACACTACCAACTGAACTATCAAGCCTTTGCATATAGGCGCTCTTTTCAAACAGTGTACATATGAAAAGTGCACTTGTCCTATGCAAACAGTGAATACCCAGATCAGAGGGCTCCTTATGGAGCCCTCTGATCTGGGTCTTCACTGTTTGTAATTATGCAAAACATTGACAAAAACAACCCTTAAAAGTCAGAAATGGACTAGACTAAAATGGAAACTGAGATTGTCCATTTGAAGTTTCAGGGAGGAAAGAGTTATACAAGAGGACAATGAGGCCCTGAAGCGCTCACCAGAAAAATGAAATTAGGGCAGAAATGTGGACCCTAGAGTACTCTAAAGCTTTTCCTATGATTTGACCTACTGACCCACTTTCTAAATGCCAAGATTTTGTCAAGTTGATCATTCTGAGCAAGTTTTATCATTTTGCAGTCACAAATATAGCTCCTAAAGGTTTAGTAGCTTTTTCTATATTTTGCCCTACTGACCTACTTTTGAACCTTATGTGACCTATATTCATACAATACCTAGCTTTTGTTCAGATGATCATTCTATGCATGTTTCAAAAAGATTGGGTTAGCAATATGGGCCCTGTAGTGGGCAAAAGGTTTTTTTGTGATTTGACCTACTGACCTATATTCATGTATGACCTAAACATTATTAAAACAAAATACAGCTTCTAGAAGGTTTCTTAACTTTTCATTTGATATTACCTCTTTTTTCGACAGATCAAAATTCTTTGAACAACTTTTAATGTGTATCAATTAAGAAGCGTTTTGGTGAAACCCTAATTGAACTTGGACCAGTAGTTTTGGAAGAGATTTTTCTATATATTTTGCAAGGTTGTGATGGCAACAATACCATTAAACCCCTCCACTTTCTTTGAACCCATTTTGAAGCTCAAACCAACAGCATGTATCTGAACAAGTTGGGTTTCACTGGGGCTTTTGGTTTCAGAGAAGAAGTCGTTTCCAATTGTTGACAGACAGACAGACAGACGCCGGACAGAGCAGTATCACTATCACCTTGAGCACTTTGTGATCTGATGAGCTAATAAAGGTTTGACAAGCAATGCAGATCCTGATCAGGTCTAACCAAGGTCTACACTATTTGCAAATGATGTATGTACTCAGCCCAAGCACAGTAAGTTTTAAATTGTTTTCTTATACAAAATATCTGACATGAGTGCACTCTTTCCTGTGCAGAATTACCAGCTCCTCCTCTAGGTATTTACAGTAGGTGGAGTTTAATATATATGAATATTCAGTGGATTAGATGCATACAGAATTTCGCTGGTATTTTCTGCTCCCATAATATTTTGCGATTTTATGAAAAAGCAGGGTGAATTTTATTCTACTGTTTTTATTTCTGCATTTCTTTGAAAGCAGCATAATGAAATTCTACAGATACGTTTCTTAAGATAGTTATAAAAGCTAAACTACATACACGCTCAATGTTGTTTACATGTACGTAAGCTTCACTGTACTTCCGATATTGGCTAAAACCTAATCCTAAAATGGTCTAAGTTATTATATAATGGTTTTGGAAAGCAACAAATGTTCGAGTGAGTGCAAAGCCCGATCATTTATCGAAGAAGCTTACTGAAGGATTATTATTTTACTTGATAAAATAGTATGGTAATTTTATTCTGCCGATTTTTTTCTGCGTTCCAATGATGGACCCGCAGAATGGCAGAAATTTCAGCTATACGGTACTGTACATGATAGTATTACAAGCTCCTCCTCTAGGTGTTTATAGAGGGTGGAGTTTAATATATGAATTTTCAGTGGCATAGATGCATAGTGTAAACAGCAGTATTACCAGCTCCTCCTCTAGGTATTTATAGAGGGTGGAGTTTAATATATGAATTTTCAGTGGCATAGATGCATAGTGTAAACAGCAGTATTACCAGCTCCTCCTCTAGGTATTTATAGAGGGTGGAGTTTAATATATGAATTTTCAGTGGCATAGATGCATAGTGTAAACAGCAGTATTACCAGCTCCTCCTCTAGGTATTTATAGAGGGTGGAGTTTAATATATGAAATTTCAGTGGCATAGATGCATAGTGTAAACAGCAGTATTACAAGCTCCTCCTCTAGGTGTTTATAGAGGGTGGAGTTTAATATATGAATTTTCAGTGGCATAGATGCATAGTGTAAACAGCAGTATTACAAGCTCCTCCTCTAGGTGTTTATAGAGGCTGGAGTTTAATATATGAATTTTCAGTGGCATAGATGCATAGTGTAAACAGCAGTATTACCAGCTCCTCCTCTAGGTATTTATAGAGGGTGGAGTTTAATATATGAATTTTCAGTGGCATAGATGCATAGTGTAAACAGCAGTATTACAAGCTCCTCCTCTAGGTGTTTATAGAGGGTGGAGTTTAATATATGAATTTTCAGTGGCATAGATGCATAGTGTAAACAGCAGTATTACAAGCTCCTCCTCTAGGTGTTTATAGAGGGTGGAGTTTAATATATGAATTTTCAGTGGCATAGATGCATAGTGTAAACAGCAGTATTACAAGCTCCTCCTCTAGGTGTTTATAGAGGGTGCAGTTTAATATATGAATTTTCAGTGGCATAGATGCATAGTGTAAACAGCAGCATTACCAGCTCCTCCTCTAGGTATTTATAGTGGGTGGAGTTTAATATATGAATTTTCAGTGGCATAGATGCATAGTGTAAACAGCAGTATTACCAGCTCCTCATCTAGGTATTTATAGAGGGTGGAGTTTAATATATGAATTTTCAGTGGCATAGATGCATAGTGTAAACAGCAGTATTACCAGCTCCTCCTCTAGGTATTTATAGAGGGTGGAGTTTAATATATGAATATTCAGTGGATTAGATGCATAGTGTAAACAGCAGTATTACCAGCTCCTCCTCTAGGTATTTATAGTGGGTGGAGTTTAATATATGAATTTTCAGTGGCATAGATGCATAGTGTAAACAGCAGTATTACCAACTCCTCCTCTAGGTGTTTATAGAGGGTGGAGTTTAATATATGAATATTCAGTGGATTAGATGCATAGTGTAAACAGCAGTATTACCAGCTCCTCCTCTAGGTATTTATAGAGGGTGGAGTTTAATATATGAATTTTCAGTGGCATAGATGCATAGTGTAAACAGCAGTATTACAAGCTCCTCCTCTAGGTGTTTATAGAGGGTGGAGTTTAATATATGAATTTTCAGTGGCATAGATGCATAGTGTAAACAGCAGTATTACAAGCTCCTCCTCTAGGTGTTTATAGAGGGTGGAGTTTAATATATGAATTTTCAGTGGCATAGATGCATAGTGTAAACAGCAGTATTACAAGCTCCTCCTCTAGGTGTTTATAGAGGGTGGAGTTTAATATATGAATTTTCAGTGGCATAGATGCATAGTGTAAACAGCAGCATTACCAGCTCCTCCTCTAGGTATTTATAGTGGGTGGAGTTTAATATATGAATTTTCAGTGGCATAGATGCATAGTGTAAACAGCAGTATTACCAGCTCCTCATCTAGGTATTTATAGAGGGTGGAGTTTAATATATGAATCTTCAGTGGCATAGATGCATAGTGTAAACAGCAGTATTACCAGCTCCTCCTCTAGGTATTTATAGAGGGTGGAGTTTAATATATGAATATTCAGTGGATTAGATGCATAGTGTAAACAGCAGTATTACCAGCTCCTCCTCTGGGTATTTATAGTGGGTGGAGTTTAATATATGAATTTTCAGTGGCATAGATGCATAGTGTAAACAGCAGTATTACCAACTCCTCCTCTAGGTGTTTATAGAGGGTGGAGTTTAATATATGAATATTCAGTGGATTAGATGCATAGTGTAAACAGCAGTATTACCAGCTCCTCCTCTAGGTATTTATAGAGGGTGGAGTTTAATATATGAATATTCAGTGGATTAGATGCATAGTGTAAACAGCAGTATTACCAGCTCCTCCTCTAGGTATTTATAGTAGGTGGAGTTTAATATATGAATATTCAGTGGATAAGATGCATAGTGTAAACAGCAGTATTACCAGCTCCTCCTCTAGGTGTTTATAGAGGGTGGAGTTTAATATATGAATATTCAGTGAATTAGATGCATAGTGTAAACAGCAGTATTACCAGCTCCTCCTCTAAGTGTATCCCACTCTGTTCAAAGTCAAAGAGGAACAATTCTCCAACACGCTTGTCAACATCTGTCATCTCTACAATGTCACCATTCTCAATCACATTCTGTAATGCCCGGTGTATGTCCACATCTGTGTTTAATCTGTAATTACATATAATGACCCTAAATTTCAAATGTTCCCTTTCTATAAAGTACGTTCAACGAAGGCATCTGCTAGGTTAGTCAAAGAAAACTATTTCATAAAATGTTTTAAACCGAAATTAAATGCCTAAAACTACTCAAGTAATACTCTTATTAAAAAACTTCATTGACGTGACGTCAAATGACGTCAAATAACGTAACAACGTCGACGACGTCACCAACGACGTAATGACGTTATTTCCATTGACTACTGAGGAGCCGAAAGGGGAAACTAGTTTAGTAGAGGAGTGTAATGTTTTTATTAAATATTTTTTAAACAAAGGCATAATCTTTCTTATTTTTTAATTCGATATATATATATATATAGACGGAAAATGTAAAATATTCCGGCAAATGCCGGACCGGCAAAAGTATATATAATTGTAAAGGTAAAAATGACTAAACATGCCTTCTATTTTTTCTTTTGTATTACCATACGCGTTTCGCCTCTCGGCTCATCAGTGATTGTAATATATTACAATCACTGATGAGCCGAGAGGCGAAACGCGTATGGTAATACAAAAGAAAAAATAGAAGGCGTGTTTAGTCATTTTTACCTTTACAATTATATATATATATATATATATATATATATATATATATATTACAGGGCTCCAGATAAGAGAGAGTAAAATGAACAAATCCAATGTTTTCTCACTCATTTCAGCCTCAAATCCTATGGTGTTATTACTCATTAGAATAAGTCTCCAAGAGACGATTCTAATGAGTAGTGACACCATAGGGTTTAATGCAGAAATAATGATCTTATATTTTGAAATACTCCCCTTATCTGGAGCCCTGCACACAAGGTACATGTACCTGCATACAGTAAAACCTGTTGAAAGACAAACCATAAGCATGCTTCAAGTTACCATCTGCTAGGATATAGAAACAGTTTAACTGTATCTTATGCTGAATATTCATTATTAATTGCAGTAGTGGAATGAATTTAAAGCGTAAAGAGAGCACCGCAAATGGGTGCTGGACACTCGACTTTCATATACTTGAGATGGCTACATTTTCCAAACTTAAAAAATGTGTATGGTTGTTTAATGCCCTATTGATCATAGAAGTTTGTAAGCAACAACAACTTTAACATACTTGGACAGCCTGCATTTCATTTAAAGTAAACTATAAGTCAAAACAAGGACAATATCTTTGCCTTGTTGTAATGAGTTGCCCTTTTGAAACTAAACAAGAATTCAAATATATTGGAAGTTTGAAATTAATAACTTTCTACAGTTACTGAATAATTTCATATACAAATTCTTAGTCAAACAAGGGCAGTTACTCTACAATGACAAATCCCATGGTTATCTGCCTTGTTGAAAGGTGATGCCCTTTTGAAACTGAACAAGTATTCAAATTTCAAGTTAATACCTATGGTAGTTATTGAGAAATCTAATTAAATTCTAAAAAGTCAATACCAAAGGGCAATAACTCTGGAATCACAAAATCCAGGGTTACGTGCCCTCTTGTAATGAGTTGTCCTTTTGATACTTAACAAGTATTTAAAGTTTCAAGTAAATACCTATGGTAGTTATTGAGAAAATTCAATTTACAAGCTTTATGTAAACAAGAGGGCCTGAAGGCCCTGATATCGCTCACCATTTGTAATGAAGCCTGATAGCTTTACCTTTGAATTTCACCCGTTTTATTCTAAATCCATTCAAGTTTGTCGACCTACTGTAGTATAGTAGAGTACATCAAAGGCAAATAACAATGGGCCTAAACAATACTGAAATGAAGCCTTTTTCTAGCATTTCAAAGTATATCAAGGGCAGGTAACTATTGCCACAATGATAACATTTCAACAATAATTGCACTCCTTCGAGAACGTAAGTATAGCTACATCCTATGTGTACAAGTATAATCAAAATCCATTGAAAACTGTAGTTGCAAGAGTGTAAACGCTGTAAAATATGGCATTTTCAGCAATTCAAAGGTAGATATATCTTGATCTATTTATCAGATTCCAACCATTATCACCCTTTTTCGAACTCTATGGCCATATACAATCTGGGTAAGTTTGAGAGAGCTTGGATAAATATTGTGGCCTCTAGAGCGTAAACACTGTTAAATTTATCATTTTCAGCAATTCAAAGGTAGATAACTCTTGACCTATTGATAAGATTACAACCATGATTGAACTCATCTGAAGTTTTATGGTAATATACAATCTGAGTAAGTTTGAGAAAGATTGGATAAATTTGTGGCCTCTAGAGAGTAAACATCGATAAATATGGCATTTTCAGCAATTCAAAGGTAGATAACTCTCGACTTATGAGTCGAATTTCAATCATAATCGAACTCATATGAACTCTTATAGTCATATACAATCTGAGCAAGTTTGAAATAGATTTGATAAAAATTGTGAATTCTAGAATGTAAACACTGTTAAATATGGCATTATCGGCAATTCAAAGGTAGATAACTCTTGATCTATTTGTCCGATTTCAATCAAAATCGAACTCATCCAAACTCTTATGGTCATATACAATCTGGGCAAGTTTTAAAAACATTGGATACATACTGTGGCCTCTAGAGTGTAAACACCATTAAAAATGGCATTTTCAGCAATTCAAAGGTAGACAACTCTTGATCCATTTATCCAATTTCAACCACAATCGAACTCTTCCGAATTCTTATGGTAATATACAATCTGGACAAGTTTTAGAAAGATTGGATAAATACTGTGGCCTCTAGAGTGTAAACACTGTTAAATATAGCATTTTCAGCAGTTCAAAGGTAGATAACTCATGACCTATTTGTCAGATTTCAACCATAATAGAACTCATCCGAGCTCTTATAGCAAGATACCATCTGAGCAAGTTTGAGAAAGATTGGATAAATATTGTGGCCTCTAGAGTGTAAAGACTAAAATTGTTGACGCCGGACGACGCACGACAGACATTCAAGGATTGCAAAAGCTCTCAGGTGAGCTAATAAAAACAAGGGCAATAACTCTGGAATGGCACATCCATGGTCACCTTTCTTGTTTGAATGAGTTGCCCTTTTGATATAACACAATACGTAAAATTTCAAGTTAATACCTTTGACAGTTATTAAGATATTTCAATTTACAAGTTTTAAGTAAATAAAACAAGGGCAATTACTCTGGAATTACAAATCACAGCGTAACCAACCTTGTTGTAATGAGTTGCCCTTTTGATACTAAACAAGTATTCCAAGTTTCAAGCTAATATCTTTCATAGTTATTTAGATATTTAAATTTACAACTTTTAAGTAAATAAAACAAGGGCAATAACTCTGGAATGACAAATCTCAGGGTCACCTGTCTTGTTGTTATGAGTTGCCCTTTTGATACTTAACAAGTATTCAAAGTTTCAAGTTAATATCTTTCATAGTCATTTAGATATGTTAATTTATAAATTTTAAGTAAATAAAACAGGGGCAATAACTCTGAAATGACAAATCCCAGGGTTACCTGCCTTGTTGTTATGAGTTGCCCTTTTGATACTGAACAAGTATTCCAAGTTTCAAAAGGATACCTTTGATAGTTATTGAGATGTGTTAATTTATAAATTTTAAGTAAATAAAACAAGGGCAATAACTCTGAAATGACAAATCCCAGGGTTACCTGCTTTGTTGTTATGAGTTGCCCTTTTGATACTGAACAACTATTCCAAGTTTCAAATGGATATCTTTGATAGTTATTGCGATATGTTAATTTATAACTTTCAAGTAAATAAAACAAGGGCAATAACTCTGAAATCACAAATCCCAGGGTTACCTGCCTTGTTGTTATGAGTTGCCTTTTTGATACTGAACAAGTATTCCAAGTTTCAAATGGATATCTTTGATAGTTATTGAGATATGTTAATTTATAAATTTTAAGTAAATAAAATAAGGGCAATAACTCTGAAATGACAAATCCCAGGGTTACCTGCCTTGTTGTTATGAGTTGCCCTTTTGATACTGAACAACTATTCTAAGTTTCAAATGAATACCTTTGATAGTTATTGAGAAATGGACTCTTACAAAAACCTTAAGCAAAAAACTTAACCGACGCAGACGCTGACGACAATAGCTTGACTTTTCGAAAAAGTCGAGCTAAAAATGTGTATCTATGGAGTAATGAGTTAAATAAGCTATGTCTCCACCAAATCCTTATGTTGTTACCGCTCAAACTTTTCTCTTTGAGACGATTCTAATGAGTGGTCACAACATAGGGATTGGTGGAGAAATAAAGAAGAAAGCAATGACAATGTTCAGCATACCCACTCTTATCTAGAGCCCTACACTCATGTAGAGGAATGAGTAATCATCAGTATCCTTATGATATTGTGTAGAAGTATGAGTTAACATTCAAATTAATAATTTTCTACCTTAATACCATCAAACTCCTAAACATTGGTAGAACTGCTGTAATTATCATAAAATTTAAACAAATTGC
Source organism: Gari tellinella (assembly GCA_922989275.2). Lineage (NCBI taxonomy): Eukaryota > Metazoa > Mollusca > Bivalvia > Cardiida > Psammobiidae > Gari > Gari tellinella. The sequence continues at coordinate 4,903,960 of OV277871.1, forward strand.
TTTTATCAAACAATCCAAAAGGTGCCAACTGAGTGACAATCAGTGTAGACCATGATCAGGGTCTACACTGTTTACACTGACCTGTCTGTCCCAATACTTAGGGTCATTACGATAACATTCAAAATAGTAGCTACCTACTCGAGAAAGTGATAAAACTCACTGATCTCATGCACTTACGTTTCTACAATTTGTCCCATTTTCATGCATATTTCCTCGGCAGCTGTCTTGTAATGCTCCTGGGGATGACTCATCCTGATAAAGTCAGCCTGGTTAGAAACAAAATATGAAATGTTAAATCTGATGGCTTCTGAACAGCATTCTATGAGCAAAACATGTTTGTAAATGAACAATAAATAAGAACTGTGTCACAGTAAGTGACAAATGCCCCCAAAGTATTTTGTCACTGAAATGTATTCATTCAGCCTATTTGACCTCGAAATCACCTTGACCTTAGGCATGACCAAATTTGTACTGGGCTCAACAGCTGGTTGCATTGGGCACAAATATGAAGTCTCTATCACATGTTGTTCAAAAGTTATGGCCAATGTAGAGTTTAGATTATTTGACCTTTAAATGACCTTGACCTTTGTTGAACATGACCCAAATTGTACTGAGCTTAAGAAGTTCTTTAGTTGAGTACACATGCCAAATATGAAGTCTGTATCACATGTTTTCCAAAATTATGGTCAATATAAAATTCAGTTTACCGTATTTCTCCTATTAAACGCCCCCGAGGGCGTTACATTTTCGAAAAGGGGGGCGTTTATAAAAGGTTGAAAAAAATCCGTTCTTTTACCCAACTAAATATTATTATGCGCCCGCATTAACTCTTTTTAAAAAGTTCAATGTTGTTCTGTGATAAAATTTTGCCGATTTATGCATAAATAAAGGCTTCGACAATAATATCAAGATAAACTTTGCTTATCTGAGGTATACTGTATGCATATCCGAAATTGAAATAGTCCACGCGAGAAACTATCGCATACACAATGGCGACCGGAAATACTATGATACTAAGCGAACTAGCTGGCATAGTGTAAACCGCGAGCGGCATAGACCGGGTTTGCCTTGCGGGACTTTTTTTCCGGTCGCATGTATAAGCACAGCAGGTAAGTTTTTCTAATTGAAACAGTTTTTAATACAAAAACAGCCGTTTAGCTATTTCACGCTACTTTTGGAGACGTTACGGTAGTAATGCAGGTGCTATCTCTGCAAGAATGTCAGCAACGAAACACCCACGAGCCATGTGGTTTACAAGAAAGTGACACCTCTGATCTTTCGCCGACCAGCGTGCCAGTGTGTATGTCATAACGTCATAACGTGATAATTTGCATAAAGCTAATCTCTGCGAGGTGTCATTGTCGCTAATTTGCATAAAGCTCCTCTCTTACACGAGGCTAGCACCCTGGTAGAAAATCTTGTTCATTTCATTTCAAACTGTGAAAATGACAACACGAGTTGAAAAACACACCTCTTACACAGCGAGCTTTAAACTCAAAGCGATTAAAGTCGCAGAGGAGAAGGGGAAGCATTTTGCTGCAAAACTCTTCAAAGTTGATCGTAAAAGAGTCCGTGAATGGTGCCAACAGAAGGGGAAAATCGAGACATTAGCGGCGGTGCAAAAACGGGCTAGTGGAGCAGGTCGCCCCGTTCGTTTTGCGGACATTGACCAGAAACTCATGCGGTGGTTCTTTGAAAAGAGGGAAGCGGGGATAAGGGTTACTGGAAAAGCCATGCGAGCAGAAGCGATACGGCTACACAGAGAATCGGGATCACAAAGTTTTAAGGCGTCAAATGGGTGGTTCTGCCGCTTTAAGAAAAGGAATAACATCTCCTTCCGTAGGACGACACACATAAGACAGAAGTCGGTAGAAATTACAAATGGACTAGTTGACAGGTTTTTAAGATACGTTATTCGCATGCGACGTTTGCGAGAATACAGGGATATGGACATTGGGAATATGGATGAGACCCCGGTATATTTGGAGATGCCTGGAAAAAATACTTACGCTTGTAGGGGTGATAGTGAAGTGTCAGTAACATCGATGGGTCGTGAAAAAGTAAAGTACACCGTTAGTCTTGGAGCTTATGCAGATGGGACAAAAATGTCCCCATTGGTACACTTACCTGGAGTTCGACCTCTCCCAAAAGCTGAAATTCCGATGGGCATCGTAGTGTATATGTGTGGAGCTGGGAAAAAATCGTGGGCTACGGAACACAGCATTTTATTTTGGCTGCAGAAGTTATGGGGACGGGACAATACTCATCGCCGTATGCTTGTATGGGATGCTTTCCGTGCACACTTGACGCCAAGGGTGAAGGAATACTTACGAAAAACATGTAACACTGACCTCTGTGTCATCCCTGGAGGTTGTACTTCTAAACTTCAGCCAGCGGATGTCTCATGGAACCGTCCATTTAAAGCCAGGATGGCTGAGTATTACGACACCTGGCTTGCTGAAGGGGAGGTGGTAAAAACACCAGCTGGTAACCGAAGACCACCTCCCAAGTCACTTGTGCTGCAGTGGATTAAGGATGCATGGTTTTGCATAACACCTGAGATGATCCGAAAGTCGTTCAAGAAATGTGGGATCACGTCAGCTTTCGACGGATCCGACGACCACATTTTCGGACAGCATTCTGACGACGAAGTGCAGGACAGTCAGGAATTTGAAGGTTTCTCCCAGGAGGACATTGAAATGGATGAAGCGATCGTCGAAAATTTCGCTAGTGGGCCCGAGATTGTGCTATCAGAGTCGGACATTGACAGCAGTGATTCAGAGCAGGCTTCGACGGATTGTGATAGCCCTGGACATTAACTATATTCTTGGAGTTTAATTCGATAGTTTGTCATGAAACAGAGGTGAGCAAGCCTGTTTGATTGTTTTGTTTGATTGTTTTGTTTGTTAACTTGAACTTTGAAATTTTTTTTCTAGAGAAAAGGGGGGGGGGGCGTTTATTAGGGAGGGGGCGTTTAATAGGAGAAATACGGTATTTTACCTTTAAATGACATATAGATGACCAAGACCTTTGTCAGATATAAGTTTCTTCACATGCCAAATATGAAATCTTTATCACATGTAGTTCTAAAGTTATTGCCAAGTTTAAAGTTGTGTACAGACAAACAGACAGACCAAAAACAATATCCCCCACTAAATTGTGCGGACATAAAAATCAACGTACTAGGTGTATGAATTATACATAGTTGGTGGGGGCAGGTTAACCCAACAGACACACCTTTAATTTATTCCTCAACTGAAGAAAATATTTCCACTTTATACACTCATGAATATGCACCATCAGGAATGTTTTCTATGTCACAGCAGATGGAAGCTTAAAGCAGGCTGAAAGTAAAGCAGAATGCGCATTGACAGGCGCATTCTGCTTTACTTTCAACCTGATTTAAGTGATCACGTGTCTTCCAAACTAGAAACAGGCTATGGGGCAACAGTGTTTACATATCTGTGAATATTTTGAATTGGGTCATTTTGTGAGGATGTTTCTGATCACATGGCTTCTTTGTCAAATGGTCACTTAACCCATTCCGTCCAAGCTTTTCAAGTGTTTAACTCATTACTTCATCAATATGCCTTTTTATGCATCTAATAATTTCTACACTATGGAAAATAGTCCCTCAGAAGACCCGGGGCATGCATCACAGACTGCATTTCCAATATCTTCCAGATGGTAGCTTCAAGCCTTGCTATTAGCTTATAGCAGGTTGAAAGTAAAGTTTTAGGCAGAATGCTCCTTAAGGATCATTCTGCTTTAATGTTAATTTCAACCGTTTTAAGTGGTCAATTTGTCTTGAAAACTAAAAACAAACTATAGAATAATGGGTTACTTGATCTCTAATTGAAGTAGCATGGATATCATTTAAAGACATGTGATTGTTTACTCACTGATGCATGACCAAAAAAATAATGTAGAAAGCTCCTACATTATTATTTTGTTTATGCATTAACCCTTAGCCTGCCACTCACGACTATAGCTCCATATGCAAACAGCTTGGATCCAGATGAGACGCCGAGTAACTCGGCGTCTCATCCGGATCCAAGCTGTTTGACACTCGGACAACATTTTCAGCAATTTTGAGCAACTTTGAAGCACTTTGAAACTTGTAGCAGACGAGAAATATAGCAGACGACAATTTATTTGGCGGGCTAAGGGTTAAGCAACTCCCTGTATTTTAAACTATCTCTGGGACTTCTATTGGGTTAATTGATACAAGATTGACTGTAGTGTCTGTAGTACTTATTACCATATCTGCCACACGACAGATGCAGTCAGAGAGCTCATCAAAGATGAACACCATCTTCCGGGTACGATTTGGGCTGCAGATTTCTTCAACAAGGCTCTGGACTTCACCCATCAATTTCTCTTCCAGTACCTTGAACTTGGTGTGATCTGTTAGCTCTGGTATGCAGAAGAGGCCCTTTGGAAAGAAGATATAGAATGTCAGGGCACCAGATAAGAGAGTAAAATTACCGTAACAAATCCAACATTTTCTCACTCATATCATGACCAAATCCTATGGTGTTACTCTCATCTCTTAAAGAGACAATTCTAATGAGTGTGACACCATTGGGTTTAATATACAAATAAAAGATTTAAGATGTTGAGATAAACCCCTTATCTGGAGCCATGGCAACTACAGTGTACAGTAGCGTGTGAAGTTACCACTGTTTGCGGTTAAGGCTAGCAGTTGTGCCCGTGTGCAGCCTGCAGAGTACAGTAGAGAAAAGGTATTATTTCCAAATAACCATGTGTACGCTTAAACTATTATTTTCATTACAAAGAGATTCTGACCTTGGTCTACAATGTTTTCAAAAAGCTGTATACATGTTTATGCTACAGTGAAGAAGACGTCATTCATTCCCAATAAATGTATTTACACTAAAACATTTATTTCCGTTGCAAATATGCAAATAGTTTGGAGCCAGATCAGACACCAGGCAACCCGGCGTCCGATCAGGCTCCAAACAGTTTGCCATTTAGATTAAAATGAACATTAGGAATTGTTTAAAACTTGTAGTTTTCTACATTTTATTGAATTGTGTTTGCGTTTCGTTTGCATTTAAAGGGGAAAAAATCATGTCTTTTCAACTGTAATTAGAATTAACCCTTTCCCACATAGCATATCTCTAGTATTGAATATAGGTGTCCACTTAAAGCAGGCTGAAAGTAAAGCAGAATGCGCTTTAAGCGCATTCTGCTTTACTTTCAGCCTGCTTTAAGCTATCATCTGCTAGAATATAGAAAATACTTTGTATTATACACATTATGAATGTATAAATTGGAACTATTTTCTTCAGGGCAAGAAAAAACTGAATGCGCTAAAAGGCGCTTCTATCAGGTAAAGGGTTAAGGTGTATGTAGAGGTAATGGTAGAAGAATCATACGGTGCTTATGCAGAGGAAAGGCTTACCTATTGAATGAGTTTTACTGCCCTTATGATACTGCCAAAGACATTAATTCTAGCTTTTTCTCTAACAAATATATTTTAAGTTTTAACTAATTCAGGCCAGATCATGACAGGTTTATCAACTTTGATCAATATCCAAACTGATAGAAATACATGTGCATCTCAACAACAAAAGTGTTACAGCTCAAGTATTACAGCGTTCCCTCTCTAGAACGACACCCAATGAGAGACAAAAATTGTGTTCGTTGTTCGGAGGGAATCGTTATAGGGAGGGAAATTGGTTTACATTTGCAAACAGCTTGAATCCAGATCAGACGCCGCGTAAAGCGGCGTCTGATCTGGATTCAAGCTGTTTGTGAGTCGCCATTAAAGGTTCTTTCTGTCAAAATGTCCATTATGTAATTTTGAGAAAAGCAGCAGACGACAATTTTAAGCGGACGACATTGCAGCCGTGAATAGGTTAGACATAAGTGTCCTTTTAGGGAACAGCGACGAGGGTCGTTGTAAGGAGGGAGTCGTTGTTGGGAGGGCCGTGGTAGGGAGGGAGCGCTGTATTTCAAATACTAACATCCTTTATGTGACTGAGAAAAGCAAAAATCAATAAGACATTTATCAGAACTGTCTTGAAGAGATAGGTAATTCCTGATGAGAAGTTTGGTGGGGACATAAAGAAGACTTCCGGTATATTGGAACTTCTATCTGGAGCAAAATTCTCCTTGTAGGAGCCCTCTGGTCAGGTTTTATACAGTTTGCATAAGAGAGTGTACTCTTCAGAGGTACAATGATTGTTTGTTAATGACAAGTATACTCATTGCTCGGGTTGAATGTGTTAATACTATTATTGTGTATATCAGGAAAACAATATACCCACCACATTGGCTTGAGTGAACTTAGCTCTGCGTTTTCTGGGTGGAAGTGTGTTGAAAGCTGAGCCTAGTGGCGACAAATTAGAAACACATCTAACAGGTGCCCTGTGACAGATTAGCCCAAGTCCACCCCGACATAACGATAGAGGGATCTTCATCTCGAAATGCTGGAAACAATTCAAAATTTACATATAAAAAAGGAACATAGAAATTAGCCCATCTGTCATTCTAAAGATTTAGTTTCCATTTTAGAATTAGTGCCTGCAGCACTTTGATTATCTCTTTTGTCTAGAGACTATAGGTGGTACCGGTACAACAGGACCCCTCCCCCCCCCCCCCCCCCCCCCCCCCCACATCGCCTGAAAAAGTTCCCTAGGAAATAGACACCCATCCTGGAAATTCTCTCCCCCCCCTCATCAATTAACTTGTAAAGACCTTTTCCAGTATTTTAGTTATGACATTATAAGGAGCTCTTTGATCTGGGTATACACTGTTTGCATAGGTCAAGTATACTCTTCACAGTTACATTTTTTGTTAATAATGTAAATATGACACTAGATTCAAATGAGTTTGTTACAATTTATTGCAACATGACAAACAGAGTGAAGACCCTGATCAGAGGGCCCCTATTAGGAGCCCTCAGATCTGGGTCTTCATTGTTTGCAATTGGACAAATGTACTTTTCACAGGTACACTGTTAATGATGTATATATGTGGCACTATGTATCAATTGGTTTGTAACTTTATTACAAATCATTGCATAGAGCCCCTTCTAGGAGGGGGAGGAGGATTTCCAGTTACATCGGTACTTTAAAATTTTGATCAGACTGCCCAGTATTGAATGACCCTATACTAAAGAGCCATTCTGGTGCTGAGGTGATACGGATTCGACCCAACAATGATTAGGTTCTTTTATTCTTGTAGAATATAGAAAATATCTGTATCAACGAATAGACAATGATACATTATTACATTTTCATGAATCTTTGGAACTGTTTTCTTCAGTGGATGAATTTAAATAAAAGGAAGTGGCTAGACGTTCGGAACCGGACGGCTAGCCCACCCTCACAGTGTAGGCTAGTCGTCCGGTTCCGGACGTCTAGCCTACACTGTGAGAGTGGGCTAGCCATCCGGAATAGATTTTCTTCAAAGAATATACTGCTTTCTACACTGAAACAAACAAACAAACAAATTCAACCAAACAACATGGAGAGTATTGTTTTAAACATTCGTTTTACGACTTGTGAACTACTCTCCGGCTCTACACTGAAACAAACAAACAAACAAACAAATTCAACCAAACAACACGGAGAGTATTGTTTTAAACATTCGTTTTACGACTTGTGAACTACTCTCCGGCTCTACACTGAAACAAACAAACAAACAAACAAAACACCACTCTGTTTTTAATCATGCCATTGATCTTTAAATTATTTGACTCATTTTAAAAATGATCTTACAAACTTACTATAACAATTTTATAATCTTGGTAATAATATTGGAAGAAATTCCATGTTTCCATGCATCTCAATATTGTATCATTTTTATTGTGAATGTAGTTATTTGTCTTTCTCGCTTTGTAGGTACATTTATATAATTTCATGTGAAGCGCTTTTGAACGCACAACTCCTGTGTGAAAAGAGCGCTATATAAATCGGGTATAATAATAATAATAATAATACGTGGTTTAATGCCTGGATATATACGGGAAACAAATAAAAATCCATTTAAATGTTAAAACCATCACTGAGAACGCAAACAAATCATATTTGAAGGAATTAATGTACCTTTCATAAGTACCCGAAGAGCGACGTTCGCACCCACCATTTTAATTGATGGTTGACTTAGATACCGTATCTGTCGGCCTGTACGCTCCGCTACCCTAACACTTTCGCACATTGTCGCTATCATAACTGACTTGGTTTATCCGCCTTCATCTAATATTTCAGAGAACTCTGGATCTAAACCATATGTATTGTATTATATTACATGTAGGCAAATTTAAATCAAATATTCTGTCGAAGTAATGATGCTTTTTTATGCAAAGTGCGGGTAGCGAAACATCTGCATATATGTACGACCCGTGGAATCCAAGTTATATCAACCCATATACCATTCATATTACTTTTCTTTGGGGATAGTCATGCCTTATCATTTAGTTGCCACTTAACTCAGGTAGACTAAATAAATGAGATGTTAGGACGCATGTTTTTATTGTATGTAACGAGATATGATACAGGTGCTTATACACGAAATAGATCGACACATTATCGCATGTTTTTTCTTTGTGTTCTGTTGATTTGTTTGTAATTAGTGCATGAAGAGATTATTTGAATATAATAAAAAGGGGCTAAAATTTCAATTGTAAGTGATAATGATGATTAGGCTAATTATCTTGCCGAAAGTATTTTTAGTACAGATATTAACTAATTAACTATCACGGCCGGTATCTCCGTGTTTCGTCACAGGTAGCATTGAAGTTTATAAAGAAGTTTCGCTATCCACACTTTGCGTAATTCATAACATAACATAACTTATTTCATTAGTTTGGATCCAGAGATCACGTAAATATTGGATAAAAGTGTAAAAAAACCAAGTTAGTTGCGAAATGCCCTGATAGTGTCAAGGTGCGAGAGTGTCAGGGTAGGGAAACGTATATAGGCAGATATCTAAGTCAACCATAAATTAAAACGGCGTGTGCGAACGTCGCTCTTCAGGTATTTATGAAAGGTACATTAATTCCTTCAAATATGATTTGTTTGCGTATATTGGTTGATATATCTTGGATTCCATGGGTCGTGCATATATGCAGATGTTTCGCTACCTGCGCTCTGCGTTATTAAGCATTGATCATTACTTCGACAGAATATTTGATTTAAATTTCCCTACATGTAATATAATATACAATACATATGGTTTAGATCCAGAGTTCTCTTAAATATTAGATGAAGGTGAGATAACCAAGTCAGTTATGATTGCGACAACGTGCGAAAGTGTTAGGGTATCGGAGCGTACAGGCCGGCAGATATCTAAGTCAACCATCAATTAAAATGACGGGTGCGAACGTCGCTCTTCGGGTACTTATGAAAGGTACATTAATTCCTTCAAATATGATTTGTTTGCGTTCTCAGTGATGGTTTTAACATTTAAAATGACTTTTAGTTGTTTCCCGTATATATCCAGGCATTAAACCACGTACAAAGTAGGGCTGCAACGGTTCAGGTACTTCACGGTTCGGTTCGGGTTCGAGTAGACCCCTTCGGTTTTCGGTTATTTCGGTTCGGGTATTAGGATAAGAACTTGATAAAATCAACCAGAAAAAAATTCTCATTTAGCCTACTGGCACATGTCTACGCAGACAATAGATCTACACACTTTTTCGAAAACGCTATCACTGTCATCTATAATTTTATCATAAGTACGAGAAAGATGTACATTTCTTTCTACCATTTTAGGACAGATTGTAGCGAATTTAAGGCGTTGTTCGTCCCGACCTGTTTTTCATTGAAGTTTCGTAACTAAGCTTTCAGCCTATTTTGTTTGTCATTCTGGCTGGTCTCCCTTAAATGCCTCATCAGCCTTCTATTCAGGGATTTCCCCAGGATTTCTTGACGGCATGTTGAATTTGAGACATAGGGGGAGGGTGCGGGAGGGCTCGCGCTGCGGCGAATTTTTTTGCTCTTTAATCAATGAAATAGTGCATTTTTGGCAATACATATATGTAGTGTATACTATAGTGTGTTTATATGGAAATGGCTGAAAGAAGTACATGTACTATTCTGTTTCCTAGATCTAGTATGTTTAGGGTTTTTGTTTTCAAGTTCAGCACCAATATTTAAGTTACAACTCATAACTGAAGTTTACTATAATACATGTACCTGCTGATCTCCCAGTACAGTTGCTGACTGCAGCTTGCATTAACTAGTATTCCATTATTTTGCAACAAAGTATTACATTGTAAAACCTTACAATTTGTTAAAGCACAAAAATGATAAATACATGTAGCCGAAACACATTAATTCACTTATTTTATACATAATTACAAAAAAAAATATCCAGAAACTAGGATGTGGAAACTATGAATGCCCGGACCTATGGAAAAAGTGTAGACCCAGTCTGATCTCCTTGGTGAGTCCTCTGATCAGTGTTAGTGCCATTTACAAGATTGTAAAGTCTTTGGAAAAACTACTATTGACAGAAACTACAAACAACATGTAGTCTCTTGACCAAAATGGAAAAGTCTTTTGAAAAAATCAGTATTTGAAAGTTTAAAGCATGTACACACATTTTCAATTTTCTCTGCTATACATACTACACTACTGTCACACTCAATCAGATAATACACACAGAAATGCTCACTTTTGTTTTCAAATAAATAAATTCTGAAACAGAAATGCAGAAACAAGTAGGTAGGGCTTGTGCTGCAAACAGTAGATCCAGAACAGGAAGCCCCTGGTTGTCTTACTTATGTTTTTGGAAAAACATTCATAAGTCTCATAAACTTAATCAAAGAATTTATTTGAAACGGTTAAACATTAACTTGCCACACACAGTCAAACATACACACAAAACACCTACCCTTATTTAGAATTAAGTACAGTGCATGGTGATTTAAATGTATCATACTTAAACTCTCATTCCTCATAGCCATTTGAGATACATTTTCATGCCTTTACTGTTCCCTTGAGGTTAAAGAAAAGAAATTGTTTTTGTACTCTATCGAAGATAGATCTAGATACGGTAATATAATGGAGGTTAAGAAAAAAAAAAAAAAAAAAAAAATATTTTTTTTTTTTTTTTTTTTTTATGTGTCAAGAACCTGTGGGTTAAGAGCAAGTGGATGTCAAATGGAGGATTCATTTTTACTTTAAGCCTGCTCTAAACATCCATCCATCATAAAAACAGAAAACAAATTTTAACTCTGTGAAGAATTAATTAGAATGTTTGACTTTGTCATGAGATAAAACCAAGTCTACTTGAATATTTGTTGTCACGATTGTTTTCTGTTTCAATATTTAATCTCCAAGTATTCAATTTCAATTTACCAAATATACCAGAAAGCTATTTTAAGAGATTCATCGTTTCCCGCGTGTATGTGTTGTTCTTCTCTTGTAACTTATTTCCCGAAACTCCCACGGAAAAACGTCTTCCACATCGATAGCCATTGCATACGAATAAGTGCTAATTTTAAACGTCGCAATTTATGTTAATTTCCTGTCATTCTAAATGGACGTTTATAACGTCTAATTTAATTGGATGTTTTCAAAAAATGACGCTGGGAATTACCTATAGTCTAGATCTATTTGATAACCAATTACAAGTAAAGACATGTGACAAAGTTCGAAGCATGCCACGCATTTGGATTTCATTTCGGAAGTTTGGAATACTGTTTGCGTCTGTTACGTGATTATTAATACGGAGTTGAGAGGAAATAAATTCTAAAAGGTAATTTATAGTCATTTAAAACATTCATTTGTTCTGTATTTGCGGAGAATTTCCTTATTTAACAGGCCCCGTATCGAGAATATTTTTCCGAGGCGAGACGCGATTTCACATCTCATTATTCGCGGCGAATTTTCAGTCCACCGTTAATAATCTTATGAATGTTAAATTCGGGAAAAGGAATGTCCGAGATTCCGGTTTCGGCTAGTATTTATTTTTCTTTCAGCGTTGTTCGTAGCTTGTTTTCCGAAAATCATTCAAGTCGCTGTTTGTAAAGTTAGCCATGTTGTAGAATCTACTCGCACTAGCGGTTTTAGAAACGTCAATCAAAAGTTAATCTCGCTCAAAATAGAACGAGTCCCTGTCAATCACCGTAAACGGAATAAGGAAATTCGGCTCCTGATTGGTTGATGAAGCTAAGCACACGCCCGACGCGCGTGACGGCGTTTGGCATATGAAATAATTACTGGAATACACAACACAGAGCCCTGATTAAGGCTAGTCGCTCGGCGGATTAAGACATGTCGGCCAGATCAAAGCATGTCGCGAAGAGACCGCCTGGGAGGAAGGCATGTCGCCTGCGACAGGCGAAAACGGCCTGGGGAAATCCCTGCTATTTATAAGCGCTAGAAGAACTACCTAGCTCCAATTATATTATTATTTTACTGAAAAAGTCATTAATATTTCAGTTTAATTATTTACATCGCCATTCGCAATTTGCGGTCGCTAAGTAATAGACTGGTTACCCTTTTTCTGATGCTGATTCGACTTTGGTACCTTTGAAGCCGGGCTATCAATCGTGCGCATGCGTTAAGTGCTGGGTTTCCCGGAATTATAAATAGCCGATATGAAAAGAATGAGACGGACGAGAAGCGAGCTATTTAAATTACTGCAAGAAGAAAAGGTTAGAACTGTAATTTAACCTTACATTTTGGAACGTCTGACCATCAAAAATATACACGCAGACTGCACGCTGATTGGTAAATTAGCGGTCTAGTGTAATTTACCATACATCGGCGCACCGAACCGAAAATTTGCGGTGCCGACCCGAAACTCGAACCGAGACAAACGAACCGAAAATAACCGAAATTCGGTGAACCGTTGCAGTCCTAGTACAAAGCAGTATATTCTTTGAAGAAAATCTATTCCGGACGACTAGCCTACACTGTGAGGGTGGGCTAGCCGTCCGTCTAGCCACTGCCTAAATAAAATGCATAAAAATGAGTATCTATGGAGTAATGGATTAAACTCGTTGGCAGAACATCAGACTAGCCTCCAAGCGAAGCATTTTCTGTATTCGACTTTAGCACTTCAACAGGCGTGTGTGGTGAGTCACTGAGTGTAATGTACAAAAAAATTCAAGCAGACAGCGTTTTATCTCACACACAAAAATCCAGGGAAAAGGATCCATGAACTGATGTCGTTGAAATTAATTAACGAGCAGATATATTTGCTTTCACACGATGATTATTAAAGCTTCAAAATCAATCAATAGTTTGAATCTAAATAACTGCTTTACCCAAGGTCAGGATATCTTCCAGAAATGTGTTTATATTTTCATATGGGCGCTGCCATGTTGGATATTCAACTTCCGGCCTAGTTTCGTGACTGGTTTAAAATATTTTACCCAGTCAATCATTATAAAAACGAAATGGGTAGCCTATTGAAAAAAATCTGCGGCTAATTAGAGTAATTATGTGACTTACCAATTATTAAAGATGATGATTAAACCATCGCTTGCTAGTCGCTATTTTACTCGAATTTACAAAACACGTTGGATCCAGATCAGAATATGGCATCTGATTAGGATCCAAACTGGTTGATCAAATCTCGAAGCAGATTACTCCTTCGAGACCAAATTAAAGTTTTTTGCGCTAAAACACGGAATTATGTTGAATCAGAGACATGTATATACACTTACAGAACTCTGTTATCTAGGATCTCTGGAAGAATTTGATTAATTTAACCCATTGCCCCATAAATACGCCTATTCACGACTTTACTTTAATGCACCACTGAAAAAAAGTTCCACTATATGATTATGTAATAAAAGAAATGTTTTCTTTATCAAAAAGCAGGCTTAAAAAACCAGAATGCGCTTTTATGCGAACAAATTATACATGTGGGAATATGAGGCGATTAACATGTCCAAGGGTTGCAACTTCGGATGTTTTACTTCAGCAATTTACAAGAGTTGTCTCCCTTAGACCTACCCCTCACACTCAAACTGCATACAGTGCAACCTCTCCGTTAAGACCAATTAACCCTTAGCCCGCCAAATAAATTGTCGTCTGCTATATTTCTCGTCTGCTTCAAGTTTCAAAGTGCTTCAAAGTTGCTCAAAATTGCTGAAAATGTTGTCTGAGTGTCAAACAGCTTGGATCCGGATGAGACGCCGAGTTACTCGGCGTCTCATCTGGATCCAAGCTGTTTGCATATGGAGCTATAGTCGTGAGTGGCAGGCTAAGGGTTAAAAGAAGGCTAATTGATTTTATAATTGACAGGTGACAGCTCAAGAAAGGCGAAAGCAAATCAGAGATGAGTGACAAACAGCTTAAATCCTGATCAGACGCCGCGTTACGCGGCATCTGATCTGGATTCAAGCTGTTTGCAAATATAAGCAAATTTCCCTTCATGTAACAACTCCCTCTAAACAACACACGCAACATTTGTTTCCCATTGGGTTTCGTTGTAGAGAGGAAGCACAATTGGGTCCATTCACAAACAGCTAGTCCACATTACGACCATTTCGCTAACCCTTTCATGATTAAATTACGTTACGCGGCGCCTCATCAAGATCAAAACTGTTTGACACCCGCATGACATGTATTTGATCGAAAACTTTTAACCCTTACTTTGAAATAATAGTTTTAAAAGGCAACATCATTCTATGCGTTTTTACATAGGAAAAACATTGATATGGGTGTCAAACATTTTATATCCAGATCAGACACCGCGTAACGCGGAGTCTTATTTGGATCTAAACTGCTTGCATAAGTATGTAAGCGTTTTACAGTCTGGCAGCGAAAGCAAAATTAAGGGTACGATTCCTAAAATCCGCTCGGAAAAAAATGCAAATTGTAGGATTTTTATAAGCAACTCAATGGTAGCTCTGAATACAACTTCAATAGACGACAGCTCCTAGCGTACTAGAGTCTTGCGGGGTTGCTAGACGCACGAAAAGTGAAACGTGCAGCAAGAAAAACGTAAGATGGACCGGGGGTGTTAATCAAGTTATTGTTCAAGGTATTTGTGAATAAAATAGACCAAACAGAAACGTGACAGCTATAACAGCTATAATTTATTGCAGACTAGACAGAGACAGTGTATACCCACTGTCTCTGAGACTAGACCACTATATTAGCTTAATCATTACCCCATAGCCTGCGTCTAGTTTTGAAGACAGATGGTCACAAGTTTAAAATAAAGCAGAATGAGACTAATTAAGACGCACGCTGCTTTATTTTCAGTCTGCTTTAAGCTGCTACCTGCTAGAATATATAAAATATTTCTTAGGATTACATATTCATCACTGTATAATTTGGAACTTTATTTTCTTAAGTGGAGGAATACATTAAAGGCGTTAAAAGGTACATTTATGGTGTAAACGGTTAACCCTTTACCCTATAGCCTGTTTCAAGTTTTGAAGACAATAATAGCCCCTTTACCGTCGAATACACTATATGAAAAATATTTCAATTTCCGATATAGATATACAGTAAAAGTTATACTTATAGTGTTATTTGCTAATTCTGATATTACCAAACACGGGATGGCGTCTTAAATATCTCTGACGTTCTCAAAATTGACATCTGCTTAATCTGATGCAAGCATGATACTGTTTATTTCATCTGTATAGGTCACTAGATTAAACTTCTTTACAACTATACTATACTATTAGAACGTGTAATTTGCTTATTTGAGCTATTTCAGATAATTTTCTACTTTTATGAACTAATGATGATAATTCCTATAATCTTAACCCTTAGCCTGCCACTCACGACTATAGCTCCATATGCAAACAGCTTGGATCCGGATGAGACGCCGAGTAACTCGGCGTCTCATCCGGATCCAAGCTGTTTGACACTCGGACAACATTTTCAGCAATTTTGAGCAACTTTGAAGCACTTTGAAACTTGAAGCAGACGGGAAATATAGCAGACGACAATTTATTTGGCGGGCTAAGGGTTAAAAGTCATACTGGAAAGGATGTTTTCTTATTCTGATTTTGCTTCCATTTTTGCTTTATTATAAATGCATTTATTTGTCTTTGTTACATATTTTAATTTTAAGTATTTTAAAGCGCTTTTGAGCGTACAAGTCCTGGGTGAAAAGAATGGAAATGCAATGTGTTATTTAAAGCTGGATAAGGGGAAAGCAGAAATTTTAAGCTGCTGGTGATTATATTCATTTAAAAGGAATAAAGGAGTTGGGTTTTTTTCGCGACAACTGTAGGCAATATACCAGTGTATAAGATACTTATACAAGAAACTTCATTAATCACAATTTTAACTACAATTACAATACGGCGAAACACGGAATTATATTGTATAATTCCGTGGGTGAAATAAGTCGATTTTTCAGACAATTTGGATCCTGATCTGATATTTTTCAGCAACCAACTTTATAATCGTACCGTGTGCCAATATAATTACTTTAAACTGTGTGTTGTGTTAACAGTTTACAAATAAGGCAGGTCTGACACCTTGTGCACGTGCCAATCAGAAGTTGTCACCAAATCAACAACTGAGATAAACCATTTAAAACATCTTCTGCACGTGCCGCCCATTACTACTCGCCAGGGGATAGGGGTATGCCATCCCTCAAGCTGCTTGTAGGCCGCAGTCGGCTTGTTTAATTTCCAAACATTGTAGACCCTGATCAGACGCTGACTTCATAGAAATTTGACGGTTAATCTGTATATTTTAGTCTGGACATAGAACTAAAACCAACACCAGGTTCAAATTTGTTCAAGTTATATATGTAAATAATTCAAACAAGAAATATCTTTAACAAAGATATTCGGCGGAATGAGTGGTTGAACTAAGGCTATATAGAGGGGTGTGCAAAATTGAATGAAATTGAGGTTTTCAAAGAATTGTAATATCTTGGATTGAAAAGCAAAAAATAAAAGTATACAATTGAAACAGTAACTTTTATTTAAAATGTAAAACTATCATGTACAGAAATTAATGCAAAACAAAACAATAATTTAACTCATATCCTAGCTACTGGTAGGAGATCCTCACATTAATCTATTGTTCTATATATCAAACTTCATTCATAGAGTTTCTTGAAACAAACTATAGCATACACAAATGTACAGATTCAACTGTCTGCTGTACTTCACTCTTGTAAATAATGATGAAACCACAGGATTGTGTTTAACTCACTTGAGGCCATTTATATATAATATTGCTTTTAATGTATGGTAAATGTGTACAAATAGTTAACAATTAAAACCAATTGGTAGTAAACAATTACAAAACACCTAGCTTCCTCTGTATATCTATAAAAAGATTTCAGATGTCATCTTAAAATAGAATCATAATATTGCATCAGCCCAGTGTAGTAAACAGTCTGGTCTGTATCTCTAAATTTTACACTCACAGTCCATATCTGGGAAAACTGTAATTGGACATAGACCAGCCTACATGGCTCCAGATAAGAGAGAGTAAACTAAACAAATCAATTTATTCACTCCTTTCAGCACCAAACCCTATGGTGTTACCACTCATTTTGATTGCCTCGAAGAGACGATTCAAATGTATAGTGACGCCACAGGGTTTAATGCACAAATAAAGATTTTAAGTTTTGAAATAATTCCCTTATCTGGAGCCGTGGCTAATATCCAATCAGACTATTCAGTTTCAACAGGTGCTCTCAATTCTAAATTTCTGATCAAATATAATTGGTTGAAATGTGTGGCCAAATAGAAAGTGTGGCTAAATAGAAACCAGACAGCTCCGCCGAAAAATTATTTTCAATAATCATCACCAGATGTCTCTGTCATCACGGAGTACTTAGACTAAGTACTCCGTGAAAATCATATACTGTATAATAATAATACATATACGATTCGGGCCGTTTTGACCCTGGGCCGGTTTAGTTTTGGGCCGTTTTGACCCGTATTCATTCGAAATGGGCCGTCTCTTTTCGGTTGTTAATTTTCTTGGCACCTATTAATCATTTCCTATTTAGTCAGACATTATGATGAACCAGTCTGAAAATGGCTGCCGAATATCTCCCTCATAGTGTGTTAGAAAACTTATTTTCATATTTAGACATCAACGACCTCCGGAACTGTTCTTTGGTGTGCAAATCGTGGTATAAATTTCTAAATGATGAGAACAATGACGTCTGGAGACTTCATTGTGTACGGAAGCTAGCAGAGGAAGCTTTAAAATCGGACATTTTGAGCAATTGCCCAACTTACAAGGCCAAACTACGTGCTTTCTATCATTCGTGGAACCCAAATGACTGCTCTAGAAATATTTACATTAAGCAAAATGGATTTACTTTACATAGAAACCCTGTGGCACAAAGTACAGACGCTTGTAGGGGTAAACTAGGTTTTAAACAGGGTCGACACTGCTGGGAAGTGGTGTGGGAGGGGCCTCTAGGAACTATTGCAGTCATAGGTCTTGCTACTCAAAATGCCAATTTGCAGTGTCATGGGTATTCTACATTGTTAGGAGCTGATGACCAGTCATGGGGATGGAACTTAATAGATAATCATTTAACGCACAATGGAGATTCCCAAGGGAATTTCCCACTATTGAACAATGCTCCAAAATACCAGGTAACTTTTATTTCCTTAAACTTCATAGTATTTTTTTCAAGTATTTTTTGTGTTATGGGATCGATTTTAAATCATATCTTCTTGTGAATTCCACACACCTATTCGTTTCAAAAAACAAAATTTTAGTACTTTCACTTTCAAGTTCTTAAATTTTTATCTAAGACTGAAAAACAGAGTTGGTCCCATTTTATTAAAAACAATTTTGTAAATGGGTGTCATGTGCGTATATAAACATGCTAACACTAGTTTAAGAAATGGATTTGTAATTATACTAAAAAACACATTTCACTGAAAAAAAAAGATATAACTGTCACTGTGAGTGTCACATCACCCTGGGCAGTCTTTAAGGGTCTTCTATCTATGTATTCGATATACTGCTTCACACACTGGCGCGTATTTTCGAGCAGTTGTGCGCCAGTGACTATTAACCCATAAATACACCTTTTTACGCCTTTAATTTATTCCTATACTGAAGAAAATATATCCAATTTATACTGTTACGAATAAGAATCATATAAAAATTAAAAGAAATATTTTCTATATTTAAGCAGATAATAGCTTAAAGCAGCCTGAAAGTAAGGCGCATTCTGCTTTACCTTTAGCCTGCTTTAAGTAGTCACCTATTTTCAAAACTAGAAACATGCTATGGGGTAATGGGTTAATAAAAATAGGAACAGATTAAAGATAAGGAAGTAGAAGTGTAAAGGTGATATGGTTAAAAATGCTAGCGTGAAAAATGTAAAAATCGGGATAAAACATCATTGCAGGACTTATGGTTTAAAATGACAGATGTTGCTGACTGCTGACTTGAACTATTTCAAGTCCCCAGTCAGTACAACATTTGATGGCAGTGCACGCCATTGTACAATGGTAAGAGGAAAAAATGAGTACTTTTTAAGTTGTAGTAGTCTGCATCAGTCTGGACCTGCATATATATGATAGCCTGCAGAGTGGCAGTGACGGGACACTCTTGCATTACCATGCATGTACGCTGGGGACTGGCACAGCCACGAAACCGTGGGTTAGCTTGTAAAATAGACACAATCGTGCGTCTACCCGCCGCTGCTCTAGAGTACGCAAACCTAATGTCCAAAGCATGGCAGAGACACGGGAGTATCTGGAATACTCACCCAAAGTCAAGCGAGCGGCTTGACGTAGCACCATCTCTATTTTGTCAATGTTGGACTTTGTGTGAGGATCCCAGACACTACTTGCATACTCTAACTATGGACGGACGAGGGTTTTACAAGTGCACTCACAAATCTTTTTGGATCTGCATTTAAATTTTAATATTCCTCTTTAGAAACCCCAATGTACGGTTTGCTGTTGTCATCATGCGGTTTGCATGAGTGTTCCTAGACAAGTTGCTCGAGATGTCCACACCTAGATAGCGAGCACTACTGACGGTCTCCAGAGTTTGTCCATGTAATGTGTACATTTTGTATATGGTGGGAATTGGGACCCTTGCCTTGGTGGCATGAATAACTTGGCGCTTGGAAGGGTTGAAACTCCTGTCCCACCTTTGTGATCATTCTTGTAGTTTTTCTAGGTCTGCTTTGAAAGCAGAGGAAATGGTCCAGTGATAACATGCTCGACTATAGTACCAGAGGTCCTGAATTGGATCCCCGCTGGGCCAAGTCTATTGGATGAGATTTTCTAAACTGAACATCCAATGTATCAGTGCCTTTACCCTGGGCATCTGAAAGAACCAGAGAACTCTGTTGATAATAACTTATTATAAGTGTAGGGTATCACACCCAGGTTTTCTGTATTCGCTCCCCTTTATCTGGGGCATCCAGTTAGTCCATAGATGGCAGAAATGGATGGGAATAAAAAAAAATAGAATTGGAGGATCTTCACTGTCTCCCACTTAAACACAGAATTTAGTATAAAATTCTGACACTTGCATACAAAGCCATGCGCAATGATTCTTCAAAGTACATTGTCAAAATATTTAACTATTCTTATTATTATATTATATTATTATTAAAGTTTGCATCCAGGCGCAATTCTGCTTTTCTTTCAGTCTGCTTTAAGCTACAATCTGCTAGATTATAGAATAATTGAATATATAATTACTTATGGTTTATATTCATCATTTCATGACTATAAATTTCTATTATTTGAAACTTTTTTCTACGCTGGAAGAGTAAGTTAAATGCGTACAACGGTGTAATATAGAGTAATTTATTAAATGTTCAGTTTTCTCACTCTTGTCTGGAGCGCTGTGACTGCTTTTACTGTTTTCACTGTTATTGTTTTGCAGGTTGGTGAACGGATACGAGTGATTTTAGACTGTGATGATAATACCCTAGCGTTTGAAAAAAATTATGAATTTTTAGGTTTGTATGTTTACTGTTATTGTAAATTTATCTGTTAGCCTTTTGATACATTTATAAATTTAAAGTTGAAAGGAAGAATCAAACATTTGTAAATTTCAATATCTTTCTTTAATTTTTAATTATCAGTATTTTATAAAAAATAATTTTAATCCTGTTCCAGAGACTTTCAGTTTTCAAGAGTTTGAAATTGAGAGGTAACACTTCTATGTGTTTATTTCAGGTGTAGCGTTCCGAGGCCTGCCTAGTGATACAAACCTATATCCATCAGTGTCTGCTGTGTATGGTAACACAGAGGTCACCATGGTCTATCTCGGTAAACCTCTCGATGGATGATACATGTAGACAATTAGCATCAATTCATTTACTTTAATTTTTAAAAAAGATGCTTGGCTGATCTAAATATGTGTCCATCCGATGTCGCCAAATCCAGAAAATCGTGGCATCATGCAGAGAGGACTTGACCTTAAAGTGATAAGAAGGATGGATTGTGGGAAACCAGTGAGCAATAGCCAAGCATGGTGCAGCTTGCAGCTCAGCATAGAAGTTGCATGCAGTGCTAAATGACGAGAAGTGCTGACCGAGTCAGACATATTGTCGGTGTTAATGTGCAACACGCCAAAGGAACAAAGACAGGCTACAGTCCCCAAAGAACTGGCCGAGATTGTAGGCCAAGCTGAAGTACAAATATTCATTAAGATGTTGTACATTCATTAGCAAAGCTCCAGATAAGAGGGAGTAAATTGAACAAACCCAAACTATTCTCTCTTATTTCAGCACCAAATCCTATGGTGTAACAACTCATTAGAATCGTCTCAAAGAGACGATTCTAATGAGTAGTGACAACATAGGGTTTTATGCAGAAATTTTTGAAATACTCCCCTTATCTGGAGCTCTGGTACAAATATTTATAGAGATGTGGTACATTAGATGATCATGAAGTCCTGATTACTGAAAGGGTATATAAATGACTTTTGAGAAGGTTGAGATGGATAAAGTATGTAACCCTGCTATAAGAATTAACCACTCAAAATAAGATTGATTGCTTGTGTTAGAGACCAGATCAGGATTAAAGCAAAAGTAAAGCTACTTTTGGAGCTATATGCTTTACATTAATTTTGTTTTAAATGAAATTAAAGCATAAAGCTCCAAAAGGAGTGTTCTACTTTACTTTCACCTAGCTTAACCCATTACCCCATAAATACGCCTTTTTACACCTTGTTTATTTCTCAAATATGAAGAAAATAGTTAAATTTTATACAGTCATGAATATGTACCTGAAGAAATATTTTCTAGATCCTAGGAGATTATGGCTTAAAGCAGGCTGAAAGTAAAGCAGAATGTTCCTTAAGGGGCATTCTGCTTTACTTTCAACCTGCTTTAAGTTGTCGTCAAAACTAGAAACGAGTAATTTTGTTTTGCAACACGTTTTTACCAAATGGCAAATAGTCCAGACCCTAACCAAAGGGCAATTGTTATGATCCCTCTGATCTGGGTCTACACTGTTTGCATAGGATAAGTGTTCTCTTTACATGTACAATTTTTGTAAATGACATGTACACATCATTAGAGTTTAATGGGTATACTTGAATGGTAATCAAAAGTGGAATACTGGTAGACTTAATTGGATACTGGGATTGTCCATTTGAAGTTTTTGGGAGGAAAGAGTTATGTGAGTTTGAGATTGGACTGAATTTGGACATCAATAGTTAACCCTTAACTCCATAGTGTATGTCCAGTTTTGAAGACAGATGACCACTTAACTCATTCAGCCCTAGTGACGCATATATACGTCCTTTACCGAAAGTGAACCAGTGAAGAGTACCCTTGTCTAATGCAAACAGTGTAGTCCCTGATAAGAGGGCTCCTGCCCTCTAATCAGGGACTTCACTGTTTGTAATTTTGCAATATTTTAAGAAAAGCAGCCCTAAATAGTCTAAAATGGACCAGCCTTTATTGTAAAATGGAATTGTCAATTGGAAGTTTCAGGGGATAATGAGTTAAAGGCTTAAGGCACATTCTGCTTTACTTTTAGCCTGCTTTAAGCTACAGTACCATCTGCTGGGATATAGAAAATATTTCTCGTGATTCATAATTTCATATTGGATGACTGTATATAAAGTGGAACTATTTTCTTCAGTGGAGTTATAAATTAATTTATTAATAAGGTGTATCTATGGAGTAAAGGGTTATATTGCACATGTATTGGAGTGTTATAGCTGGTTCTAGAACATGTGATTTTACAATTTTTGTAGTATTTTTTGTTTTAGGTATTAACAAATATTACAGATATGTGTTACATGTCTTTTTCTGCTGTAATTTCTTGGGGATATAATCTACTACTGGACAAAAATGTGTTTGCATAGAGCTGCTTCATATATATATATATATATATATTGCAACTTAACTTTATGGGTAACACTCAAGCTTCCCTACTTACAATCTAAGCAAACTTATGCCCATTCTAACAAGATTTCTTATCAAAGTGGTCTCTCTGTTTTCACTGTTTATGCCCAGCCACAAAGTAGTGCTGGCAAACAGTGTTATACTTGTCCATATTGCATTGAATTTGTTTTAGTTAAGTTTTTGCGTTTAACTTGGTTATGGACTACCATAAGTACTGCAGCTAGAAGCACACTACTTCATATGCTTATCCCAATATCCCATAGCCTGTTTCTAGTTTGAAAGATAGGTGGCCACTTAAAGCAGGTTGAAAGTAAGCAGAATGCGCCTTAACTCTTTCCTCCCAGAAACTTTAAATGGACAATTCCAGTTTCCATTTTAGTCTAGTCCATTTCTGACTTCTAAGGGTTGTTTTATCAATGTTTGGCATTATGACAAACAGTGAAGACCCAGATCAGAGGGCTTCGTAAGGAGCCCTCTGATCTGGGTCTTCACTGTTTGCATAGGACAAGTGTACAATTCACATGTTCACTGTTTGAAAATAACGCCTATATGCGGGATTAGGGTTCAAAGGGTTAAGGCGCATTCTGCTTTACTTTCAGACTGCTTTAAGCTACCATGTGTTAGGATATAGAAAATTTTTCTCATGGTACATATTCATGACTGTATATAAAGAATCCATCGTCTTTGGTGGAGGAATATATTAAAGTAGGGTCGTTCAGATTTTTCATGTGGGGAAGCCTTGCAGCTGGCTTGGGGAAGGTCGGTGGTTCTACCCAGTTGCAGATTTGTACCTGAAACAGTGCATAAAGAGCTTCTGGGGTCTTCCTCCACCTGTGATTAGCTGGACGCCGCGATATGACTGAAATACTGTTGAAAGCGACGAAAAATCTAAACAAATAAAAAAAATCTGTATTTGAGGCAGTTCGCTTACATATTAAGGAAGGAGCTTTCTGCTTTACTTTCAGCCTGCTTTAAGTGGGTCATCTGTTTTCAAGACTAGAAACAGGGTATTGGATCAACTTGCTGCTTGGATTAACAATAAATGATTCTTCATTTGTGTGATATTTATCAAAAGTGTTGAGGTGTAGTAAAGTATTTCTTATCCCTTGCCCCCATAGAAGCGCCTTTAAGCACATTTAATTTATTCCTCCACTGAAGAAAACAGTTCCAAAATATACAGTCATGAATATGTATCATAAGAAATATTTATAGTTTCCTTGCAGATGATAGCTTAAAGCAGACTGAAAGTAAAGCAGAATGCACCTAAGGGTGCATTTAGCTTTACGTTCGCCCTGCTTTAACCCTTTACCCAATAACTCGTTTATAACATTAAATACAGATAGTCACTTAAAGCAGGTTGAAAGTAAAGCAGAATGTGCATGAAGGCACATTCTGCTTTACTTTCAGCCTGCTTTAAACTACCATCTGGTAGGCTATATAAAAATATTTGTTATGGTAATTGTTCATGATGGTATAAACTTGAACTGTTTTCTTCGGAGGAGGAATAAGTTATATAAGCTAAAAGTCCCTTCTATGGGGGAAAGGGTTAAGTAGCAACCTATCTTCAAAACTAGAAACAGGCTATGGGGCAATGGGTTAAATTATTAACCGTTAATACCAATAAATGATTCTTAATTTGTGTGATAGTTATCAAAAGTGTTGAGGTGTGGTAAACTTATTTCTTATCAAGAAAGGGTTATTTCAATGTTAGGCAACACAGAATACATATACTGGCAGTCTATACGATATGCACCATATTCTTTATATAAATCATTTTGAACAAAGTGAAGGAATGAAATTGATCAATGTATTCCAGCTAATACAGTTGAATTTATCACAATGGTAACGGGTCGTTTCGGCCCTGAGTCGTTTCGGTCCGGGTCGTTTCGGCCTGGGTCGTTTCGGCCTGTTTTTAGGGGTGGGTCGTTTCGGCCCATTTGGTGGGTCGTTTCGGCCTCGGCCCATTTGGTGAGTCGTTTCGGCCTATTATTTCCTTAATTTATATTTACATATGAAGCACAACTTCGTTCCAAAATCAACATACTGTAAAAACAGAATAGACCCTGATCGTGCCCTGATTTACATACTGCAAAAACAGAGTAGATCCTGGTCGTTCCCTCATCAACATACTGTAAAAACAGTCTCAGAGTATACACTAATCGTTCCTTCATCAACATCACTGTATAGATCCTGATCATTCCTTCAACATACTGTGAAACAGAGGAGACCCTGATCTGATAAATTTGACATAAAATATGTAGATCTAGATTCTAATTTAATTAATTTTACAGAAATAGTAATAAAATCGAATTGATGTAATGTCTTTTAAAAGCACCCTGATCCTGAACCATCATCGATTTTGCATAAAGGCACGAATCTGCAACTTAAGCAACATGTGTTCATATAAATAAGTAGAGAATAGTTTAACTCATTCGACCATGAAATTGTTAATGGACAATTCCCATATCCAATTAGTATATTGTCTATTTTGTGTTGATTTTAACAATAAATTGCAACATGACAAACAGTGCATATCCTGATCAGAAGGTTCCTGAAGGAGCCCCAGCTGCTCTGGTCAGGTTCTTCACTGTTTGCATAGAACAAGCGTAATATTCACAGATGCACTGTTTGTAAATTACAATTATACTCGTCCATAGGGTTAAATGTGTTAACTAAGGCTGAAAGTAAAGCAAAAAATGCACATTAAGGTGCGCTTCAGGTCTATATTTAAAGACAGAAACAAAGTATGGGGTATTGGATTAAAGAACTAAATGCATGTACATGTAGTATGAAGAAAAAAGTAAATCTTGTAGTAATAGAGCACAATGAAAGAACGCACGTACTGTATATGAAAATTGCAGAAACTAACTACATGTATATCCTGTTTTGATCGTATTAAATAAATCCAGCATACTTACTATTAATATATTCTAATAAGCGTTCGTGTGGTACAAAATTGACTGTATATAATGGCACTCGTATGTAGCCTGTACGTAACACGACGACTCTTATAAATCCACAATTTGTGGAAATATTGTTTTCATAATCAAAATAATGCTAATGCTGGTTGAATTCAAATCAGAAGTCGAAATTATTGGCTTGTGGTGTGGAGGTAAACGTAATTTATGAGTGATGTTTTAAAGGAGTTTAGAAGAGTTTGGTGGACATTTTTGTATATTTGAAATATGTATATAACGTTTTATTTCCCCAGTAATAATGCTGAAAAACTATGTTTGATAATAAAAAAAACCACCTAAAATAGTATAGAGTAATTTAAGTAAGTGTCCTACCTTAGCGGATAACAAACACGTTAATCTGTAACAACGGGGTGTTAAAGCAATTAATCACTTGCCACGTGCCACCACTAATCGCCGCGTGTCGGCAAAATACGCTGTATAGGAGACAGACACCGCGTGTTGACACCTTCATTAATTGACTAACAGCTGTGTATAAAAAGGGTAGGCATCTGTAGGAGAACAGAACAGAACAGGCCAGCGTAAGTTTTAACAATAGTTAGTAAATATATTGATGTAGTTATTTGTTATGTCTTAATTGGATGCTGGGATTGAAATTAAGAAGTTTCAGGGGGAAATTGGTTCAGTTAACAGTATGTTGATAGTGACTTGAAAACATGTTCTGTACAAACAGTGTAGACCCAGATCAGAGAGCTTATAAACATGATATCAAGGTCTGCGGTGTTTGGCATTTTACATGATAAACGTTATAGCTAAAAATGCAATAAAATCAACAACTGTGAAGGATTAAAAAAAGATGTCGAAGCACTGCCTATTATAACATTCTGCTAAAAAGTGTTTTGAAAGGAAATTACAAAACAATGTCGATAGCAGTGTCTGGCAGTTTGCACCAAGATCAGTCAATAACGTGCTGTATGCTCAGGATCCACACTGCAAAATTTAGGATTATCGCCTACGGCGTGATAAGAAAAACCGAAGTAACAGTAAAATCTCTACATTACATTCACTAAATTCTATCTTATAGAAATAAATCCATTAATAGACCTTCGTTAAAAGGTCGTAAAAAGGTTTTACTGTATTTGATTATCATTTGATCTGTATTTTATCTATAACACCTCCTCGATTGTGCCAACTGGAAACACTGTGGTGAAAAACTTTACATCAATGGCTGACGTGACAGTGCGAACTGATTCTATAATATCTACTTGTCTTTACCACTCTAAAACAGTGCAACTCGTCATTTTTATGGAACACATCGCACAGATAATGTTCAAAACACGTTTAGGACAACAGGTTTTCCCTGAAATTTGATTAAAAAAGTGAATTGGGCCGAAACGACCCACCCCCTCAAAAAGGCCGAAACGACCCAGGCCGAAACGACTCAGGCCGAAACGACTCACGGCCGAAACGACCCTAGGGCCGAAACGACTCACGGCCGAAACGACCCGGAATCATCACAATGGAGTTGGCTGTCTTCAAGTGAATAGTTTAGTCCCATTCATTCTGTGTGCAGTTTATTCAGTGATAATGACATGCTTTGCATTATCTCCCTTGTTTATTGATACCGCCATTGAATCATGTTCCATAATTCTAACAGATGCAGCCATGATTTAGATTATCTCCCTTAGTTGTTGATACTGCCATTGAATCGTGTATCTTAATTCTAACAGATAGCAATTGAATCCTGTTCCATAATTCTAACAGATGCAGCCATGAGTTAGATTATCTCCCTTATTTGTTGATACTGCCACTGAATCATGTACCATAATTCTTACAGATGCATCCATGGTTTAGATTATCTCCCTTAATTGTTGATACAGCCATTGAATCATGTACCATAATTCTAACAGATGCAGCTATAATTATTGTTCAGTTTAAAGTGTTAAGTTGGTTTTGTTTGTTTATATCAGAATGCTATGTTTAAACACAGAACCATAGCTATGAGTGTACTCATCATTTACAAGCAGTGTACCTGTGCGGAGGACACTTGTCCTATTGCAATGCAAACAGTGTAGACCTTGATCAGGAGTCCTCTGAGCAGGCTCTGTACTGTTTGCCATTTTGCAATACATTGTTAAAATCAACCCTAAATATGTAAAAATGGACTACATTGTATACTTAACCCTTAGCCTGCCAGTCACGACTATAGCTCCATATGCAAACAGCTTGGATCCGGATGAGACGCCGAGTAACTCGGCGTCTCATCCGGATCCAAGCTGTTTGACACTCGGACAACATTTTCAGCAATTTTGAGCAACTTTGAAGCACTTTGAAACTTGAAGCAGATGAGAAATATAGCAGACGACAATTTATTTGGCGGGCTAAGGGTTAATAGAAAGTGAAATAGTCCATTTGAAGCCCATTTATTAAAATCAACCCTAAATAGTAAAAAATGGACCAGACTTAGTTTGAAATTGGCATTATCCATCAAAAGTTTCAGGGGTGTATGAGTAAAGATGGTAGCTTAAAACAGGCTTTAAGCTCCTGAATGAGCATTCTGCTTTACTTTCGACCTGCTTTAAGTGATCACCTGGCTGCTTTTAAACTAGAAACATATGCATTCTGCTTTATCTTCATTCTGCTTTAAGATACCATCTGTTAGGATATAGAAAGTACACATTGCATGACTTTATAGTGACTTTTTTTTTCTTCAGCGAAGGAATAAATTAAATTTGAAAAAGGAGTATTTATGGAGTAAAGTGTTCAGCAATCATCTGGCTGACAGAAATGAAAGTCAATCAATGAATCAGGACTCCAGATAAGGAGAGTATTTCAAAAACTAAAACCTTTATTTCTGCTTTAAACCCTATGAGTAGTAACACCATAGGATTTGGTGTTGTATGAGTGGGAAAAGGTTGGATTTGTTCAAAATACCCCCTGTGAATAATGCAAGGAATATTTGACATGGAGTTAGTTTGGAAAAACACATTTAACCTTTTACCACATAGTCTGACAGGTGACAAGTTAAAACAAATTGAAAGTAAACCAGAATGTACCTTAAGGCACATTCTGCTTTACTTTCAGTCTGCTTTAAGCTACCATCTGCTAAAATATAAACATTCTTATGGTACATTTTCATGGCTGTATAAAGTGGAATATACAGTATTTTCTTCAATGAAGGAATACATTAAAGGCGTGTTTATACATGCTAATGGCAGATATATCTCCCACAGTGATTGCCATTGCAAACAGTTTGGATCCAGATGAAACGCTGCGTAACGCAGCGCCTCATCAGGATCCAAAGGGTTTGATATTCTGGTCATGTTTTGAAAAGGAATTTAGAAAAATCTGTTTTTAGAACAATAACAGATGACAAATGTTGCAGACGAAAAAAATTACCAAGCATGCAAAGAGTTAATGGGTTAATTAGTTGCAATACTGGGGGTTTACTGTATATCAGAAATCATTGTTATCAGCGTTATATCAGTATTTTGTAGGGAGAAAGCTTTAACCCATTACCCCATAAATACGTCTTTTTACGCTTTTATTTTATTCCTCCACTGAAGAAATAAGTTCCAAATTATACCATCATAAACATATTCCAGAGGAAATATTTTCTATATCCTAGCAAATGTTAGCTTAAAGCAAGCTGAAAGTAAAGTAGAATGTGCCTTAAGACACATTCTGCTTTACTTTCAACCTGCTCTAAGTGGTCACCTATCTTCAAAACTTGAAAAGGCTATGGGGTAAAGCTTTAATCCTTCTCTTGCTGAATATGCATACATAAAACTCCGCCCACTATGACAGTCTATCATCTGAACTTACATTAACTGTTACATTACAATAAGGAAAGTTTTCCCCAGGAAAGAGTGTAGAATCATATCAGGCAGATATTACATGAGAACAGTGTAGACCCTGATCAGACGGATCTGTCTGATCTGGGTCTGCACTGTTTTCCAAAAAGTGTCAATTTATGCTTAAAGTCGGAGGTGTTATCATGAAACAATGTGTAGAAGTGAATTCCAATCAGGCAGAATATTTTCCCTTTTATTAACTTTTAGCATGTCAGGGGTGAAACCATAATAAACTATTTAAACAGTTTGGATCCTGGTCAGACACTGCGTAATGCGACATCTCATCAGGATCCAAACTGTTTGACACTCTGACCATGTTTTGAAAAGAAATCTTGAAACTAAGAATCTACTAATTTTAAAACAGCAGCGGAAGACATTTGTTGCAGATGAAATTTTTTTTACCCTGCATGCAAAGAGTTAAAAGTTGTGTTAATCAGAGGGACCACATTACAGAGCACCAGATAAGGGTAGTTTTTCAAAAACTTAAATCTTTATTTCTGAATTAAACCCTATGGTGTCACTACTCATTAGAATCGTCTCTTTGAGACGATTCTAATGAGTAGTAACACCATAGGATTTGGTGCTAAAAAGAGTGAGAAAATGTTGGATTTGTTGAAATAACTACCTCTTATCTGGAGCCCTGCATTATTGAGTTTCTGTCTTGTTAATCCATTGAGCCCTAGAGTATGCAAACAGTGTAAACCCAGATCAGAGGACACAGTGACATGATCAGAGTCTGCTCTGTTTGCCATTTTGCAGTATGTTGTAAGAAACATCCCTTAGAAGTAAAACATGAACTAAACTTAATTGGTAACTGGAATTGTCCATTTTAAGTTTGAGGGGTGAGTGAGTTAACCAGGGCTGCCATTTCTCTGGATTTTTCCAAAACCTTCAGACTTATATCCTAGATTATGGTAGCTTAAAGCAGGTTTAAAGTAAAGCAGAATGCGCATTGGGGCGCATTCCGCTTTACTTTCAACCTGCTTTAAGTAATCTCGCTTGAAAACTAGAAAATTTGGAAGTCTTAGGATTTTTCAAGATCAACTTATGGCAGCCCTGGTTAAATATTTGCAAATATTTTAGTTATACCCATGGCAGACGACATTTTAAAATGGCCGCCAAATATTACCCAGCATACAATGGGTTTAGTTTGAGCGGTCAGTGAGTTAACATAGTTGTTATTGCCATGCCAGCTTGCCCTGAAATCTTGTCATCATTCCAGCAAGGCCTATTATGATATACGCTTCCAAATTTTTATTTGATTTTTTATTTGATTTGCAGCGTTAATTTGATATGCTAGAATTCAGTATACAATGTATGCATATTTTTCCATCAGTGTATGTAGACCTTGAAATGCTTGTATTATAGTGATACTGAAAACTTTGTTTTGCAAAAATGCCTGAAATTGTAATTTCACATATTTTGGGACCTGTTTAAAATATACTCATTACATTTGCAAACAGTGTAGACCCAGATCAGAGCCCTGTGATCAGGGTATACACTGTTTGCTGATTAAGAGCAGTATTTATTAAACAACCAAGAATTCTAAGTAGACTGGTTTATGTGTTGGTAACAAAAAAAATCCACAAGGTAACATAATAACCCACAAGAGTTTGTTGAAAGAGTTTATGATTGTAATAATGTCCACTGTTGCAGTATTCAATGATACGGAATTTTTTTCTGTGTTAATTTGACAGGGTTTTGGTCTTTCTATCAATGCACATTTGTTTTTATGCCCCTGGCATCTATTGATGTGGGTGGCATATAATGATAGTCCTATCCGTGTGTACGTCCATGCTTACTAGCTTAACCCTTTGAACCTTAGTCCCGCATATAGGCGTCCTTTTCAAACAAGAACACTTGAGCTATGCAAACAGTGAAGGCCCAGATCAGAGGGCTCCAAAAGGAGCCCTCTGATCTGGGCCTTGACTGTTTGTCATAATGCCAACCGTTGACAAAAACAACCCTTAAAAGTCAGAAATGGACTAGATTAAAATGGAAACTGGAATTGTCCATTTGAAGTTTCAGGGAGGAAAGAGTTAAACAGATTTCACTGTTTCCTCTAGCATCAGTAGTGCTTACGATGATGATGATAAAGATAAAGATTTTAGCCTCTCTCTCTCTAACTGGTCTGTATTACAGACTTACTTCTTAGTAGGGGAAGTTCAGTGGTGCTTACTAGTATTCCTGGATAATTATATAGCTGTTGCCTTGGACCATTCCCATTCCACCCAACCTTGATTTGACTGACCTAATTTGGACTTAAAAAAGGGTTCAGGATATACATATATTGGCATGTTGCAGGGGGCATGAGTGTTTATTGAATGCAGTCTTGTTATTACAGCGCTCCCTCTCTACAACGACACCCAATGGGAGACAACAACTATGTGCGTTGTTCGGAGGGAGTCGTTGTAGGGAGGGAAATGTGCTTACATTTGCAAACAGCTTAAATCCAGATCAGACGCCGCGTAACGCGGCGTCTGATCTTGATTGAAGCTGTTTGCCACTCATCATTATGTTTTTTTCTGTCAAAATGTCTAACATTTAATTTTGAGAAAGCCAGCAGGCGTCAATTTTAGGTAGACTATATTGCAGCCTAGAAATGATTGGACATAATTATATTTTTGGGAACAGCGGCAATGGTCGTTGTAAGGAGGGAACCGTTGTTCGGAGGGCCGTTGTAGAGAGGGAGTACTGTACTTGATTTATTTCTGTGTCTTCAACATCTTTTTTTTAACACTTAGTGCAGTCACATTTGTATTCAGTGGCCCCTGATTGAAGAAGCATGTTGGTTTTTGCCAACAGATGGCTGCTTAACCCTTTGAGCCCTAGTCCCGCACATAGGCATCCTTTTCAAACAGGGTATATGTGAATAGTACACTTTTCGTGTGCAAACAGTGAAGACCCAGATCAGAGGGCTCCGATAGGAGCCCTCTGATCAGGATCTTCACTGTTTGTCAAAATGCCAAACATTGACAAAAACAACCCTTAAAAGCCAGAAATGGACTAGACTAAAATATAAACTGGAATTGTCCATTGAAAGTTTCAGGGAGGAAAGAGTTAATCTCCCCCCCCCCCCCCCCCCCCCCCCATTAGATTGTTTTCAGTATTGAAGATAGATGGCTGGTTAAAGCAGGTTGAAAGTAAAGCAGAATGCTTCATAAGGATCATTATGTTCTAATTTCAGTCTGCTCTAAGCCACCATCTGCTAGGATACAGAAAATATTTCTTAGGTGCATATTCATCACTGCATAAAGTTGAAATATTTTCTTCAGTGGAGGAATAAATTGAAGGTGTTAAAAGGTGTATTTTTTTAGTAATGGGTTAATATGTCATTAGATATCTTTTTCTCTTCCTCATAAAAAGACTCTTTAACACATTGTCCCATAATTACACCTTAAACCATTGATTTATTCCTCCACTGAAGAAATTAATTATTTAGTTCCACTTAATGTAGTTATGAATATGCACATGGAGAAATGACAAAATGTCATTTCTCCATGATATGCATCATAAGAATATTTTTCTATATTCAAGCAGATGGAAGCTTAAAGCAGGCTGAAAGGGAAATAGAATACACATTAATGCACATTCTGCTTTACTTTCAATCTGCTTTAAGTAGTCACTTATCTTCAAAAATAGAAACAGGTCATGGGGTAAATGCCCAAAAGGGTTAATATGCCTGACTTTGTTAAGAATCTATGATAGGAACAAAATTGTGCTTGCTATTTAGTAGCTTTATTATTTTGCTTGTTACATATTGTGGGATGGTAGGCATAATTATTGAGGTATTCCAAACTTATTTTTGTTTTCTAAGAAATACTTTATGTGTAGCCTCTGTGAGGCTTATCCTATTACCCCATTCCCTGTTTCTAGTTTTAAAGACAGTTGACCACTTAAAGCAGGTTGAAAGTAAAGCAGAATGCGCATTAACCCATTACCACATAGCCTGTTTCAAGTATTAAATAAAGGTTACCACTTAAAGCAGGTTGAAAGTAAAGCAGAATGCGCATTATCCCATAGCCTGTTTCAAGTATTATATAAAGGTAACCACTTAAAGCAGGTTGAAAGTAAAGCAGAATGTGCCTTGAGGCACATTCTGATTTACTTTCAGCCTGCTTTAAGCTTTCACTAACTAGAATATAGACAATATATCATATTATACAGTCATATTCATGGTTGTATAAATTGGAACTATTTTCTTCAGTGGAGGAACAAATGAAAGCCGTAAAAAGTTGTATTTATAGGGTAATGGGTTAAGGCACTTTCGGCTTTACTTTCAGCCTGCTTTAAGCTACCAG
The DNA here is from genome assembly GCA_922989275.2 of Gari tellinella. Taxonomy (NCBI): domain Eukaryota; kingdom Metazoa; phylum Mollusca; class Bivalvia; order Cardiida; family Psammobiidae; genus Gari; species Gari tellinella. The sequence continues at coordinate 4,938,310 of OV277871.1, forward strand.
CTGCTAGAATATAGGAATTATTTCTAATGTTAAATATTCACAACTGTATAAATTGGAACTATTTTCTTCTTTGAAGGGATTCTTGACATATATAAATAGGAAATATTTACTTAAGTGGAGGAATAAATTAAAGGCTTAAAAAAGTGTATTTATGGGGTAATGGGTTAACCCAACATACAGTGGGGAAGACACCCTTTACTCCCAAGACTGTTTCTAATATAGAAGACAGGTGACCACTTAAAGCAGGCTGAAATTAAAGTTTAATGCACCTTAAGGCGCATTCTGCTTTACTTCCTGTCTGCTTTAAGCTACCATCTGCTAGGATATAGAATATATTTCTGAACTAAGGTGTATAAATTGGAAATATTTTCTTCAATCGAGGAATAAATGAAAGGTGTTTAAATTTGGGCCTCGATTGACTGACAATCACTTAGCTCCTCACCGCTGTGAATCAGATCTCAGTAATGGTATTTTTAGCTCACCTGAGCTAGCTCATGGTGAGCTTTGCAAGACTTGAATGTCCGTCGTCAACAATTTTAGTGTTTACACTTTAGAGACCACAATATTTATCCAATCTTTCTCAAACTTGCTCAGATTGTATATTATCATAAGAGTTTTGTATGAGTTATCTACCTTTGAATTGCTGAAAATGCCATATTTAAGGGTGTTTACACTCTGGAGGCAACAATTTTTATCCAGTCTTTTTCAAACTTGCTCAGATTGTATATGACCATAAGAGTTCAATTAAATGTGATTATGTTTGAAATCGGACCGATAGGTCAAGAGTGGTCTGCCCTTGAATTGCTGAAAATGCCATATTGAACAGCATTTACACTCTTGCAACTAGTTTTCAATGGATTTTGATTTTACTTGCACACAAAGTATATACCTATAAGTTCTCAAAGGAGTGCAATTATTGTTGAAATCTAATCATTGTGGCAATAGTTATCTGCCCTTGATATACTTTGAAATGATAGAAAAGGCTTCATTTCAGTATTATTTAGGCTCTAGTTATCTGCCTTTGATGTACTCTACTATACTAGAATTATGAGGTTGTATTCCAAAATTGTTAACATGCTATACTACAAATTTTAATGGATTTAGATTGAAACAGAAAGTTAAAGCTATCAAGCTTCAGTACAACAGGTGAGCGATATCAGGGCCTTCAGGCCCTCTTGTTTCATTCATGTGGGGAAGCCTTCCAGCTGGCTTGTGGTAGGTCAGTGGTACTACCCAGTTGCCGAAGGATATTTGGGATCTTCCTCCACCTGTTATTAGCGATATTACTGAAATATTGTTAAAGCGATGTAAAATCATAACAAATCCGAATCTACAGAGTATAATGGGTTAAACAAGACATAACATTCTTACAGTACAATTAACTTTGGAAAATGACATTTTGGAAATATTAACAGTTGACTTGAATCCGAGTGCCAAACAGTTTAGATTTTATTGGACCCCGGGTTACCTGGCTCCAAATTGTTTGCAATAGATAAATGTTGTAGCATGAACATGTTTATTGGGAAATAATATTGTCTTCTCCACTGTATTATTCTGTTAACCCATTACCCCATAAATACACCATTTTACGCTTTTAATTTATTTCTCTACTGAAGAAAATAGTTCCAATTTATACTTTTACAAATAAACATCATAAGAAATAGTTTCTATATTCTAGCAGAGAATTGATTAAAGCAGGCTGAAAGTAAAGCAGAATGTGCCTTAAGGCACATTCTGCTTTACTTTCAACCTACTTTAAGTAGGCAACTATCTTCAAAACTAGAAACAGGCTATGGGGGTAACGGGTTAAAGGTGTTGTTTATAGGGGACAGAACAAATGTCATGCCGCATGTACATGTATACTTTTGATCCATACTGGTAGAGAAGCCAGAATATATAAACATTTGTTCCTATATTTGCTGTGTTTCCTATAAAATAATTGTTAATAAACAGTCAAACCTCTCTATTATGACCACTAAAACAAAGGCTAACTGATTGTATAGACAGGTGACAGCTTAAAGTAAGGTGATAGTGAAACAGAAAGCTCCTAAAGGAGCTTTCTGTTTCACTGTCACCTTGCTTTAAGCGATCACCTGCCTTAACCCATTCCACCATTTAATACACCTTTTTATGCCTAAAACTTATTCCTCCACTGAAGAAAATAGTTCCCTTTTATACAGTCATGAATATGTATCATAATAAATATTTTCTATATCCTAGCAGATAATGGCTTAAAGCAGGCTGAAAGTAAAGCAGAATGTGCTTTAGGGTGCATTCTTTATTACTTTCAACCTGCTTCAAGTTGTCATCTTTTTTAAAACTAGAAACAGACTATGGGGGAATGGGTTGAACACACAATAATTAACAAAATTTAGTGGTCGTAATAGAGAGGTTTCACTGTACAGTGTATAAATGACTGGAGATTTAATGAGGTAAATGATATGCTTGGTATGAATGTTTTTTAAAACCCTATTCGCTCTGGTTGTCCACTATTCCATGTGTGTTTGAATGGATGGTGTTTGAATTTGTAAATGTGAAAAATACATGCATGAATGGAAACTTTCATGATGATGCAGAAATCTGAATCATGTGTAAATGTAGTGCTCATAATATATTAAATGTTGAAAGCCTAAAGTTCTTGTACTCTTCAATGACTTCCCCTTAAGCTATGAAACATTCAGAAGAATTGGGCATTCTTCAGGTATCTAAATAAGTAGAGTTTTTCAAAAACTAAAATCTTTATTTCTGCATTAAACCCTATGGTGTCACTACTCATTATAATTGTCTCTTCGAGACAATTCTAATGAGTAGTAACACCATAGGATTTGGTGCTGAAATGGGTGAGAAAATGTTGGATTTGTTTGGAAAACTCCCTCTTATCTTGAGCCCTGATTCTTCTTTATCTCATTACCCTATAGCGTGTTTCTAGTTTTGAAGATAGGTGATCACTGAAAGCATAATTATTGACTACTTAAATTAGATTGATAGTAAAGATTGAACTCATTGCTCCATAAATACACGTTTTAACCCCTTAATTTATTCAACCACTGAAGAAAAATGTATATCCTAGCAGATAGTAGCACATTCTACTTTACTTTCAGCCAGTCCCTTCTTTAGAGGTTACTTGTAATTAAAACTAGAAACAGGCGTTGAAAGCCTAGAAACTACAGTTTCAATGGATTTTGATAATACTTGCACACAAAGTATATAGCTATAAGTTCTCAAAGGAGTGCAAATTATTGTTGAAATCTAATCATTGTGGCAATAGTTATCTGCCCTTGATATACTTTGAAGTGCTAGAAAATGCTTAATTTCTGCCCTTGATGTACTCTACTATACTAGAATTATGAGGTTGTATTCCAAATTTGTTTACATGCTACACTAAAAATTTGAATGGATTTAGATTAAAATATGTGAAACAGGTAAAAAAATCAGTACAACAGGTGAGTGATATTAGGGCTTTCAGGCACTCTTGTCATTTATTCCTCCACTGAAGAAAATAAGTCTTAATATGATTTTTAGCTCACCTGAGCCGAAGGCTCAAGGTGAGCTATTGTGACTGCTCACCGTCCGTCGTACGTCTGTCCGCACGCACGAAAGGTCCTTTGTTGGGTAGGGAGAACAAAAGATTCCATTCATTCCGTGATTGCCCTATTATTGGATGGGTTTTTTTGTTGCTATTGTGTACTTTTAAAAAAAGAAAAACCCAACAAGTGCCCAAATGGAAGGATGTCCGTCTGTTCGTTCACATTTACTTCAAACGACATCTCCTCTGAACCCGACGATTTTAGGAAGAGTTCAACCTGCTCATGATGTTCCTTGGATGCTTCTCTACAGAAGTTGTTCAAATGAAAGGCAAAAAGCGCAAACTCTGCTTGAAAAAGCAAAAAAGTTTAAAACATCTTCTTGTCAAAAACTACTAGGCCCTAAGCTTTGAAATTTTTACAGTAGTATCTCCTGGTTGATCCCTCTAAAGTTTGTTCAAATGAAATCCCTAGGGTCACACTTGACCCCACCCTGCACAGTTTTAGTGCTGCTCTAGGCAGGTCTCATGGTACATTGTATTTTGATCTATGCAAAACTGTATTTTCCTGAGTTACCCTTAATATACTACAGGCAAATAACCAATATTTGCAAACAGTTTGGATCCAGATCAGATTAAACATAATGCTGCATCTAATTTGGATTCAAACTATTTGCCACTCATTTACCTACTTTACATTTTCTAAATTGGTTTTTTGTACATTTTTCACATACAGTAGGTTTTAAGCAGACATCATTTCAGTCTGATAAGGTTTTAGCCAGCTGCCTAGATGCTCTCCCCAACTATTGCATAATATTTGACCTCAGTGACTGACCAACAGAACTGCTGGTGGTGTCTGCTGAACATGTTGTCTGCTAAAGTTTAGAAATGGTCCAGTCTGCTTTATACTTAGTGAAGTGATCCACTGACAGTTATGTAATTATGGCTTATGTACATATGTTTAATATTGGTTTTATCAGAGTTATCTATATTTCTTGTCATTTTTTCTTGTCCAGGAGATAATTCCAATTAACCCATTCCCCCATAAATACTGATGTTTGTTAACCCATTGCCCCATAAATGTGCATTTTTAGGCCTTTAATTTATTCCTCCACTTAAGAAATAATTCCACTTTATACAGTCATGAAAATGTAAGATAAGAAATAAGTTTCTATATCCTAGTAGATGGTAGCTTAAAGCAGTTTGAAAGTAAAGCAGAGTGTGCATTAAGACACATTCTGCTTTACTTTCAACCTGCTTTAGGTGGCCATCTATTTTCAAAACTAGAAACAGGCTATGGGGTAATTGGTAAAATGAAATTGCCTATTTGGAAAGAGCCTAATGAGAGGAAGTGCCATTTGCAAAGGCCATAACTCTTGACATCATTGTTTTTGGAGTTATTTCCCTTTGTGATATTTTCTTGTCCAGAAGACAACTCCAGTTCTACTGATGCTATTGTAATGAAATTTTATGTATGGAAAGAAACTGATGAGAGAAAATGCCATGCACAAGGGCAGCAATATTTTGTTTTTCCCCTTTGTCATATTTTATTGTCAGGAAAATAACTCTAATTTTGCTGATGCTAGTGAAATAATTATCATTTACCGGTAATGGAAATAGCTTGATAAGAGGATGTGTCATGGATAAGGGTCATAAGCTTGCCAACAAAATTCCCTTTTGTCCTGTTTTCTTGTCCGGAAGATAACTCCATTTATAGTTATATTAAAATGTTGTCTTGCCCAGTCAACTTAGGTACAAACTACAATGCCCTCAGGTGAGCGAATTAAGGGCCATGACCCTCTTGTCTTCAATATACATGTATTGCGTGGTGATTCTTTCAAATGCTCTTGTAGGAGCCCTCTGACCTGGACAAGTGTTCTCTGCACTGTTTGTAAAGGACCCATATACAAACAAGAGGGCCTGAAGCACAATCTGTTTATTCCTCCACTGAAGAAAATAGTTCCAATTTATGCAGTAATGAATATGTATCATAAGGAACATTTTGTTTATTCTAGCAGGCGATAACTTAAAGCAGGGTGAAGGTAAAGCAGAATGCACCTTAACCCTTTATCCAATAGCCTGTTTCTAGTTTCGAAAATAGTTGACTATTTAAAGCAGGTTGAAAGTAAAGCAGAATGCGCATTCTGCTTTACTTCCAGCCTGCTTTAAGCAACCACCTGCCAGAATTAAGAAACTATTCCTTATGAAACATATTTACGACTGTTTAAATTGGAACTTTTTTCTTCAGCGGAGGAATTAAGTGAATGCGCTAAAGGCGCTTCTATAGGGGAAAGGGTTAAGGTGCATTCTTCGTTACTTTCAACCTGCTTTAAGTTGTCAAATATCTTCAATACAAGAAACAGGCTGTGGGGTAATGGGTTGAAGAAGCTGTCAAGACAAACTGACTTCTTCACCCATTCCCATGAACTATGTACATATGCCATGATTGTGGACCATCATTGAAAATTGGTTTACACACCAAATATGTTTTCCATGTAAAATAAAGTCGTAATTATTATTATATAACTACACCTTTAATTGTGACAGGGCTTCCATAAGTTGACATGAAAAATCCTAAGATTTCCAATTTTGCATTTTTCAAGTGCGATTTTACGAATCGTACCTTTACCCCATAGCCTTTTTCTTGTTTTGTTGACATGCGACTACTTAAAGCAGGCTGTAAGTAAAGCAGAATGCGCCTAAGGGCGCACTCTGCTTTACTTTCAGCCTGCTTTAAGCTACCATGTTCTTGGAAAAATCCGGAGAAATGGCAGCCCTGAAGTGAAGAAAACAGGCCTATTTTATTCATTCATGAAAAAATGCACCATAAGAAATAGATACTATATCCTAGCAGATAGCAGCTTACAACAAACTGAAAGTAAAGCAGAATGTGCCTTAAAGTGCATTCTGCCTTACTTTCAACCTGCTTTAAGTGGTCACCTGTCTTCAAAACTAGAAACAGGCTATGGGATAATGAGTTAATGCAAAACAAAAGAGAAATGAGAAAGTTCCAACAATCTTCAGTTCATAATCTACCAGAGCATAACCATTATTATTACCACTATCATCATATTTGTTATTATTTATAATCATCAATATATAATCATATTTACAATAAATACTATCTTTATCTCTCATTAATAACATTATTATAACAACAGTAGTTTTCTAAATTTATGATCATTATGATAATGAACATGATGATGGTAATAATAATGATAATACTATTCTAATAATAAACAATAATAGTAATTATAAACAATGATATCATTATCAATGACTGCTCATAACAAATATAACATCCTTAACCCTTTGAACCCTAGTCCCGCATTTAGGCGTCTTTTTCAAAAAAATATACATGTGAAAAGTGCATTGTCCCATGCAAACAGTGAATACCCAGATCAGAGGGCTCCTTACGGAGCCCTCTGATCTGGGTCTTCACTGTTTGTAATAATACAAAATATTGACAAAAACAACCCTTAAAAGTCAGAAATGGACTAGACTAAAATGGAAACTGGGTTTGTCCATTTGAAGTTTTAGGGAGGAAAGAGTTAATTCCAATGAAGAGGGCACAGTGATAATTACATGTATGTGCAACCAAGCGTGGCAGAATGCATGACATGACTGCTCAGAGTCCCCTTCTGCCCAATGAACCATGACAGCATACATGGCAGTGCAGTTCAGATTCTCTGCTGCTCAATGAGCTGTGACAGCATGTTTGACATATTTAATGAGTATCATATTGTAGTGGCATACTGAGCCAGCTTATTAGCTTGAGAAAGCTGTTAATTAATGAGTGACAACAGGACTGTTTTCTGTAGCAATATAATGTCCCCTATCCTAACAACCAGCAATCATTCTCTAACTGTATCATACAATCTATCAAGCAAATTAACAAACACTAGAAGAAGATGGCTTTAATTGTTGGACACAGTCATGTGAAGTACTTCCACCAGTATTTGTCTACTGACAACATCAAGAGTTTGTCTTGGTCTGGTTCCAAGATAGAAGACCTCTGGCCAAGGATTGTGGACATTGTTGGTGATTATAAGGTAAAGATTCTTTACAATCCATTTAACATTAACTAATTCAACCAAGAAACTTTTGATGGACAATTCCTGTTTTCAATTAAGTTTAGTACCATTTGTGACTATTTAGGGTTGTTTTCTGAAAAACATTAAAAAGTGACAAACAATACAGAACCTTGTCAAAGAGCTCATTTAGGAGCCCTCTGATGGGGGTCTACACTGTTTGCATAGGACAAATGTAATATTTACTGGGACTTACTTGTTAAAAGTCCAAGCCGAGATCAGAGTGTTCCCAAAGGAACCCTCTGATCTTGGTCTGCATAGTGTGACAATCATTTACATATCTTGTGGCCAAACTCTTCCCTACAAATCAGTCATTATCATGAAAAATTGAGTACAGTAAGGCTAAAAATAAATTATGTTTACTGTTCATAAATAACAGATCAATAAAGTTTACATATTTATTGTTTGTATTTGTAGGTGATAGCTATTCATACTGGAGCCAACAACATTCCACGTGACGGGGCAGAGGAGGTGTTGGAGAAACTAGAGGATCTATGTAACAGAATACATCATGTTAATCCAAGGTAGGCATCTTGACTTTACCATCATTTACCCTTTTCTAAAATATCAAATGGACAATTCCAGTTTCCTATTGAGTCCAGTCCATTTTTTACTATTTCGAGTTGTTTTTGTCAATATATTGCAATATGGAAAACAATGCAGACCCTGATCAGAGGGCTCCTACAGGAGTCCTCTGATCTGGGTCTGCTCTGTTTTCATAGGACAAATGTACTCTTCACAGGTACACTGTTTACAAATGATGTAGATATACACGAATAAGGTTCAAAGGATTAAGTAAAACCAGAGCTATGGAGAACAGAATAGCTCCCCTACAATAAACATTTCTGACAAAAAAATGAAACAATATATGTACAATCGTAACCTGAAGACCAAGATCAGTGTAAAGCCAATAAACGTGCCTGTAGCAACCTTTTTGCCAAAATAATCCTAGTACAAATATTTGGGCTAAGAATAGTGAACCTCAACATTAACCCTGTTGCAACACCTTTAAAACTTTTACATATTCCTCAGTGGTATGCCATTATATGTATCTAATAAAGATTGCCTAAACAGGCTGAAAGTAAAGCAGACTGGTATAATTCAAACTCCACTTTATACAGTTATGAATATACATCATACAAAATCTTTCCTATATCCTATTATCCTGGTTAATTCAGGAAAAACAAGAAAGTCAAGCTATGTATGTTAACCCTTTCCTCCCTGAAAACTCAAATGGACAATTCAAGTTTTCAATTTAGTATAGTCCATTTTTGACATTTTAGGGTATGATTTTTACAACATACCGGTACATGTATATCAAAATGATATATGATTTTTACATATATATCAAAATGACAAACAGTGTAGACCCTGATCAGAGGGCTCCATAAGGAGCCCTCTGATCAGGGTCAACACTGTTTGCACAGGACAAGTGTACTCCTCACAGGTAAGCTGTTTGCAAATAATGCATATACATGTATGCATGGCTAGGTTTCAAAGAGTTGACTTCTTTGAGCCATTGTCCCAATCTTTCACAGAATTTTGTTACAAGAAATGCTCACTCTAGCCTTTCTTTTCTTCAGCTGTCAGATCCTACTCTCAGCCATACTACCACGAGCACAGTCCAGGTTTGACAACAACCAGAAAAGTGAAGAGTTTCTACAGAGGTTCAACAACATAGCCAATGAAGTGAACCAGACCCTGAAGACAGTCACACAGAAAATGTCCACCACCTCATTTGTAGACTTCCCCCAGTATGTTATCAGAGGCCAGGTACAGAGGCAGTTACTGAGTAAAGACGGCCTTCACCTCAGCTTCCAGGGTACCAAGTATGTTGTCAGCACAATAGAGGACCAGATGTACAGGACATTGAGGCAAATGAGAAGATCCTATTTGTGAGAAAGAGGACTTAAGAAGGGCTCCAGAACAAAGAGGGAACACTTAACAGTTCCAACACATTTGTAGTATGCCTCAGAAATGCAAGACAAAGTTGACTTGGATAGTTTGGTTACTTAAATTTAACATTGCTCATTTTGTGTTACACTGTATGCCTGAAGCAGATTATGAATTACCAGTACTACACGGTAACTACATTATGCCGTACAAACTCCAAATCATTTGAAATGTTCACTTTCATGTACATGTAGAGTTATACATTTTAACCAATTATATTATATATTGTATATTAGTATGTAAATACATGATTGTATATACAAGAGCTGCAACTGTACATTGAATGGCACAACACTGTACATATAGAAAGGAATTGTAAATTTCTGTGTAAATGTATTTAACTGTAAATAAACAAACATATTCCAAAAATCAAATCAATTGTTTAGTTTAAAAGTTCACTTCTCATCCTTGTCAGAAACATAATTCTTGAATTAACCCTTAGCCCGCCAAATAAATTGTCGTCTGCTATATTTATCGTCTGCTTCAAGTTTCAAAGTGCTTCAAAAGTTGCTCAAAATTGCTGAAAATGTTGTCCGAGTGTCAAACAGCTTGGATCCGGATGAGACGCCGAGTTACTCGGCGTCTCATCCGGATCCAAGCTGTTTGCATATGGAGCTATAGTCGTGAGTGGCAGGCTAAGGGTTAAGCATGAAAAAGGCAATTCTTAGAGGTATACATACAGGCATGAAAGACAGTTCCCTATGAAACATTCAGAAGAAATGGGCATTCTTCAGGTCTCTAAATAAGTAGAGTTTTTCAAAAACTAAAATCTTTATTTCTGCATTAAACCCTATGGTGTCACTACTCATTAGAATTGTCTCTTCGAGACGATTCTAATGAGTAGTAACACCATAGGATTTGGTGCTAAAATGGGTGAGAAAATGTTGGATTTGTTCAGAAAACTCCCTCTTATCTGGAGCCCTGATTCTTCTTTATCTCATTACCCTATAGCGTGTTTCTAGTCTTGAAGATAGGTGATCACTGAAAGCATAATTATTGACTACTTAAATTAGATTGATAGTAAAGATTTAACTCATTGCTCCATAAATACACGTTTTAACCCCTTAATTCATTCAACCACTGAAGAAAAATGTATATCCTAGCAGATAGTAGCACATTCTACTTTACTTTCACCCAGTCCCTTCTTTAGAGGTTACCTGTAATTAAAACTAGAAACAGGCGTAAAGGGTTAAATGTTGAAAGCCTAGATACTTGTTACCATCATTTAAATTATCATCAAATTATGAAAACAAGAGGGCCTGAAGGCAAGAGTGTAAACGCTGTTAGATATATGGCATTTTCAGCAATTCAAGGGCAGATACCGCTTGACCTATTGGTTCGATTTCAACCATAATCACACTTATTCCAACTCTTATGGTCATATACAATCTTAGCAAGTTTGAGAGAGATTGGATAAAACTTGTGGCCTCTAGAGTGTAAACACTGTTAAATATGGCATTTTCAGCATCTCAAAAGTAGATTACTCTTGATCTATAGGTCCGATTTCAACCATATTGAATTGCTGAAAATGCCATATCTAACAGCGTTTACACTCTTGCAACTACAGTTTCAATGGATTTTGATTATACTTGCACACAAAGTATATAGCTATAAATTCTCAAAGGAGTGCAAATTATTGTTGAAATCTAATCATTGTGGCAATAGTTATCTGCCCTTGATATACTTTGAAGTGCTAGAAAATGCTTAATTTCTGCCCTTGATGTACTCTACTATACTAGAATTATGAGGTTGTATTCCAAATTTGTTTACAAGCTACACTAAAAATTTGAATGGATTTAGATTAAAATATGTGAAACAGAAAGGTAAAACTATCAGGCTTCAGTACAACAGGTGAGTGATATTAGGGCCTTCAGGCCCTCTTGTAATTTATTCCTCCACTGAAGAAAATAGGTCTTAATATGTTTTTCTTCAATATACATTGTACATTTATTGCTTGGTGACTCTTTCAAATGCTCTTGTAGGAGCCCTCTGACCTGTTTGTATAGGACAAGTGTTCTCTGCACTGTTTGTAAAGGACCCATATACAAACAAGAGGGCCTGAAGCACATTCTGTTTATTCCTCCACTGAAGAAAATAGTTTCAATTTATGCAGTAATGAATATGTATCATAAGGAACATTTTGTTTATACAGCAGGCGATAACTTAAAGCAGGCTGAAAGTAAAGCAGAATGCACCTTAACCCTTTACCCAATAGCCTGTTTCTAGTTTAAAAAATAGTTGACTATTTAAAGCAGGTTGAAAGTAAAGCAGAATGCGCCTTAAGGCGCATTCTGCTTTACTTTCAGCCTGCTTTAAGCAACTACCTGCCAGAATTAAGAAACTATTCCTTATGAAACATATTTACGACTGTTTAAATTGGAACTATTTTCTTCAGCGGAGGAATTAAGTGAATGCGCTAAAGGCGCTTGTATAGGGGGAAAGGGTTAAGGTGCATTCTTCGTTACTTTCAACCTGTTTCAAGTTGTCAAATATCTTCAATACAAGGAACAGGCTGTGGGGTAATGGGTTGAAGAAGCTGTCAAGACAAACTGACGTCTTCACCCATTCCCATGCACTACCTATGTACGATAACTCTATCGATGTTTTCAAAATACCGCTACCTTAATGATATTTTCCAGGATGACGTCACACATAGCAACGTCAACGTTCATGACGCAATTTCGCGCGAATTCAAGCTCAAAGTTGCATTGTAGGAGGTTGAAAGATGCACATCTCTAAATCTACCTGTAAGATTTTTGCGTGCGCCGCACATTCTAACCAGCAATTTATATTTGCTAATAAATAAGGGTCAAGTTTGTTAATGAGCCTCATTCTTTTTTCTACAAATGTGAAAATGTTTGAAATAGCATCAGTAAAAAAATCATAGAAATAATACGTCGGGTTCTTCAAAAAAAATATTTGTCCACGGTGTTTTGGGACAGCCCTCGTACATATGCCATGATTGTGGACCATAATTGAAAATTGGTTTACACACCAAATATGTTTTCCATGTAAAATAAAGTCGTAATTATTAATATTATAACTACACCTTTAATTAATTAAATACGCAAGTGAAGAAAACAGGCCTATTTTATTCATTCATGAAAAAATGCACCATAAGAAATAGATACTATATCCTAGCAGATGGCAGCTTACAACAAACTGAAAGTAAAGCAGAATGTTCCTTAAAGTGCATTCTGCCTTACTTTCAATCTGCTTTAAGTGGTCACCAGTCTTCAAAACTAGAAACAGGCTATGGGATAATGAGTTAATGCAAGACAAAAGAGAAATGAGAAAGCTCCAACAATCTTCAGTTCATAATCTACCAGAGCATAACCATTATTATTATCACTATCATCATATTTGTTATTATTTATAATCATCAATATATAATCACATTTACAATAAATACTATCTTTATCTCTCATTAATAACATTATTATAACAACAGTAGTTTTCTAAATTTATGATGATTATGATAATGAACATGATGATGGTAATAATAATGATAATACTATTCTAATAATAAACAATAATAGTAATTATAAACAATGATATCATTATCAATGACTGCTCATAACAAATATAACATCCTTAATTCCAATAAAGAGGCCACAGTGATAATTACATGTACATGTATGTGCAACCAAGCATGGCAGAATGCATGACATGACTGCTCAGAGTCCCCTTCTGCCCAATGAACTATGACAGCATACATGACAGTTCAGTCCAGATTCTCTGCTGCTCAATGAGCTGTGACAGCATGTTTGACATATTTAATGAGTATCATATTGTAGTGGCATACTGATCCAGCTTATTAGCTTGAGAAAGCTGTTAATTAATGAGTGACAACAGGACTGTTTTCAACAGCAATATAATGTCCCCTACCCTAACATACAGCAATCATTCTCTAACTGTATCATACAATCTATCAAGCAAATTAACAAACACTAGATTAGAAGATGGCTTTAATTGTTGGACACAGTCATGTGAAGTACTTCCACCAGTATTTGTCTACTGACAACATCAAGAGTTTGTCTTGGTCTGGTTCCAAGATAGAAGACCTCTGGCCAAGGATTGTGGACATCGTGGAAGATTATAAGGTAAAGATTCTTTACAATTCATTTAACATTAACTAATTCAACCAAGAAACTTTTGATGGACAATTCCTGTTTTCAATTAAGTCTAGTACCATTTGTGACTATTTAGGGTTGTTTTCTGAAAAACATTAAAAAGTGACAAACAATACAGAACCTTGTCAAAGAGCTCATTTAGGAGCCCTCTGATGGGGGTCTACACTGTTTGCATAGGACAAATGTAATATTTACTGGGACTTACTTGTTAAAAGTCCAAGCCGAGATCAGAGTGTTCCCAAAGGAACCCTCTGATCTTGGTCTGCATAGTGTGACAATCATTTACATATCTTGTGGCCAAACTCTTCCCTACAAATCAGTCATTATCATGAAAAATTGAGTACAGTAAGGCTAAAAATAAATTATGTTTACTGTTCATAAATAACAGATCAATAAAGTTTACATATTTATTGTTTGTATTTGTAGGTGATAGCTATTCATACTGGAGCCAACAACATTCCACGTGACGGGGCAGAGGAGGTGTTGGAGAAACTAGAGGATCTATGTAACAGAATACATCATGTTAATCCAAGGTAGGCATCTTGACTTTACCATCATTTACCCTTTTCTAAAATATCAAATGGACAATTCCAGTTTCCTATTGAGTCCAGTCCATTTTTTACTATTTCGAGTTGTTTTTGTCAATATATTGCAATATGGAAAACAATGCAGACCCTGATCAGAGGGCTCCTACAGGAGTCCTCTGATCTGGGTCTGCTCTGTTTTCATAGGACAAATGTACTCTTCACAGGTACACTGTTTACAAATGATGTAGATATACACGAATAAGGTTCAAAGGATTAAGTAAAACCAGAGCTATGGAGAACAGAATAGCTCCCCTACAATAAACATTTCTGACAAAAAAATGAAACAATATATGTACAATCGTAACCTGAAGACCAAGATCAGTGTAAAGCCAATAAACGTGCCTGTAGCAACCTTTTTGCCAAAATAATCCTAGTACAAATATTTGGGCTAAGAATAGTGAACCTCAACATTAACCCTGTTGCAACACCTTTAAAACTTTTACATATTCCTCAGTGGTATGCCATTATATGTATCTAATAAAGATTGCCTAAACAGGCTGAAAGTAAAGCAGACTGGTATAATTCAAACTCCACTTTATACAGTTATGAATATACATCATACAAAATCTTTCCTATATCCTATTATCCTGGTTAATTCAGGAAAAACAAGAAAGTCAAGCTATGTATGTTAACCCTTTCCTCCCTGAAAACTCAAATGGACAATTCAAGTTTTCAATTTAGTATAGTCCATTTTTGACATTTTAGGGTATGATTTTTACAACATACCGGTACATGTATATCAAAATGATATATGATTTTTACATATATATCAAAATGACAAACAGTGTAGACCCTGATCAGAGGGCTCCATAAGGAGCCCTCTGATCAGGGTCAACACTGTTTGCACAGGACAAGTGTACTCCTCACAGGTAAGCTGTTTGCAAATAATGCATATACATGTATGCATGGCTAGGTTTCAAAGAGTTGACTTCTTTGAGCCATTGTCCCAATCTTTCACAGAATTTTGTTACAAGAAATGCTCACTCTAGCCTTTCTTTTCTTCAGCTGTCAGATCCTACTCTCAGCCATACTACCACGAGCACAGTCCAGGTTTGACAACAACCAGAAAAGTGAAGAGTTTCTACAGAGGTTCAACAACATAGCCAATGAAGTGAACCAGACCCTGAAGACAGTCACACAGAAAATGTCCACCACCTCATTTGTAGACTTCCCCCAGTATGTTATCAGAGGCCAGGTACAGAGGCAGTTACTGAGTAAAGACGGCCTTCACCTCAGCTTCCAGGGTACCAAGTATGTTGTCAGCACAATAGAGGACCAGATGTACAGGACATTGAGGCAAATGAGAAGATCCTATTTGTGAGAAAGAGGACTTAAGAAGGGCTCCAGAACAAAGAGGGAACACTTAACAGTTCCAACACATTTGTAGTATGCCTCAGAAATGCAAGACAAAGTTGACTTGGATAGTTTGGTTACTTAAATTTAACATTGCTCATTTTGTGTTACACTGTATGCCTGAAGCAGATTATGAATTACCAGTACTACACGGTAACTACATTATGCCGTACAAACTCCAAAACATTTGAAATGTTCACTTTCATGTACATGTAGAGTTATACATTTTAACCAATTATATTATATATTGTATATTAGTATGTAAATACATGATTGTATATACAAGAGCTGCAACTGTACATTGAATGGCACAACACTGTACATATAGAAAGGAATTGTAAATTTCTGTGTAAATGTATTTAACTGTAAATAAACAAACATATTCCAAAAATCAAATCAATTGTTTAGTTTAAAAGTTCACTTCTCATCCTTGTCAGAAACATAATTCTTGAATTAACCCTTAGCCCGCCAAATAAATTGCCGTCTGCTATATTTCTCGTCTGCTTCAAGTTTCAAAGTGCTTCAAAGTTGCTCAAAATTGCTGAAAATGTTGTCCGAGTGTCAAACAGCTTGGATCCGGATGAGACGCCGAGTTACTCGGCGTCTCATCCGGATCCAAGCTGTTTGCATATGGAGCTATAGTTGTGACTGGCAGGCTAAGGGTTAATAATAAACAATAATAGTAATTATAAACAATGATATCATTATCAATGACTGCTCATAACAAATATAACATCCTTAATTCTAATAAAGAGGCCACAGTGATAACTACATGTATGTGCAACCAAGCATGGCAGAATGCATGACATGACTGCTCAGAGTCCCCTTCTGCCCAATGAACCATGACAGCATACATCACAGTGCAGTTCAGATTCTCTGCTGCTCAATGAGCTGTGACAGCATGTTTGACATATTTAATGAGTATCATATTTTAGTGGCATACTGAGCCAGCTTATTAGTTTGAGAAAGCTGTTAATTAATGAGTGACAACAGGACTGTTTTCTGTAGCAATATAATGTCCCCTACCCTAACAACCAGCAATCATTCTCTAACTGTATCATACAATCTATCAAGCAAATTAACAAACACTAGATTAGAAGATGGCTTTAATTATTGGACACAGTCATGTGAAGTACTTCCACCAGTATTTGTCTACTGACAACATCAAGAGTTTGTCTTGGTCTGGTTCCAAGATAGAAGACCTCTGGCCAAGGATTGTGGACATCGTGGAAGATTATAAGGTAAAGATTCTTTACAATTCATTTAACATTAACTAATTCAACCAAGAAACTTTTGATGGACAATTCCTGTTTTCAATTAACCCTTTACCTGATAGCCTATTTATAGTATTGGAGATAGGTGGCTACTTAAATCAGGTTGAAAGTAAAGCAGAATGCGCCTTCAGGCGCATTCTGCTTTACTTTCAGCCTGCTTTAAGCTATCATGTGCTAGAATATAGAAAATATTCCCTATCATATATATTCATGACTGATTAAATTGGAACTATTTTCTTCAGCGGAGGAATAAATCAAATTCGCTAAAAACGCTTCTATGGGGGAAAGGATTAAGTCTAGTACCATTTGTGACTATTTAGGGTTGTTTTCTGAAAAACATTAAAAAGTGACAAACCATACAGACCCTTGTCAAAGAGCTCATTTTGGAGCCCTCTGATGGGGGTCTACACTGTTTGCATAGGACAATTGTAATATTTACTGGGACTTCCTTGCAAAAAGTCCAAGCCGAGATCAGAGTGTTCCCAAAGGAACCCTCTGATCTTGGTCTGCATTGTGTGACAATCATTTACATATCTTGTGGCCAAACTCTTCCCTACAAATCAGTCATTATCATGAAAAATTGAGTTCAGTAAGGCTAAAAATAAATTATGTTTACTGTTCATAAATAACAGATCAATAAAGTTTACATATAGTTTATTGTTTGTATTTGTAGGTGATAGCTATTCATACTGGAGCCAACAACATTCCACATGATGGGGCAGAGGAGGTGTTGGAGAAACTAGAGGATCTATGTAACAGAATACATCATGTTAATCCAAGGTAGGCATCTTGACTTTTACCATCATTTACTCTTTTCTAAAATATCAAATGGACAATTCCAGTTTCCTATTGAGTCCAGTCCATTTTTTACTATTTCGAGTTGTTTTTGTCAAGATATTGCAATATGGAAAACAATGCAGACCCTGATCAGAGGGCTCCTACAGGAGTCCTCTGATCTGGGTCTGCTCTGTTTTCATAGGACAAATGTACTCTTCACAGGTACACTGTTTACAAATGATGTAGATATACATGAATAAGGTTCAAAGGATTAAGTAAAACCAGAGCTATGGAGAACAGAATAGCTCCCCTACAATAAACATTTCTGAGAAAAAAAATGAAACAATATATGTACAATCTTAACCTGAAGAGCAAGATCAGTGTAAAGCCAATAAACGTGCCTGTAGCAACCTTCTTGCCAAAATAATCCTAGTACAAATAAGTGAACCTCAACATTAACCCTATTGCATTGTTTCAACACCTTTAAAACTTTTACATATTCCTCAGTGGTATGCCATTATATGTATCTAATAAAGATTGCCTAAACAGGCTGAGAGTAAAGCAGACTGGTATAATTCAAACTCCACTTTATACAGTTATGAATATACATCATACAAAATCTTTCCTTTATCCTATTATCCTGGTTAATTCAGGAAAAACAAGAAAGTCAAGCTATGTATGTTAACCCTTTCCTCCCTGAAAACTCAAATGGACAATTCAAGTTTTCAATTTAGTATAGATCTAGTCCATTTTTGACATTTTAGGGTATGATTATTACAACATATATCAAAATGATATATGATTTTTACATATATATCAAAATGACAAACAGTGTAGACCCTGATCAGAGGGCTCCATAAGGAGCCCTCTGATCAGGGTCAACACTGTTTGCACAGGACAAGTGTACTCCTCACAGGTAAGCTGTTTGCAAATAATGCATATACATGTATGCATGTCTAGGTTTCCAAGAGTTGACTTCTTTGAGCCATTGTCCCAATCTTTCACAGTTCAATTTTGTTACAAGAGATGCTCATTCTAGCCTTTCTTTTCTTCAGCTGTCAGATCCTACTCTCAGCCATACTACCACGAGCACAGTCTAGGTTTGACAACAACCAGAAAAGTGAAGAGTTTCTGCAGAGGTTCAACAACATAGCCAATGAAGTGAACCAGACACTGAAGACAGTCACACAGAAAATGTCCACCACCTCATTTGTAGACTTCCCCCAGTATGTTATCAGAGGCCAGGTACAGAGGCAGTTACTGAGTAAAGACGGCCTTCACCTCAGCTTCCAGGGTACCAAGTATGTTGTCAGCACAATAGAGGACCAGATGTACAGGACATTGAGGCAAATGAGAAGATCCTATTTGTGAGAAAGAGGACTTAAGAAGGGCTCCAGAACAGAGAGGGAACACTTGACAGTTCAAACACATTTGTAGTATGCCTCAGAAATGCAAGACAAGGTTGACTTAGATAGTTTGGTTACTTAAATTAAACATTGCTCATTTTGTGTTACGCTGTATGCCTGAAGCAGTTTATGAATTACCAGTACTACACGGTAACTACATTATGCGGTACAACATTGAAACTCCAAATCATTTGAAATGTTCACTTTCATGTACATGTAGATATACAATTTAACCAATTATATTATACAGTAGAACCTCTCTATTACGACCACTGAATTGTGTCAAATATTAGTCGTTTAATACAGGTGACTGCTTAAAGCAATGTGAAAATGAAACAGACAGCTCCTACAGGAGCTTTCTGTTTCACTTTCACATTTCTTTAAGCTGTCACCTGCCTTTTATACAGACAATTAGCCTTCTTTTTAGTGGTCGTAATAGAGAGGTTCTACTGTATATTTTTATATTAGTATGTAAATACATGATTGTATATATAAGAGCTGCAACTGTACATTGAATGGCACAACTGTACATATTGAAAGGAATTGTAAATTTCTGCGTAAATGTATTTAACTGTAAATAAACAAACATATTCCAAAAATCAAATCAATTGTTTAGTTTAAGAGTTCACTTCCCATCCTTGTCAGAAACATAATTCTTGATTTAAGCATGAAAAAGGCAATTCTTATAGGTATACATACAGGCATGAAAGACAGTTCCTTCCTAAAGAAGAACCTTTTAGCACATTTGATTTATTCCTCCATTGAAGAAAAGAGTTCCAATTGATACAGCTATGAACATGTTTCAAAAGAAATATTTTCTATATCCTAACAGATGGTAGCTTAAAGCAGGTTGAAAGAAAAGCAGAATGAGCCTCAAGGCCCATTCTGCTTTACTTTCATCCTGCTTTAAGGGATCACGGCCTATCTTCAATGTTTGAAACAGGCTATGAAGTAAAAGGTGGTCACAGAAAAAAGCTTCTGTCATGCCTGGAGCCGTAGAGCCATATGTAAGCGCCACAGGAAACTTTTCCTACGTTACGAAAGGACTGGATGCTTACAGCAGGCTGAAAGTAAAACAGAAAGCTCTTTCTGCTTTACTTTCAGCCTGCTCTAAACAACAACCTATCTTAAACACACAAAACAATGTTTTCCACAGCCATCAGAACAAATCACCTACAGTAGAACCCCTCTATTACGACCACTAAATTGTGTTCATTATAATGTGTTTATGGCAGGTGACTGCTTAAAGCAAGGTGACAGTAAAACAGAAAGCTCCTATAGCTTTCTGTTTAACTGTCACCTTGCTTTAAGCCTGTCACCTGTCTTTTATCCAATCAATTAGTCTTCATTTTAGTGGTCGTAATAGAGAAGTTGTACTGTATATCGACGAACGATGTTTAAGATACCTAGGTTAGCGCTTACAGCAAGTTGAAGGTAAAGCAGAAAGCCCCATTAGGAACTTTCTGCTTTACTTTCAGCTTACTTTAAGCTGCCACCTGTATTCAATAAATTAATATATTCAATTTTTGCACTCATGTAAAGGAGCAGGTAGAGGTGCTCAAATATGTTTCTAGGAAGGAAAGGGTTAACCCAGGGTCCAAGGTTATAACAAGTTTGAGTTGATTCTGAGATTGTCCCAAAACATTCGATTGGTCAGATTTGAGCTTTTGCTCAAATCTGACCAATCAAATCCTAGAGAATGATCTCACACTCAACTCAAACACTTTATAACCTTTGTGCCAGGTTTGACTGTACTGAGCAATAATTGCCAGCCTTGACCTTTGACCTCTCATTATAACCATGGGCCTTGACCTTTGACCTCTCACCTCTTCCTCCTCAAAGTCTACAACATCCCAGTGATGAGCCAAACTGGCGTTCTTCCTCTTCCAGTACTCCAGAAATGTCACAGCTGAAACATAACCATTGTACAACTTAACCCACTACTCCATACATACACATTTTAGCACAGTTAATAAATTTCTCCACTAAAGAAAATACAGTAAAACCTCACTATTACGACCACTAAGTTATGTTATAGTAAGGGCGCCCAGGCCAGTGGAATTTTTTTTTTGCAAGTGGTGATGCAGAAAATTTTCAGTTATATTGCCGAATTCGTAATGCATTTTTATGAAGATTTTATGCGGATGCCAATTTCAAAAGTGGTCAGAACTTTTTCTGCAGTCAATTTACTTACCCCACCCACCAACGTTCAATGTTAATTCTTATAAACGGAAAGCATGCCAACTAGTTTCAGGGCTGACTGGACCCTAGGTCCCCAAATAGCCGGAATTTATGAGACCTATATCATTTTAAAGGTGCAAGTATTCTCTACAGAATGATACTTGTTTGAATTTAAACGGCCGCCGGATGACTCGGAAAATTAGTATTGATTATCTGCCCCTGAATACTGAATTCAAGCTTCTTATTTCCCAGTATATAAACTTATTAGCAGACATGGTACGTGAATTTCTCTTCAAATCATGAGGCTAATTTTTCCTTTTGTGTATGGGAATTGCATAAAACCACCGGAAAATGAAAATCAAAACATCTAAAAATCCAAGATGTCTGCCGTCGGCCATTTTGTCGGCCATTTTGAAAATACCCGGAATTATTTTTGTCTTGGAACTAGGTGTGACACATGATTTCTAGCTAATTTGTGGTCAATAAATTCATTGCTGACATTAAAATTGCCTTTAGACGGTGTTGGATAGGTCAAATTATCAAATTCTAATCAATTGCCACTATATGGTATTGATAAAATGAAAAACAGTGTCGACATATATTATTGTCACATAACTTCATGTTAAAATAACATATTGTACCAACAGATTTGTCATTAAAGCATCTTTATTGTAATATGACTGTCCATGGTCATGCCTTGAGGGCATACAGCCAGCATAATCTTTCATGTGGCAATTCTCCAGATAAGCGAAGGGCACATGCTGTTGAAACATGTACAAATCTTGGTGTTGAAATGGGTCCTTTATGGACTGTTTACTTTGCCAGTATCGCATAAATACTCAACAACCCATGCCATACATGTTGTCTCAGTTCATTGAGTCATCTAACCGGGCAAGGAATTGAAGTCATCCGTACAGCCATATAACAACATAAACCAATGCCAGTCACAAGGTATGGTAGTCGATCAGCCCGTCTTCATGTTTGAAAAGAAACTTCAATAGTAATATCCGCAGACAGAACACGGTAAGGCCCTTGCTCATCCCTTCATTGGCAGCCATTACATTTGCAAACTAAAATGCGTGCATCAGAAACAAGCAAGAAACACATTATTTCTATTATGCCAAAAATGCTACAGACAAACTGTCATCTGACGGGTGGATTAAACATGTACCACCAGCCACATGTAGAATACTGCTAAAAACTGAATCTTCTGATTCTTCTATATAGAAGCGGTTGATTCACAAATACCATGAGTCTTCATATGATACTATTTCTAGTATTTTATAAACCTGTCAATCCACCTCCGCCATGTGGAAATACGCGCGAAAAGAAACATATCTGTCGGGATTGCGTAACGTCGTGCGACGTCGTGGCGCGACCGCCAATAGGTCGCGCGTCGTTACGTCATATACATATAAACATGTTTGAGAATCAGAGTTGTAGTTAGAGTTAACGAAGAAGATTGTGAATTAAAGAGTAAAGATTTGGAGAAGTTTCAGAGTCATCATTCACCCGACATTTTGGTGCCGTGACCAGGATGAACACGATTACGTATCATGTACATATTAAAATATGTCGATCAGTGTGTACCTCAGAAAATAACCCAACGCATGTATAAGGATAAGGGCGTTTGAAAAACAATACTAGACATATATGTACAATAAATAGCGTCCTGGGTTACAAAAACATTATAATTTCATTCATTTGAATGTGATAACTCTAATAGATGCCTTTGAAGATCTTAGAAATATTTTTAATGGAAAGCAATGGTAAACTGCTGTATTTAGATACGTCAACACATACCCTAGGTTAAATTATTTGGAATGCAACTAAATATAAATTTTCTAAACAAACATACATGTGGTTACACTATCAACAGTTAAAGTGACGTTGTTCAAGAATTTTTTGTCTGAACCATGTTACTTTGCGTTCACCGTCTACAACGCCAATCCAGATTCTGCCATTAACGATGTGATCGTCCTAGATTCCTCCATCCGTCCATATAGCTTGGTCTGTACAGGTATCGACTCTGGCCACATGTTCAAGGCCACAAGTACACAAGGGGATGGGGCTATCTTCATATTGGTAAACATATGTGAGTCAAGTGCAGGGCCTTATTATAGCCACATGTTCCCTTCTGTGTCTGAGCCACGTTGAAACGTAATTGGAAGTGGCCAACCCAATATTACTTTCAAGCAATTCTGGATGCAGGTCCAATGAGTATATCCTAACCAAATAAAGGTCTACCTATACACTTACCCTAACGGAGAAAGTGCTTATGAATCACTGGGGCCAGAATAAATGATTTGACTGTCCCGTAGATCTGGACACTTGCAGACCGCTGAGGTGTTCGACGAAACGTTTCGTATTGATTACATGGCTCCAATGCCAAACCAAACAACAAGACATTCTCTTAAATGAACAAACCAATGAAGATCAAGACAATATAGAAGATTTAATTAGTTAACATAGAAAAATAGTCAGTGAGCTTACTGTAGCCGGGAAAAAATCGGGAAATCGACGTTAGAAACTTCTAGTTTCATATGAGCTCACCCCGTTCCTTTGGCACCATTCAATCTAGATGGTAACATGAAGAAAACTACAAAATTCGCAACATTGCCTAGGTTTGAAGAAAGGTAGAAATAAAGCAGCTTGACAAAAAAGAACACCCAGGGCTTTTAGTCATTGACTTGATGTTGCTTAGGATGATATGCACCAAAAGGTCTGATTGTAAAACATTTGGTGATGTTTCTAAGAAACTTGCATCAGTAGTTTTAGGCGTGGCACTCAAATATACAGCTCTGATTGGGGATAACTACCAGTATGAAAAATCTATCAAGTCCGGAGAAAGGACGAGGCACTGGCATGTAGAGATGCAGGAAATAAGAAATCAGACAACGAAAACGCCCATATCAAGGCAAATAGCAAAGTTACTTTAAAATCCTGTCAACAAGGTCGACAATATCAAGGCAGATTTAGTTTTTAGAGAATTGACTGATCAGTTTGAAAATTAATTACCAGATGATATGACTGTATTTATCGGTGGCGGTTTCAAAGACACAGATAAAGCAGTAAAAGTACTGAGAAACACTTGTGAAAGTGTAGAAGAACTACGGTCTGACCATGAGGATGCAAACTCTAGAATGATTCCACATATAGATTTCGTCGTGAGAGAGCTCCATGTTACAAATATTGTTCTGTGGATTCCGAAGTGGCAGAACTTTGTCAAAGAATAGCATTATCAAATATTCAGACGCCAAATAAAACGTTTTATTCATATACACGACAAAAGCATCAGACCTTGGAGAAACATTTTCAAATGTTTGCCGGTCATACATGCGTTGAGGGTTGTGCCTCTAATAGTGCATTTTATGGAATGAGGAAGAAACGTTGGAGCACCATTGTCACGAATAGTGTAATTGCTTGAAGGACATGGAGAAGTTGGAGAGGACCCAGTAGACATATCAATACGTGCAACATAAGCTGCGACACAGGCAGTGTCTGTTTATACAGCGACATGCTAGAAGAAAACATTGGTAGTGTCGAACATTTACGAAGAGAAATAACTACAAACGTACCAGTCTTTTATCTGGAAATCAGCCACAAAGCAATACCTCAAACTATCATTCCCAGTTACCGCTAGTTTGGGCACCGTTGGAAATAATCACCTGGTTCTGATTAAAATGACAAAATACATTCTGCAATAATTGGTTTCAAAAGATGCGCATGCAAAAGCTATTGCTCATCGAGGCGATGCAAATGCCAAAAGGAAAATGTGCAGCCAACTGACGCATGTGCTGGCGATGACGATATATGTGAAAACAGGGTTGGTTGTGCTCATGTAAATAGTGAAGGAGACGACCAGTAGGCTATGAAATATGTGACAAAACATTCAAGCCATCATGATGGAATTTGGAGCATAGAAATTACCCAATGCTCGACCGGCAGAGTGGCACATTTCCAGCATCGCAAACCGGACACTTACACATTGTAATTCACACCATACACACTAGTGAACTACAGTAAAATAAAAATAAACACTACAAAATATTCATTAACGTACGTCAGTTTGCGTCAGTCAGACGAAAATGAAATGTCATTCGATTCAGATGAACACAATATAGTAAAAAGAAAGGTACGCTAGCATACATGACACATATGAGCGACATGGCTATAAGATACATGTATGAATGATATTAACAATAATTATGTAGCAAGATATCAATTGTGATAACTTTTAGCAGACGTCAAATTTTGAAAAAAATAACTAACTAGTACTCAACTACTCTGATACATATGCTGCTGATTTGCCTTCTAACCAACTCGCTAAATACACAATGCCCATCTGCATGACCATATTTTGAAAATAATACGTAAACGGCAAAAAATCCTAACGTAATGCAGTTGAATTTAATCATTCAAACTCGGAATAGTTAATGTGAGGAATGATTCAACTGGCGTTACGATACACTAGAATTATATATGACGGTTCTGTGTAGATCTATTAAAATGTTTAAATGATATTTGGCAATTTATCTATTCAACTTAAACAAAGAGGAGCCTGCTCAAACAAACGAGACATCGCAGACGATACGAATACCCTCGCTCAGTTTATTGATACTTACGATGGCATTTTAAAAGGGGTGATTTCTGTGAATATGTGTGTGAAGTTTCGTGGTAAAGGAATATACTTCGAAAAAAATGAGTTACATACATATGCACATACACACATTTTGGAATTGAGGTCAAAGGTCAAGGTCAAAGTCAAAGTGACCTTGAAGTAGTACTCAACATCCCGCCATCTCATTATGTATTAACACACCAAATTTGCTTTTCCTTGCTGATACGGTAGAAAAGATATACTCCAGACAAGGTTTTTAAAAAGAATTGAGGTCAAAGGTCAAGGTCACAGTAAAGTAAAAGTAGTACACGACACTCCGCAATCCCAAAGTGTACTCACACAACAAATTTGCTATTCCTAGCTAATATTGTAATGGAAATATACTCAGGACAAAATGAGTTACATATATACAAGCATACACACATTTTACAATTGAGGTGAAAGGTCAAGGTCAATGTCACAGTGACCTTAAAGTAGTACGTGGCACTCCGCCTTCTCATGATGTTCTTACACACTAAATTAACTATTTCTAGCTAATACGTTACAGAAGATATGCTCCGGACAAGCTTTTTTAAAAAAGTGAGGTCAAAGGTCAAGGTCAAGGTCGCAGTGACCTCAATTTAGAACGTGACACTGCGCCATCCCAAGATGTATTCACACAACAAATTTGGTGTCCTTAGCTAAATTGGTAACGGAAATATACAAGTAGTGTTAAAATACAATATAATTGTGGCGAAAATTGAATAATTGAAGGTCAGAGTTATCGCCCTTGTAAAAATGTCCCTGACCACTTTCAGCCTTGGCATCCGGCCTTTCCAAACTCGGGAAGGTCTATACTATTCAAATATACCATTAGAAATTTTCTGCATCTCCGCTTGCAAATCATTGTTATTTAAGGGTCTTTTGAGAGTTGGCGCCCTCACTATTAATTATTAGGGTGTTTACGATAGGTGACCGCTTAAAGCAAGGTGGCAGTGAAACAGAAAGCTCCTTTAGGAGCTTTCTGTTTCACTGTCACCTTGCTTTTAGCTGTCACCTGTCTATTATAGTATCAATAAGCCTTCGTTTTAGTGGTCGTAATAGCGAGGTTTTACTGTAGTTCCATTTCATACAGCATTCTTCCTCTTACAGTACACCAGATATGTCACAGCTGAAACATAATCATTATACAGTAAAACCTCACTATTACGACCATTAAATTCTAGTCTAAATTATTAGGTGTTTACATCAGGTGACTGCTTAAAGCAAGGTGACAGTAAAACAGGAGTTTTCTGTTTTACTGTCATCTTGCTTTAAACTGTCACCTGTTTTTTATACAATCAATTAGCTTTCATTTTAGTGGTCATAATAGAGAGGTTTTACTGAACAACTTAACGCTTTACTCTATAGATACACATTTTGGCGCATTTAATTAATTCCTCCACTGAAGAAAACAGTTCCATTCTATACAGTAATGAAAATGTAAGCTTTAACCCTTTACCCCATAGCCTGTTTCTAGTTTTGAAAATAGGTGACTACTTAAAGCAAGTTGAAAGTAAATCAGAATGTGCCATATGGCGCATTCTGCTTTACTTTCAGTCTGCTTTAAGCTATTACCTGCTAGAATAAGGAAAGTATTAAATATAACACATATTCATAAAGGTATATATAGGAACTATTTTCTTCAGCGGATGAATAAAATGCAAGTGCTAAAAGTCGCTTCTATAACTTATAAGGCAAAGGGTTAAGTGGGCACCTGTCTAGAAAGCGAAACAGGCTATGGAGTAAAGGATTTATTGCAACTTAATTCTCTCAAAGATCTAAATAAAGTAGAAGCTGTGTCTGTAAGATACATAATGATGTCCCCTGGTTGTGTGCACATATTTGCAAAAAATCAAAAACATCAATAGATCATAATTATAATTCTTTGAACAAGAGGGACTGAAGGCCCTGATATCACTCACCTGCTATAATGAAGCCTGATAGCTTTACCTTTGAATTTAACCCATTTTATTCTAAATCCATTCAAATTTGAAGTACAGCATTTAAACAACATTGGAATATGAATTACTCTAGTATAGTAGAGTACATCAAGGGCAGATAACTAGAGCCTAAATAATACTGAAATGAAGCATTTTCTAGCATTTCAAAGTATAGCAAGGGCAGATAACTCTTGCCACAATGGTTAGATTTCAACAATAATTGCACTCCCTCGAGAACTTATAGCTATATACATTGTGTGCAAGTATAATTAAAATCCATTGAAAACTGTAGTTGCAAGAGTCATAATCGTACTCATCCAAACTCTTATGGTAATATACAATCTGAGCAAATTGAAGAAAGATTGGGATAAAAATTGTGGCCTCTACAGAGTAAACATTGTTAAATATGGCATTTTCAGCAATTCAAAGGTAGATAACTCTTGATCTATTGGATCGATTTCAACCATAATGAAACTCATCCGAACTCTTATAGTTATATACAATCTACACAAGTTTGAGAAAGATTAGATTAAAAGTGTGGCCTCTAGAGTGTAAACACTGTTAAATAGGGCGTTTTCAGCAATTCAAAGGTAGATAACTCTTGACCTTCAACCATAATCAAACTCATCCAATCTCTTATGGTAATATACTATCTGAGCAAGTTAAACAAGAGCCGTATACGGCCCTAAATCGCTCACCTGGAACAACTGAAATAAGCGTAAAATAAATGGGATAGCTGAGAAATTATGACAATAGGATTTAGCCAATCACTGAGTATATGCCAAGGGCAATGATTTGAACAATATTGACAGCAAACATTTAAGAAAACAATTTAGTAAAAATTTAGACGGACGAAACAAGATTTTTTAAAATTTAATGAAACGATCGTTCTTTTAGCTCTTGTGACCTAGATATGCAACAGACCGGAACCATTTGAACAAAATTGGTAATGTACCTCTCGAAGTCACACCATGCCAAGTATCAAAGCTCTGGAAATCTTAGTTTCAGGAAAAGATGTTTGAAGTT
Organism: Gari tellinella; assembly: GCA_922989275.2. Classification (NCBI taxonomy): domain Eukaryota; kingdom Metazoa; phylum Mollusca; class Bivalvia; order Cardiida; family Psammobiidae; genus Gari; species Gari tellinella. The sequence continues at coordinate 4,967,196 of OV277871.1, forward strand.
TCACTATATAACTCTACGTAAAACTGTGACTCCCGGGGTAGGGTTATTTTTTATCCAAGGGACATAATTTGAAAAACTTTGATAGAGTACCAGTAGATGATGCTTTGTGCCAAATATCTAAGCTCAGTGTACTGCGGTTTCAGACAAGAAGATTTTTAAAGTTTTTATTGAAGCGATCTGTTTTTAGCTCCTGTGACCTAGATATGCAATGGACTGGAACCATTTAAACAAGAGCGTGTCCCAGTTACACGAATGCCCCCGATGATACAGGGAGGGGAATCCAGACTATCAAACGTAAAAGTTAGAGAGCTGAAACTGTAGTGGAGCGCCATTTTGAGGACTTCAAGGGCCATTACTCCAAAGGGCCTAGCATAAATTGGTGCCGCTGGTTATCCAAATTGGTCTCCATTTTATGTCAACAAACATTTTCAGAAAGTTTGGTGATGATCAGATGAAAAGCAATGTGTTTGTGAAACACAAATGCCCCCAGCCAGCATCATGTTCTGTAATGTAATGCTTATTTGCAAAAGTAGGTCAAAAGTCATGGTCGTAGGGTAAATGAAACATTGGCATGGTTGGAGAAGTCTTAACACAAGAAACCTATAAAGTATGGAAGCTCTAGGCCTACTGGTTCAAATGTTATAGGCGTATAAAGATTTATACAAATAAAGGTCAAAGGTCAAGGTCACAAGGGCAAAAAACGTAGGTATGGTTGGAAAGGTCTTGACACAAGAAATATATAAACAAAATATGAAAGCCGTAGGCCTACTGGTGCAAATGTTATAGCCATTTAAAGATTTCAACAAAAGTAGGTCAAATGTCAAGGTCACAAGGTCAAAAAGTTTTGTATGGTTAGAAAGGGAAAACACATGTCAAGTATAAAAGGCCAAGGTGCAAAAATGCAAAAGTTCTATCCAAGGTTAAGGTTTTTGGTTAAAGTTTGATTAAATAGGTCAAAGATCGAGGTCAAGGTCACATGGTCAAAGATGTTGGTATGGTTGGAAAGGTCTTGACACAAGAAATATACATACAAAATATTAAAGCCCTGGGCCAACTGGTGCAAATGTTATAGCCATTTAAAGATTTTTACAAAAGTCTGTCAAATGTCAAGGTCACAAGGTCAAAAAGTTTTGTATGGTTGGAAAGGTCTTGCCATGAAGAATACACATGCCAAGTATAAAAGGCCCAGGTTCAAAAATGCAAAAGTTATAGCCAATGTTAATGTTTTTGGTTAAAGTTTGATTAAATAGGTCAACGGTGAAGGTCAAGGTCACATGGTCAAAGATATTGGTATGGTAGGAAAGGTCTTGACACAAAACATATACATACAAAATATTAAAGCCCTATGCTAACTGGTGCAAATGTTATAGCAATTTAAAGATTTTTACAAAAGAAGGTCAAATGTCAAGGTCAAAAAGTTGTGTATGGTTGGAAAGGTCTTGCCATGAGGAATACACATGCCAAGTATAAAATGCCCAGGTGCAAAAATGCAAAAGTTATAGCCAAGGTTAAGGTTTTTGGTTAAAGTTTGATTAAATAGGTCAAAGGTCAAGGTCAAGGTCGCATGGTCAAAGATGTTGGTATGGTTGGAAAGGTCTTGACACAAGAAATATACATACAAAATATGAAAGCCCTGGGCCTACTGGTTCAAATGTTATAGCCATTTAAAGATTTTTACAAAAGAAGGTCAAATTTCAAGGTCAAGGTCAAAAAGTTTTATATGGTTGGAAAGGTCTTGCCATGAGGAATACACATGCAAAGTATAAAAGGCCCAGGTGCAAAAATGCAAAAGTTATAGCCAAGGTTAAGGTTTTTGGTTAAAGTTTGATTAAATAGGTCAAATGTCAAGGTCAAGGTCCCATGGTCAAAGATGTTGGTATGGTTGGAAAGGTCTTGACACAAGAAATATACATACAAAATATGAAAGCCATGTGCCTACTGGTTCAAATGTTATAGCCATTTAAAGATTTTTACAAAAGTAGGTCAAATTTCAAGGTCAAGGTCACAAGGTCAAAAAGTTTTATATGGTTGGAAAGGTCTTGCCATGAGGAATACACATGCAAAGTATAAAAGGCCCAGGTGTAAAAATGCAAAAGTTATAGCCAAGGTTAAGGTTTTTGGTTAAAGTTTGATTAAATAGGTCAAAGGTCAAGGTCACATGGTCAAAGATGTTGGTATGGTTGGAAAGGTCTTGACAAAAGAAATATGCATACAAAATATGAAAGCCCTGGGCCTACTGGTGCAAATGTTATAGCCATTTAAAGATTTTTACAAAAGTAGGTCAAATGTCAAGGTCAAGGTCACAAGGTCAAAAAGGTTTGTATGGATGGAAAGGTCTTGATACAGGGAAGACACATGCCAAGTATAAAAGGTCCAGGTACAAAAATGCAAGAGTTATAGCCAAGGTTAAGGTTTTTGGCACAGACAGACGGACAGACGGATGGACAGACGGACGGACGTTCTCACAGTTGGACATTTGTTGGGTATATTTTTTGTTTAAAAATACCCAACAGTACACTAAAATACCCAACAATAACAATAGGGCAATCACGGAATGAATGGAATCTATTGTTCTCCCTACCCAACAAAGGACCTTTCGTGCTCTCAGACGGACGGATGGACGGACGGACGTGCCACCGAAATGGGTTAGAGGGCCTTTTCTTTTGTTATTTTCTTTTGTTTGAATAACGGGCCACGGCCCCTTATTCTATTGTTACGGAATGAACTCTATTGTCTTCTTTTGTTATGTTTACCGTTATCTGGCCAGAAAAGGCCCTCTAACCCATTTCGGTTGTGCGAACCAACAGACATGACAAAAACTATATGCCCCCGAATCGTAGATTCTGGGGGCATAAAAATATTGGTAAAGTACCTCTAGAAGTGTCACAATGCCAAATATCTAAGCTCTTGCCCCGTTAGTTTCAGAGAAGAAGATTTTTGAAATTTCACTATATAACTCTATGTAACTTTGTGACCCTGGGGCGGGGTCATTTTTGAACCCAAGGACATAATTTGAAAAACTTTGATAGAGGACCAGTAGATGATGCTTTGTGCCAAATATCTAAGCTCAGAGTACTGCGGTTTCAGACAAGAAGATTTTTAAAGTTTTTATTGAAGCGATCTATTTTTAGCTCCTGTGACCTAGATATGCAACGGACTGGAACCATTTCAACAACCTTCAAAGAGGACTATATAAGGATCATTTCTGGTAAGTTTGGTAAAAATCTGACAGGTAGTTTAGGAGAAGATGTCGTTTAAAGAAATTGTTGACGACGGACGGACGACGAGGGACACAGCACGATCAGAAAATATGGCAATGATATAAATAGTGCTAATGAAGGGTCACTTAAACAATATTCATTCAAAATATTATTGAATTCAGACAATGGTTTCAGAGAAGCAATTGTTTTTTAAAAAATTCCATTACAAGTCTATGTACAAGAGCCGTATACGGCCCTAATCGCTCACCTCGGACAGTTGATGTTAATGTAACATATCTTGGAAAGCTGAGAAATTATGACAATATGATTGTGCCAATTGCTGATTTGATGATGCTGAGTGCAGAATAGCTAAGCTTAGGGTACTGTAGTTTAAGAGAAGATTTTTTAAGCTTTTTATTAAAAAAATCTATTTTTAGCTCCTGTGACCTAAATATGCAACGGATCGGAACCATTTGAACAATATTGGTAAAGTATACCTCTAGAAGTTACACTATGCCAACTATCAAAGCTCTAGCTATATTAGTTTCAGAGAAGAAGAGGTTTGAAGATTTCACTGTATAACTCTATGTAAATTTGTGACCCCCAGGGCGGGGTCATATTTGACCCCAGGGGCATAATTTGAACAATCTTGATAGAGGAACTAAAGATGATGCTTTGTGCCAAATATCTAAGCTCAGGGTACTGTGGTTTCAGAGAAGAAGATTTTTTTTTAAATTTTAATTGAAAAAAAATTCTATTTTTAGCTCCTGTGACCTAGATATGCAACGGACCAGAACCATTTGAACAATATCGGTAAAGTACCTCTAGAAGTTACACCATGCAAAATATCAAAGCTCTAGCTATATTAATTTCAGAGAAGAAGAGGTTTGAAGATTTCACTATATAACTCTTTGTAAATTTATGACCCCCAGGGCGGGGTCATTTTTGACCCCAGGGACATAATTTGAACAATCTTAATAGAGGATCTGTAGATGATGCTTTGTGCAAAATTTCTAAGCTCAGGGTACTGTGGTTTCAGAGGAGAAGATTTTTTAAGTTTTAATCGAAAAAATCTATTTTTAGCTCCTGTGACCTAGATTTGAAACGGACCGGAAACATTTGAACAATATTGGTAAAGTACCTCTAGAAGTTACACCATGCCAAATATCAAAGCTCTAGCTATATTAACCCCAGGGACATAATTTGAACAATCTTGATAGAGGACCTATAGATGATGCTTTGTGCCAAATATCTAAGCTCAGGGTACTGTGGTTTCAGAGAAGAAGATTTTTTAAGTTTTTATTGAAACAATCTATTTTTAGCTCCTGTGACCTAGATATGCAACGGACCGGAAACATTTGAACAACTGTCAAAGAGGACCATATAAGGATCATTTCTACCAAGTTAGTAAAAATTCATCCAGTGGTTTCGGAGGAGATGTCGTTAAGAAATTGTTGACGACGAACGGACGAACGAACGAACGACGGACGGACAAACGAACGACGACGGACATAGCACAATCAGAATAGCTGATAAGCCCCGGGGCAGGGCCATTTTTGACCATTTTGACCAATTTTGGTAGAGGACCATAAGGCAAAGCTAGATGCCAAATATAAAAGGTCTGGGGCTTACGGTTTCAAAGAAGATTTTTTAAAGGTTTTCCTATGTAAAACTGATAAGCCCTGGGGCGGGTCCATTTTTGACACAGGGGTCATGATTTGAACAATTTTGGTAGAGGACAGTAAGGCAAAGCTAGTTGCCAAATATAAAAGGTCTGGACCTTATGGTTTCAGAGAAGAAGATTTTTAAAGGTTTTCCTATATAAGTCTATGTAAAATTGATAAGCCCTGGGGCGGGTCCATTTTTGACACAGGGGTCATGATTTGAACAATTTTGGTAGAGGACAGTAAGGCAAAGCTAGATGCCAAATATAAAAGGTCTGGACCTTATGGTTTCAGAGAAGAAGATTTTTAAAGGTTTTCCTATATAAGTCTATGTAAAATTGATAAGCCCTGGGGCGGGTCCATTTTTGACACAGGGGTCATGATTTGAACAATTTGGTAGAGGACCATAAGGCAAAGCTAGATGCCAAATATAAAAGGTCTGGACCTTATGGTTTGAGAGAAGAAGATTTATAAATGTTGTCCTATATAAGTCTATGTAAAATTGATAAGCCCCGGGGCGGGTCCATTTTTGACACAGGTGTCATGATTTGAACAATTTTGGTAGAGGACCATAAGGCAAAGCTAGATGCCAAATATAAAAGGTCTGGGCCTTAGGGTTTCAGAGAAGAAGATTTTTAAAGGTTTTCCTATATAAGTCTATGTAAAACTGATAAGCCCCATGGCAGAGCCATTTTTTACCCTGGGGTCATGATTTGAACAATTTTTGTAGAGGACCACAAAGTAAAGCTAGATGTCTTATATATTAGGTCTGGGCCTTACGGTTTCAGAGAAGAAGATTTTTAAAGGTTTTCCTATATAAGTCTATGTAAAACTGATGATGGAAGTACGGAAATTGACCACGCCCTCTGGCTGCCATGTTTTTTGACGGATCAAAATTCTTTGAACAAGTTTGAAAGTATATTAATTGAGAAACATTTTGGTGAAAACCAAATTGAAATCGGACCAGTCGTTCTTGAGAAGAAGATTTTTTAAAAAGACCTACAACGACTACGTAGAAATGACAGAGCAATGGCCCGCTGGATCTGCGGAGTCAAACCTGACAACGGAGTCGACACTGACACGCTGTATGGTAAACTAGGGATACCAGAAGTCACGGCATCACTGAGAGCCAGACGTCTGAGGTGGTATGGGCATGTTGAGCGTGCCACTTCTTGCACCAACTCAATCACGAAGATGGCCATTCCTGGTGCCAGAGGTAGAGGGAGACCAAGAAAATCGAGGTCAGACTGTGTTAAGGATGACTTGCACACCTGTGGCACGGGAGCCACAGACCCACAGAACAGAGGAGCGTGGAAATCAGGGGTTAGACGCTCTAGCCGCCTACCCCAGCTACTGGGACTAATCCCGCAGCAGATGACAAATAAACTCAGGATCAAGTCAAGTCAATTAAGCATGGTTGCCATGGCAACATGACCGATTGCCCCACCCACTTTTTTTAACAATTTTTAAAGCTCACAACTACAGTATGTATTTGACCAAGTTTGGTTAAAATTGGGCCATTGGTTTCAGAGAAGAAGTTGTTTGAAAGAAATTGTGAACGGACGACACTGACACCAACACCGACACCGACGTACGATGGACGGCGACCGATCACAATAGCTCACCTTGAGCACTTTGTGCTCAGGTGAGCTAAAAATTGTGGCCTCTAGAGTGTAAACATTGTTAAATATGGCATTTTCAGCAATTCAAAGGTAGATAACTTGATTTGTTTATCCGATTTCAACCATAATCAAACTCATTTGAACTCTTATGGTTATATACAATCTTAGCGAGTTTGAGAAAGATTAGATTAAAATTGTGCCCTCTAGAGTGTAAACACTGTTAAATATGGCGTTTTCAGCAATTCAAAGGTAGATAACTCTTGACCCATTAGTCTGATTTCAACCATAATCGAACTCATTCAAACTCTTATACTTATATACAATCTAAGCAAGTTACAGAAAGATTGGATTTAAATTGTGGCCTCTAGAGTGTAAACACTAAAATTGTTGATGACGGACGACGAACAACAGACATTCAAGGATTGCAAAAGCTCACCCTGAGCTAGCTCAGGTGAGCTAAAAACACTAGGGTTTAATCGGTTAACCCATTACCCCATGGCCAGTTTCTAGTTTTGAAAACAAGTTACTACTTAAAGCAGGTTGAAAGTAAAGCAGAATGCAACTCAAGGCACATTCTGCCTGCTATACTTTCAGCCTGCTTTAAGCCATCACCTACACAAATGTAGAAAATATTTCTTATGATACATAATCATGACTGTATAAATTGGACGTATGTTCTTCAGTGGAGTAATAAAACTGGTGTAAAAAGGCGTATTTATGTGGGAATCGGTTAAATAAAGAACAAGCAAGCCATAATTCTCTTGAAGTTGTGTATTCTCATAGCCAATGTACATGTCTCTGGGTGGAGGACACAGATTGTATTCCTTTTGTTGTTGTTGTTTTCTTTCACTGTTACAATGCAGTAATAGCTGTAATATATACAGTCTCTTCACAAGAAACATTGACAAAAAAGGTGATTTTAAAACAGCTGTAATAACCAACTCGAGAATTGTGAAAATACTATAAACAGTTACATGTACATGTATTGTGTAATAGGGTCTGTACCACTCTACAATAAGTCTTGCTTGTAAATGTTTACACTGTTCCTCTCTATAATAAGTCTTGCTGTAAATGTTTAAACTCAGGGACGCACATACAAATATACGTCCCTGTTACACTGTACCTCTCAACAATAAGTCTTGCTGTGAATGTGACCACTCCAAAGAACAGTTCTATAAATAGAATTTTCAAAAGTTCTTTTCAAAACAGGGTCAGAGTGTCAAACAGTTTAGATCCTGATGAGACACCATGTTACGCGGAGTCTCATCAAGATCCAAACTGTTACTGTGGCACATGTATCCACCGCTAGCATGCAAAGAGTTAAAGCAAATAAATATACAGTATGGCCCCTATATTAAGACCACACAAAAAAGTTAGGTGTTCCATGTTTAAAGCAGAAAGCTGCTTAAAGCAAGATGAAAATAAAGCAGAAATTTACTTTCATCTTGCTTTGAGCTGCTCCATGTCTTCAGAAAATACTATTTGTAGTGGCTGTAATAGAGTGGTTTTACTTTACAGCAGAAAGCTCCTGTATGAGCTTTCTGCATTACTTCCATCCTGCTTACAGCAGTATACTGATATAAATGCCAAAACAAGACTTCTACAGTGTAGCCCATTAACTCTTTGAACCCTAGTCCCGCATATAGACATTCTTTTCAAGCAGTGTACATGTGAATAGTACACCTGTCCTATGCAAACAGTGAAGACCCAGATCAGAGGGCTCCGAAAGGAGCCCTCTGATCTGGGTCTTCACTGTTTGTAATAATGCCAAACATTGACAAAAACAACTCTTGAAAGTCAGAAATGGGCTAGACTAAAATGGAAACTGGAATTGTCCATTTAAAGTTTTAGGGAGGAAAGAGTTAAAGAGTAGGATTTACCGTACTGACTGTCTGAAACATAGAAATGAACAACACATGTGCTCATTTACATACATTTACCATATTAGGTAAAAGCGGTGTGGTCTAGTATGCAAATAGGCCTTGGTCTATAATTATGTAACTTAGCATGACAAAACAAAACATAATTATATTTGACAATGTAAATATTTATGCCATTTGTGGAGTCAAAATATCACATTGACAAAGCAGCGCACATGTATGTAAATAAAATAGAACTAACTGTTTTTACTGCAACAAAAAAATGCAAAAATTAATCTGAACCAAGGTGGGTAGAATGCTTGAATTACAAGAAAAACTTTTGAAGGCAGCAAAAAAAAAACAATTTTGATCATGCCTAGTCACCTACTTGCCAGATTAGGATCTGAACTTATTGTAACCCTTTACCCCATAGCCTGTATCCAGTTTTGAAGACAGATGGCCACTTCAAGCAGGTTCTGCTCTACTTTCAGCCTGCTTTAAGCTACCATCTGCTAGGATATTAGATTGGAAATCTATCCTAGCAGATAGAAGCTTAAAGCAGGTTAAAAACAAAGCAGAATGCGCCTGTAGTGGCATTCTGCTTTACTTTCAATTTGGTTCAAGTAGTCACCTGTCTTTAAAAGTAGAAACAGACTATGGGGTAAAGGAATAACATAAGTTTAAAAAATAAATATTTGTAATTTGTAATCTTCCAAAAACAAAATGATCAGAGGGAAGTATTCTTGAACTCCTAAACATGTGCATTCAATATAAATATACATTGTACATGTATATATTATAACTGTCGGAGAAAAATTCCTCTTTTTCTTCAAATTTTGACTCGTCTAAAAATAATTTTAACCTTATACTCTATTTGAGTTATGGAGATAGTTTTGGCAATAAATAAGACATGTTTTACTAGTACTGAAAATAGTATTTAAAATATTTATTACAGATTCATTTCTGATATTGAACCACCCATTTTGACATTCATTTGTAAATTAAACATTAAGAAATACTACATATATTGGCATACTTAAACAATCACAAAAAAATTCTATTTTGACCGATGGTTTGGTAAAGAGTGGTACCTCTCTTAAGTAACTTTAAAATATCTCAATGTGGGACTTGAAGACAGGTGGCAGCCAAATGCAGGGTAAAAATAATGCAGAAAGCTCCTATTCTATAAAGTAGCTTTCTGCATTACTTTTGTCCAGCATTAAAAAGCTATCTAGCCTTTAATTATTTCACTGCTAACGGTGCCAAAAGGCAACTTTGCACACAGTTTGGATCCTGACCAGACGCCCCATCAAAAATACGGTGTCTGATCAGGATCCAAACTGTTTGATACTCATATTGACATTTCTTCAGTCAAAACAGCCCAAAATCTGACTTTGTAAATGCAGACAATATTTTGGCGACAATAGGGTTACAGCAGATGATAAAGCTTGGCTGTAAAAGAGTTAACCCATTACCCCATAGCCTGTTTCTAGTTTTGAAGATAGATGACCACTTAAAGCAGGTTGAAAGTAAAGCAGAATGCACCTTAAGGTGCATTCTGCTTTACTTTCAGCCTGCTTTAAGCTATCATCTGCTAAGATTTACAAAATATTTCTTATTGTTTGTTTTAATGGCTGTAAAATTTGGAACTTTTTTCATCAGTGGATGAATAAATTCAATGTGTTAAAAGGCGCTTCTATGGGGGAAAGGGTTAAATTAAAGATCCACATTGTTCCTTATAGGTTAGTCACTTGTGACAGGTTTACAGATAACTGTGCTATTGAACATTATGTTTATTTTGTCAAATTGTGAAATAAATGTTTACAACAGGATTTTGCTGCATACATACTGGACACTCAATCTTCACTGCTTTTTACTCATGTTTCCAAGCCTTTAACCCTTTTCTCCCTGATATTTCAATTGATGAATTCCAGTTCCCAATTCAGTCTAGTCCATTTTTTACTACTTAGGTTGTTGTTGTTGTTTTTTGGTCATTGCAATATGACATAGTCAGAGAACACCCAATCAGAAGCCATCTGATCTGGTTCTTCACTGTTTGCATTTAGGACAAGCATACTTTTCACAGGTACAGAGTTCGCAAAGGACGCTTGTATGCTTGACTAGGGTTCAAAGGGTTAAGTTTGGCTGTTATAATTTTACATCTTTTGGCAATTTGTTTTACTTAAAATAACATTACAATATTTATTTTCACAATTCCCGATTTGGTGACGACCCTCTGATGACTAGTTATTTATAGTACAGTCAAACATGGTTCAGTTTCCATTTAAAAAATGTGCCACGGTTACCCTGTCCAACAGCTGACAGTTTAGCTCCTCCTGGATCAACCTTCACAGCTTTTCCCCCAACATTAACCAATTACCCCATAGATACTCCTTTTGACAACTCTGAATTATTCCTCCAATAAAAAAAAAATCCACTTTTTCCAGTCATGATCATGTACCGAAAGGAATATTTTCTATATCGTAGCAGATTGTAGCTTAAAGCAGGCTGATAGTAAAGCAGAACGCACCTTAAGGTGCATTCTGCTTTACTTTCAACCTGCTTTAAGTGGTCATCTATCTTCAATACTTAAGGGGTAATGGGTTAAACAGCCACCTGCCTTAACAGAGCTCCATGCACCTTCATCAAACGGTTGCTCAACGCTGGTTCAACTATAGCAAGCACATACAACTTAAACAGACCTTCCTCGCAAAAATTGATAAAATACACTTTAATACATTTCATAGTTCATATATATATATTCATATGTATATTTATATTTATATATATAATATATATTTTTTTCACAGTATTGTTTATAATAAACATTTATACACATACAGAGTCTAAAGATTAAAGTCATACCTTATCACATCACCAAAGCTTTAAGGAGGTGGAGACAGAAACAGAACCACTAAATGTATGTACATAACAATGGCTTTAAAGAGTCCAAGGTAAATACGTTACACACACTAATGCCAAAAAATAGACCACCAGATCAGATGAGTAATCAAATACATGTACCAACTTCCTTATGTCTTTGCCAAACCCTATGTTGTCACTACTCATTAGAATCGTCTCTTCGAGACGATTCTAATGAGTAGTGACAACATAGAGTTTGGTGGGAAACATAAAATGAGAATATGTTGGAAATGTAGAGTTTACTCGCTCTTATCTGGAGACCTATACACGTAGAAACAAACCCCATAACCCACCAGTCATAAGTATACCCCCTTCTGTACATTCATGTTTTCTATAACGCTCACTCTCTCTCACGTTTTTTAAGAATAAAAGGACAATAAATGTAAACAATTTGATTGAAATTTGTGGATATTTTACTAAGCTAATATAACAAAGTTTTTAAAATGGTAAATCTAGTAATATCAATGTTAAGCTGCCTCTCAAAAGACGATTAATTGGTATGCTTACAGAAAGGTGACAGCTTAATGCAGGGCAAAAGTAATGCAGAAAGCTCTCGGTATGAATTTTCAGCATTATTCTCTCCTTAAATGAAGCAATAACCTGTCTTTAAGATATCTCCAAGCTTCTCCATTAAGTGGTCACTGAACACCAATACTACTGTACAAAGACAAAATCTGTATGGCAAGAATTCTCCAATAACATTTTTACATCTGGCCTTGGCATATTTATACTGTAAAACTCTGCTATGACCACCGCTCAACAGACACCGTCAATACGATTTAACAAAATAGATGGTAGCTTAACCCATCACCCAATAGATACGGTATGGCTTTTTACACTTTAATTTATTCCTTCACTAAAGGAAATAGTTCTATTTTATTAGTCATATGAAAGCAACTTAACCCTTTACCTGATAACCTATTTCTAGTACCTAAGATATGTGACTACTTAAAGCAGGTTGAAAGTAAAGCAGAATGCGCCTTAGGGCGCATTCTGCTTTACTTTCAGCCTGCTTTAAGCTATCATGTGCTATAATGTAGAAAATATTCCCTATCATACATATTCATTACTGATTAAATCGGAACTATTTTCTTCAGCGGATGAATAAATCATATCCGCTAAAAGTCGCTTCTATGGGGGAAAGGGTTAAGTAATATTTCCTATATCATAAGTAAAGATGGTTGCTTAAAGCAGGCTGATAGTATAGACCCTGTTCAGAGGGCTCCTACATGAGCCCTTTGATCTGAGTCTCCCCTGTTTGCATAGGACAAAATTTCAGTGTTTGTAAATGAAGTGTATACACGTTACTAGGGGTTAAAGAGTTAGCCAAGGGTGACAGTACAACAGAAAGCTCCGCAAGGAACATTTTACTCTACTTTCAACCTGTTTTATGCTACAATATATATATTATTATGAACACGACAAATTGGGTCTTCTCTCGAGCGGTTGTTTTAGCAGGGTTCTACTGTTCTCTACTCCTTCAGTACACAAAATAAGTCATTAACAATAGCAATAAAAGTGCTAAATTATTCCACCACAATTTAAAAGTCATCCAGGTGGATACCATTTGATACACAGTCCTACATGCATTGAGCTCTTTAACAATGACAAGTTGTGTGAGTGTGTGTGTGTGTGTGTGTGTGTGTGGTCTCTAACCTCAGGGCTGCCATTTCTCCGGATTTTTTTTCTAGTACATGGTAGCTTAAAGCAGGCTGAAAGTAAAGCAGAATGCGCCTGAAGGCGTATTCTGCTTTACTTTCAGCCTGCTTTAAGTAGTCATGTATCAACAAAACTAGAAACAGGCGATGGGGTGAAGGTACGATTCGTAAAATCGCAATTGAAAAATGCAAATTTGGAAATCTTAGGTTTTTTATGTCAACTTATGGCAGCCCTGTAACCTATTCGCTGAATGCTTAAGTAACTCATGCACGCCTGAAACTTTAAATGGACTATTCCAGTTACCAATAAAGTCGACTTTTAACAAAATATTTCTAAATGACAAACGGTGTAGACCCTAATCAGAGGGCTCCTTAAGGATGGGGCAGGTTGACTCATTCCCCCCTGAATCTTTTAACTCATTCCTCACTGAAACTTTTAATGATCAATTTCAATTTCCAATTAAGTCCAGTCCATTTTTTATTATTTAGGGTTGATTAAACAGTATACTGCAAAACTACAAACAGTGTTGACCCTGATCAGAAGGCTATTTAAGGAGCCTTCTGATCAGGGTATACACTGTTTGCAAAGGACAAGTATACTCTTCACATGTACACTGTTTGTTTATGACGAGTATAATCATTTCTAGGGATGAATTTGTTAATGGATAGTTCTAATTAAGTCTAGCCCATTCTTGTTGACTTAATTCAAGATATTCACACCTGAAACTTCAAATAGACCATTCCAGTTGCCACTTAAGTCTAGTTCATTTTTCACTATCTAGGGTTGTTTTTATACTAATGCAAAATGCCAAACAGTGCAGACCCTGATCAGAGGGCTCCTACAAGAGGGCTCGTGAAGGAGGCCTCTGTTCTTGGCATACTGTTTGCATGGGACATGTATACTCTTAACAGGTACACTGTTTGTAAAGGTTTTGTATATGCTTCACTTGGGTTCAATTGGTTAACTACCTTAGATAACAAACATATTAACAATTCCACTTTTAATGTTCACCCTCAGCGTAACATTCATATGGATTCAATTTTTGTTTGTACATTAAAACCCCCAAAATTTACACAAATATCATATTATCAAAGTCTTTAAATCATCCCTTCAACAGTATGTAGACTCTATATACGGCATTATATGTCTCTTCCCAACTGCAAAGTGGTTGTGACTTTTATCAGAAAATATCAACTTCAGAAAACATCCAATACAACATCATTCTCTTGGCCTGAACACTTGTTTACACCCCCATTAACCCTTCCCCACCACAGACGCGCCTTTTAGCAGATTCACTTCATTCCTCCAATGAAGAAAATAGTTCCAATTTAAACAGTCATGAAGATGTACCATAAGAATTCTTTTCTAAATCCTAGCAGAAGATAGCTTAAAGCAGGTTAAAAGTAAAGCAGAATGCGCCTTAAGGCGCATTCTGTTTTACTTTCAACTTGTTTTAAGTGGTCACCTGTCTTCAAAACTAGAAACAGGCTATAGGGTTAACTCTTTACCTCATAGAATGTTTCTAGTTTTTAAGAAATGTGACAGCTTAAAGCAGGTTGAAAGTTAAGCAGAATGTGCCTTAAATTCAAGCACATTCTTCTTTACTTTAGACCAGCTTTAAGCTATAATCTGCTAAGAAATACAAACTATTTCTTATGGTGCATATTAATTACTTAATATGGAGGAAGTATTTTCTATGGTGGAGGAATAAAGTAAAGGCGTAAAAAGGCGTATTTATGGGGTAATGGGTAAAGGGTTAAGCAAGTCTACATGCCAAGAGAAAGCTGTGGTATGTGATTAAAGTTAAACTCTGTCAAAGCCGAGTTTTAAAATGGAAGTTTTTCATTTTCTAATTAAAGACCAATTGACTCTTGAGTGGGTTGTCTCTGAACTATTTTACAGTATGGCAAACAGTGTAGACCCTGACAGAAATACAGCTAACTAGGTTAATCTTGACACTGCCTTTTAAAACAAGTAACGCCCAAGTCCTATGTCTGTGCTATGATGAAGAAGACATTATTTTTTCTCCAATAAACACAGATGTGTTAACCCATTACCCCATCGCCTGTTTCTAGTTTTGAAAACATGTGACCACTTAAAGCAGGTTGAAAGTAAAGCAGAATGCGCCTTAAGGCGCATTCTGCTTTACTTTCAGCCTGCTTTAAGCTACCATCTACTAGGAAATAGAATATATTTCTTTTGTTGCAGGTTCATTATAGTTCATATTGGAATTATTTTCTTTAGTGGATAAATAAATTAGAGGCGTAAAAAGGCGTATTTATCGTGTAATGGGTTAAAACAGTTGTGTCCGTTGCAAGCAATTAGGAGCCAGATCAGACACTGGGTATCTAGGCATCTGATCAGGCTCCAAACTGTTTTCCAGTCCTATCTTCATTAACCCTCTGAACACCATGGACCTGTTTAAAATATACAGTGAGGTCTCAGATCAGAGGGCTCCTATAGGAGCCCTATGATCAGGGTCTGCACTGTTGTCCAATTAAGACCAGTGTTTATTAAACTACTCAGAGTTCCAAGTAGACTTGTTCATCTTTTGGTAATTTAAAGATTCACAAGGGAATCCAATAACCTGCAAGAGTTACTTAGCATGGAAAAATACCATCTTCTCCACTGTATGCCTAGGTAAGACAAAAATCAATTAAAAATAAATTAAAACTCATTCATTACTAACTTATAAAATATGACTACACTAGAACAATGAAATTACTGGCCTATCATTTTGCACAGTGTACATTCTAGAAATTATCAATCCAATTCGGACCAACACTAATAAATAAAAAACAATTCATTACAGATTCCTCAACAAAGCTTCATTCTTAACAGAAACAAAAAATCAGAAATTAATTCAGCATTTCTTGATCATGCAAATGTTATACAAAAGAAATAAAATCACATAGTTGCTAGAACAAAAAAAAAATCGAAGTTGATCACTGAAAAATTTATTATGCAGGCTGTCGGTACAGTCAGACTTGTGTTAAGCAATCAAGAAACAGTGTATTGAAACATTTCAATCAGTGTAGACCTAAATCAGCTATGAGATTTGGTGTAGAGTGTATAAACCCATTTTATGTGTGATACACTTACAGGTGTAACTCTAGGCAAACAGTTTTGATCTCAGATCAGACCCCACATTGTGGGACCTGATCTGAGATCAAAACTGTTTGCAGCTAAGTCAATATTCTATCAGAAACTGCTAAAATATTTTGCAAATATTTGAGTTATACCTGCTGCAGACGACATTTTAAAATGGCCACCAAATATTACAATGGGTTAAGACCGTTACCCGCTTGGTCTTCGCATTTTGCAATGTTCAAAAGTCCTGCCCCTAAAAGCCCAGTTCAATTTGCATCCACTGTGGATATGGACATATTTTTATTTCCTTCAAATTAGCCTAACAGTAAATCAAACTTTCTGTGTACATGTACATTGCCAGTACCTTCAGTACTCTGATTGATTAAATTTAAAACGGTTATTTGGACAGCAGTACTAACCCTCCTTCTGTTTATACAAGAAGCTTCTTGAACATTATCCCTTCTCCTGTCATTAGCATATATTGACACTTTTAGAAAACAGTGTAGACCCAGATCAGGCAGCTCCTGAAGGAGCTGCCTGATCTGGGTCTGCACTGTTTTCTTATAGGGTATGGACTATTAACTGTTTCAATACTGATTAACCCTTGGATATACTAAACAAGGAATATTGTATTGAAACATTCCAATCAGTGTCGACCTAAATCAGCTACTCTTTCTTGAGGAAATATTTCCTTGTTTTATTAGACATTGTAATAGTTGAGAATAAGTGGGCGGAGTTTTGCATTATGAATATTCAGCCGGAGAAGGGTTAAAGAGAATCCTAGACAATTTTTGCTAATGATATTTATCATCCGTAGCAATTCTTAAAGTCAATTTATCGGACAAAGTCTTTATTCGGTAGTATCAAGGAGTGTCAAATAGTCGGATTCCGTATGAGATGCCAAATTACCTGGCATCTCATATGGATTCCAACTGCCTGCAGTATGTACCTTAAAGTCACTACAGGTTTGCCTTGCCAATGCCTAGTAAATAAAAACACAACATAAAAGTCTTTAGGAGTTATCACTGTGTCAACTAATTTGTGATGAATGGTGCAAAATATGAATGCATTAAGCAACCACCTGTCTCTACAGTGCCCTATGCCTTTTTGCAAAGTAAGAAGCCCTTCACTGACAAGACTCAATGCACTAACAGTTTTTTAGATGTGGTATTCAAATAGCTCATGTCAGTTTAACCAAGTACTCCATAAATATACCTTTTTACGCCTTTAATTTATTCCTTCACTGAAGAAAATAGTTGCACTTTTATGCAGTCATGAATATGCACCATCAGAAAAAGTTTCTATATCTTAGTGGATGGTAGCTTAAAGTATGCAGAAAGTAAAGCAGAATGCGCCTTAAGGCGCATTCTGCTTTACTTTCAACCTGCTTTAAGTACTCTCTCGTCTTTAAAACTAGAAACAGGTTATGAGGTAAGGGATCAAATAGATACCTGTCCTCAAAACTGGAAACATGCCATTGGAAAAGGGTTAACCCTTTACCCCATAAATACGACTTTTCGCGCCTTTAATTTATTCCTCTACTGAAGAAATAGTTCCAGTTTATACAGTCATGAATATGTACCATAATAAATATTTTCTGTTTCCTAAAAGATTGTAGCTTAAAGCAGGCTGAAAGTAAAGCAGAATGCGCCAACAGGCGCATTCTGCTTTACTTTCAACCTGCTTTAAGTGGTCACCTGTCTTTAAAACTAGAAACAGGCTATGGGGTAATACATTACTAAGTAGTGAAACAGTTAATAGTTTATATCATTACAAGAGTGCATAACCCACTATTTTTCAACCCTTTAGTCCATCATGCATCATCTAAACCACATGTTACATGATTGCCAATTAGAGTTGTTGCCAAGCGACAATTCTAATAGGTTATCACATCATTTGAGTTTGGTTGAGGCATAAGGATTTTAGCTTGTATCTTGTAGCTTTTATCTGGAGTCGTGTCATATGGGCCTGAAAGGTGATTCACTTAACGCAATCATACTTGCAACATTTAGCTCAGACCATCCAATATGGAAGCACACGAGTTTGGCAATAGAAAGGACTAAAAATCTGTCCGGCATAAAAACTCATAAAAACAGTGCACAACTCAAAATTACTGGCATTTAACTTACATAAATAAGAACAAAATCTCCATAATGTTTCTATGGTAACAAAAATAGCTAAGTTAATGTGTCATTTTTAGATATATAGTCAGTAAACCCTCTCTATTACAAGCACAACATTGTATTAATTACTAGAGGTTTAAGGCAGGTGGCTGCTTAACCCATTCCCCCATAAATACGCCTTTGAATAGTTCCAATTTATACAGTTAAGAATAAGTTCTATAAGAAAGATTTTCTCTGTATTCTAGCAGATGGTAGTTTAAAGAAGGCTGAAAGTAAAGCAGAATGTGCCGTAAGGCACATTCTGCTTTACTTTCAACCTGCTTTAAGTGGACAGGCTATTGGGTAATGGGTTAAAGCAAGGTGAAAGTAAAACAGAAGCTTTCTGTTTTACTTTCGCCATGCTTTAAGCTGTCATATGTCTTTCATACCATCAATTAATCTTCCTTTTACCTTACTTTTAGTGGTCGTAATAGAGTGTTCTCACTGTATAATGTGGTTCCATTTTTAACCCTTTCCCACATAGAAGCGCCTTTTAGCGCATTAAGTTTATTCAATTCACTGAAGAAAATAGTTCTAATTTATACAGTCATAAATATGTATCATAAGAACTATTTTCTATATTCTAGCAGATGATAGCTTAAAGCAGGCTGAAAGTAAAGCAGAATGCGCCTTAAGGCGCATTCTGCTTTACTTTTAACCTGCTTTAAGAGGACACCTATATTCAATATTAGAAACAGGCTATGTGGGAAAGGGTTAAACAACAAAAAAGAAAGGTATTCTTCCTTTCAAACAATGTAGACCTGTACTCAAGACCGTTGCAAACAGTTTGGATCCAGATCAGGTCAAACTAAACATAGACCCTGATCTAGATCTAAACTGTTGCGTTTCTCTAAATATACAAAAGAATGAATCAATTTCAGAAAATTTAGCAGACTCCTTTTTTAGCAGACAACAATTAGTATAGAAACGGTTACCACAGTCTAATAGTTGTGTCTCTTCTTGCCAACAAGCAAGCCTTTATTCATTTATGGTCATCGTTTAACCCATTATTCCATTAACCCTTTCCTCCCCGACACCTCAAATAGACAATTCTGGTTTTCAATTTAGTCTAGTCCATTTTTGACATTTTAGGGTCTATTTTTACAATATATGTCAAAATGGTAAACAGTGTAGACCCTGATTAGAGGGCTCCTTAAGGAGCCCTCTAATCAGGGTCTACACTGTTTGCAAAGGACAAGTGTACTCCTCACAGGTAGGCTGTTTGCAAATGACGCATAATGATATGCGTGACTAGGGGTCAACAAGTTAATATATCTTTTTACACCTGTAATTTATTCCTTCCCTGAAGAAAATAGTTCTATTTTATATAGTCATGAATATAAATCATAGAATTAAAATATTTACTATATCCTAGAAGATGGTACTTTAAAGTATGCTGAAAGTAAAGCAGAATGCAATCAAGTTTAGTCAATTGTTTTTACTATTTAGGGTTGTCTTTTACAAAATATTTCAAAATGACAAACAGCCCAGAGCTTGATAAGAGGGCCCCAGGAACCCGCTGATCGGGTTCTGCATTGTTTGCATAGGCCAAGTGTAATCTTCACACATACACTGTTTGTCTTTAGACTAAAAAGTGTATTAACTTAATGACCCCATAGCCTATTTATAGTATATAAGATAGTTAACCAATTTAAGCAGGTTGAAAGTAAAGCAAAATGCACCTTAAGGTGCATTCTGCAATACATTCAGCCTGCTTTAAGCTACCATCTGCTCGGATAGCTACCATCTGCTAGGAATTAGAAGAACAAAATTATGGTTCATATTCATGACTATATAAAGGGAAACTATTTTCTTCAGTGAAGGTGTTTTTATGGGATAATGGCTGAAAGAAATAAGTGCAATGTAAATAAATGCATCTTTACTTTTATTAGATCATCCAAGGTCCCTTTTCATTGTGAATCTTGGTTAGAAACTGTTTTCGCAGTTGCTTTATTAAATGTACTTTGTATCACTATACTAGAATGTCTTTCATGATCTTATGACTGAAAAAAATGAAAATAAAGACAGGTTGTTGCTTATAAAGCAGGCTGGAAGTAAAGCAGAATCTTCCTTGGGGAGCTTTCTGCTTTTCTTTGAGTCTACTTTAAGCATCCAGGTTCCAAGGCTATAAAAACTCTGAGTTGAGTCTGAGATTGTTTTAAAGCATTTGATTGGTCAGATTTGAGCAAAAGCTTAAATCTGACCAATCAATATTTTGAGAACGATCTCAGATTCAACTAAAACACTTTATAACCTTGGGACTAGCCTAGGGTGCAGAAACAGATTTCCTATTGCTCTTAATCGGATCCTTCTGCCTGGATATAGTAAATATTTCATATGTTGAACATTCATAATGTATCATATGCAACTATTTCCTTCTGTGGAGGAATTAATTAATGGCATAAAATTGGAGTAATAGGTTAACAAATAACTGTAAGAATATCATGACACAACTAAGTACTGTAATCTGCCATTGAATAATGTAACACCTAAGTGTCCAAAACCTCTGTTAACCCATAAATACACCTTTTTACGTCTATCATTTATTCCTTCATAGAAGAAATAGTCCCACTTTAAACAGTCGAGAATATATTACATGAAAAATATTTTCTATATTCTAGCAGATTATAGCTTAAAGCAGGCTGAAAATAAAGCAGAATGCGCCTTTAGGTGCATTCTGCTTTACTTTCAACCTGCTTTAAGTGATCACCTGTCTTCAATATTAGAAACAGGCTATGGGGTAATGGGTTAACCCATTACCCCATAACCTGTATCTAGTTTTGAAGACAGGTAACTACTTTAAGCAGGTTCCAAGTAAAGCAAAATTTGTCCGAAGGCGCATTCTGCTTTACTTTCAGTCTGCTTTAAGTTATCATCTGCTAGGATAAAACAAACATTGCTTCTGGTGCTAATTTAGTTTTACACCTGTATAAATTGAACTATCTTTTTTCAGTGGAGGAATAAATTAAAGGCATTTAAATGAATATTTATGAAGTAATGGGTTAAAGTAGAGGCAATAATAAAATGAAATGAAACATGAAATTCAGATCTTTTATCTGGTCCAAACACCAAAGGGTTACATGCAAGATGATTGAAACAAAACATTTAAATGTTGTCATTCACTTAAAAGAAAACATATTGCACAAATTCCTTCAAAATTCCATATATATTTCTGCCAACTCTGACCCCGATTTAAATATGAACAAATATCAATGAAGGTTTGAATAAAAATTTGTATGTACATCAAATAAACCTGTTGTCAATAAATTCAAACTTAATTGAAAGGGAAGCAACTACATGAGTTTATGTATCAGACCCTCACCCCCTGTTATCTCCCTTTAAAACAAACCACATTCAGTTACAGGCAAATTGAATCCGTTTTCCATTGGCAAGATACTTCATTTAACTACAGTAAAACCTCTCCATTACGACCACAACATTGAGTTCATTATTAGGTGTTTAAGACAGGTGACTGCTTA
Source organism: Gari tellinella (assembly GCA_922989275.2). NCBI lineage: Eukaryota > Metazoa > Mollusca > Bivalvia > Cardiida > Psammobiidae > Gari > Gari tellinella. Next base: position 4,988,853 of record OV277871.1, read on the forward strand.
CAGCAAGGTGACAGTAAAACAGAAAGCTCCTTTAGGAGCTTTTTGTTTTACTGTCACCATGCTTTAACCTTTCACCTGTCTTTTATACAATCAATTAGCCGTCGTAATAGAGAGGTTTTACTGTACAAGTAAAACGAGGTATATTAACACTGATCCTATAACCCCCAAAAAGATGGCTCATTTTAATAGCTACTGACAAGAGGCATAACTCATTCAGGACTGAAATGATATTATCAGGGCTCCAAATAAGGGGAGTATTTCAAAAACTAAAATCTTTATTTCTCTATTAAACCCTATGGTGTCACTACTCATTAGAATTGTCTCTTTGAGACAATTCTAATGAGTAGTAACACCATATGATTTGGTGCTGAAATAAGAGAGAAAACATTTGATTTGATTTGTTCAGTTTACTCACTCTCATCTGGAGCCCTGAATTATATATGATTTCTTAAAGAAATTTAAATAATGTTTGTGTACTATTAAAGAAGGCTTTAGTATTAATATCAACTACATATGATTTGATAATATGAATTTTCTCTTATTTTGACCGTGTCTGCAACTATGTCCCTCCAAATTTTGGCAATTGTTGCAAATACAAATTGTATAAAGGCTTATTTCCATGAGGCCTATTCCTTGATACTTTCAGCAAATCCTTCCACTTAATCCATTACTCTATAAAAATGCCTTTTTATGCCTCTAATTATTTCTACACAAAAGAAAGAAGTCCTCGCCCCCTTTAGGAAGTCCTGAACATAAAATCAAGATTTTTCAAGATGGTAGCTTAACTCAGATTTAAAGTAACACAGAATCCTCCTTTAGGAGCATTCTGATTTAAATTCAACTTGCTTTAAGTGGTCAGCTGTCTTCAAAACCAGAAACAGGCTATGGGGTAAAGGTTAAACACATTGAAAGAATTTACTATCAATTAAACAGTTTTAAACAGACAATGCCCTGTTTGCACATATACCTAATTTCTTGTTTATAATAACTAAATGAGTAGAGCCAGATGAGACGCCACATTTTGCAGCATCTCATCTGGGCCTACAAATATACAGGTAAATACCTCACACAAATCACCTTAAGTCCATGTTTGGCATGTTACCATATCAACAAGCTATTCTTATTTTAACCCATTACCCCATAAATATGCCTTTTTACGCCTCTAATTTATTCCTCCACTGAAGAAAATATGTCAAATTTATTCAGTCATGAATATGTATCATAAGAATTAATTTCTATATTCTGGCAAAAAGTAGCTCAAAGCAGGCTGAAAGTAAAGCAGAATGTGCCTTAAGGCGCATTCTGCAATACTTTCTACCTGCTTTAAGTGGTCACCTATCTGCAAAACTAGAAACAAGCTATGGGATAATGGGTTAATCCGTGTTACTTTATCCACTTCCCTAATGATGAAACTCACTGTCTGAGCTATTTCATCTTATCCGGCCTTTCCACCTCTGGCAGTGTTTTATCATAAATATACAATACATGACCACTACCAAATCTATATGTAGCCTTACAAATCACAAAATAAAGTTGGTTTCAAAAGTTGTGCAAATTCAAAATGGTTGCTAGCTATCAATAAATGAAATTTGTTATGTCAACATAGTCCAATCTTCAGTGATCATTCGAAAGTCTGGACGATTGGCTGCATTAACCATTACCCAATAGTAACACCTTTTTACACTTTTGATTTATTCCTCCACCAAAGAAAATAGTTCCATTTTATACAGTCATGAATATGAACCTTCAAAACTATTTTCTATATCCTAGTAGATGGTAGCTTAAATTAGGCTGGAAGTAAAGCAGAAAGCACTTTAAGGCACATTCTGTTTTACCAACAACCTGCTGTAAGTGGTTACCTGTCTTCACAACTAGATAAAGGTTATGGGGTAAAGGGTTAAAGATTAACAGTTATTTCCATTAGGCGTCAAAAGGCGTTTCTATAGGGGGGAAAAGGTTATGAAATCTGGCCCCAACTCAAAAGCTCATAGAGTCATAAATATGTACCAAAAGAAATATCTAATATATTCTAGCAGCTGATAGCTTAAAGCAGGCTGAAAGTAAAGCAGAATGCGCCTTAAGGCGCATTCTGCTTTACTTTCAACCTGCTTTAAGTAGTCACCTGTTTTCAGAACTCGAGACAGTCTATGGGGTAATGGGTTAACCATGGATCTAAGTATTAGATGGGCATCTTGAGTGGACTACTGTCAAATCATCAGACAGATAACTAACAACGCAGTTTGAAGCACAGCATTCTCTCAACAAATCTAAAGATAAAAAGTATGACTTTGACATGAGAGCTGAACAATAAAAATAAACGTGACAGTACACTTCTAAACACAATTATCACTGTTCATGTGTGGTTTTGATTCAGCTTCACACAATTAACATCGTAAAATACAAAAATATAATATTTTCAACTTGTCCGAGCCTACATTTTGACAAATCTAAGCTCTGCCACATTGAATTCCAACAACAAGTATATCTGCTCTTTTTTTCCACCACATGACTTATGGCCATATGCACACACATAGACTGACAAGCCATTAATAATAATACATGAACAAATGCTAGAAAATAGTTTTTATTTTCCTATACTGTCGCACACTAACGTTTTGTCATTACACTAAGCTAAATAACACTGTATGAGTTTGTTTTTTGGTTGTACAACAGAGAAAATAAAATATGATGGTATGGCTAAACAGTTTCTTGATTCAAAAGCGCGCCATGAAGATCAACAACAAATCAATATATAGCACTATACTATGTCGTTTAACCCTTTCCTCCATGGCCAGAAGTGCAATACCACACGTATTCCATGGATATATAACAGATATGGTCCAGTAATGTCCAGCTACTACGACCACTCAAAATAAGATTTTTTTTCAGCATTTAAGACAGGTTTTTGCTTAAAGCAGGATAAATGTAAACCAGAAAGCTCCAATAGGAGCTTTCTGCTTTACATTCATCCTGATTTAAGACGATATCTGTCTTTTATAAATTTAGTGAGTATAGGCGTCGAAGGCGCTTATGTGGAGGAATAGGTTAAGGGGTTTAATAAAATTCTGTGGAGGAAAGGGTTAAAAAGGCCTGTGCCAGCACAGACGACAAGTTTTCTTTCATGAAATCAGAACACAAGAGATAATGTATAAAGATTAAAATAAGACAAAAAAAAAAGAAGCTATGAACGAAAAAAAAAAAGGAGAAAAAAATCACAACAATATTTCATTCCTCCTTCAGTTTAAGATTGTGTCATGATTCATCATGTCGTCCTGTGTTGCCAGACGTGTACGAGATAAACTGGTCCGCTACGAAGGCGAACAGTACTCCCACCAACACAAGCCCCACAACTACAATGGCTGCCACTTGCCGATCTGTCAGCTGCTTGGGTTCCACAACTTTACTATCTTGTACTTGTGCTAACACTGGCTTTATAGGCTCCGGACTTAAAGTACAGAAACCGTGACCAGGGCTATACGCCCCAACCAGCTCCGTATCATCACTAGAGAGACGGATTGCACAAACCCGTACTTGATAGTCTGTTTTACACTGGAGATTCTCTAAATGAAACGATGTGTTACCTCCCTTGTACATCTGAAAAACATAAAGAAATTTAATCCATTACTCCGTAAATATGCCTTTTTATGCTTTTAATTTTGTGGAGATTCCCTAAACTATTGCACTCATATACTTATTTCTTCAGTAAAACTGCTATCACTCTTAAACTTTGTGGAGATTCTTTTAACTATTATAATCATATACTTATTCCTTCAGTAAAACTGCTTTCAATCTTAAATTTTGTGGTGAAAGGACTACTCATTCATCATAGAGCCCTTTAATCCATACTCACGAATTATAGAATAGGTGTAGTAAGAAATATTTTCTATTTCAAACAGGAAGTAGCCTGAAGCAGGCTGAAAGTAAAGCAGAATGTGCCTCATGACGCATTCTGCTTTACTTTCAACCTGCTTTAAGAGGTTAACTACGAACCTTCAATACTAGAGACAGGCTATGGAGTAAAGGGATAATTAAGTGATATCCTTGCTGTACCTGTTTATACTCGTGATCTCTACACTGTAACTGCAGCTGGTATATGATTCGGTCTTCACCCAGGGGGCGCACTGACTGCCAGTCAATGGAACAGCTGGTGAGTTTAAGGTGGTCAATCTTGGGGGCTGAAATATAAACAAAATTTATGTAATATGATACAAGTATAGATGTTATATGTATGCCTCTTTCTTTATTCAATGTGGTATCATAAAGTCAAAACGGACTGCTACAAAAAGAACAAAACTATTCAACCAATTACATTTCAAAATGACAAACAGTGTAGACCCTGATCAGAGGGCTCCTTAATCCATAAATATGCCTTTTTACACCTTTTATTTATGTCTCCACTAAAGAAAACAGTTCCACTTTATACAGTAATGAATGTGCAACAGATGAAATATTTTCTATATTCTAGCAGATGGTAGCTTAAAGCAGGCTAAAAGTAAAGCAGAATGCGCCTTCAGGCACATTCTCCTTTATTTTCAACATATTTTTAGAGATCATCCGTCTTGAAATCTAGAACCAGGCTATGAGGTAATGATTTAAGGAGCCCTCTGATCAGGGTCTACAGAGACAAGTGTACTCTTCACAGGTAAACTGTTTGTAAATGACGAGTTTACTGGTCCCTAGGGTTGAAAGTGTTAACTATATAAGGACAGTGATGGTAATTACCCCGTAAAGCAGGTGGTGGGGCCTTGGTCGTGGTAAACGTGTAGGTTTCAGAGTATGGTCCACTTCCAGCATCATTACTGGCATATATTCGGAAGTCGTAGCTCGTCAGCTCCGTCAGTCTATTCACCTTGCATGTAAATGCCTGGCCCTTATACACCTCCTGGAAACTGAAGTAACAAAAACAAGCAAGTGTCACAACCACTCCAATTCAAGGTTAACCCATTACTCCATAAATACACCTTTTTACGCCTATAATTTATTCCTCCGCAGAAGAAAATAGTTCCAATTTACGCAGTCAAGAATATGCACTATAAGAAATATTTTCTATTTCCTAGCAGGTAGTAGCTTAAAGCAGGCTAAAAGTAAAGCTAAATGCGCCTTAAGGTGCATTCTGTTTACTTTTAGTCTGCTTTAAGCGGTCACTTGTCGTCAAAACTAGAATCAGGCTATAATGGGCTAATGGACGCTTGGTCTAGATTTTCATTTTCATTTAATTTTTTATAGAAATTCCTGTTAGCAAACAGTGCAAGTCCAGATCAAATGCTGCATTATGCGGCATCTGATAAGAGTCTGCTCTGTTTGCCTCTGTCCAATTTATGGGATGCTAGGCACAAATGAGTTAAGAGTGTTTATCCTCAGATTAAAAATGCATTCTACTAAAATAAATTAATTCATATAAAATATATCTCAAATGAGTATAACAAGCTGCTTCTGAATGTCATCGGCCATTTGTTTTCACAGAATAAGAAAGATATCTTAACCCGTTACCCTATAAATATGCCTTTTTATGCCTTTAATTTATTACTCTACTGAAGAAAATAGCTCCAATTTATACTGTTATAAATAAGAATCATAAGAAATAGTTTCTATATTTTAGCAGATAATAGTGTAAAGCAGGCTGTAAGTAAAGCAGAATGTGCCTTAAGGCAACCTGCTTTAAGTGGTCAACTATCCACTGTTTTCCTGAGAAATAAGCATAAGATGAGACAAACGTATCGCGACATGAAATACTGCAAGCCAGTAAAATTCTGAAAGTTTTATGAGGAAACACTACAGTAGTGATGGTCTAGTCTTGACTCTATTAGCTCATTCATCACGCAGAGCTCCAGATAAGAGGGAGTAAACTGAACAAATTCAGCGTTTTCTCACTCATTTCACCACAAAATCCTATGGTGTTACTACTCATTAGAATCGTCTCGAAGAGACGATTATAATGAGTAGTGACACCATAGGGTTTAATGTAGAAATAAAGGTTTTAGTTTCTGAAATACTCCCTTTATCTGGAGCCCTGATCACAGCCAGACAATAACTGTCCTAGCCAGGGTTACTTACTTGCCGTCCTCTCGATCCATCTCTAGTGTGTAGGTGATGAGATCTGTATTACGCCCCTCGCCCCATTTTAACTTGATCCCATTTGGCGAGGACCCATAACACTCTAATTTTGGTGGGCTTGGGGGTAATGCCCGTGTGGTGAATTTGACAGGAGAACTAAAGGCACCAACTCCTATTCCATTCATAGCCTGTATACGGGCTCTAGAGAAACGAAAACAAGGAACAAATTCATAACATATACTCTATTAGTTAAACAGTTTCTTCACAGTGTACATGAGGATTTCTTCCCGGCTGAGGTAAATAATGTTGCCCGAGCCGTTACATGATTTTACCAGCCGGGAAGAAATCCTCATGTACACTGTGAAGAAACTGTATAACGAATTTATTATACTGCAAAGTTTTCACTGTTCAAACGAAATATTTTGGAATTTGTCGTGTACAGCGCTCATTATAAACTAAAAAATATTCGCGCCAAAGCAGATAACGTTGAGCGTAATAACGTCATGTCGTCACGTCTGATAGTTGTTGTTCAAAAGAAAAATGGGCATACTCGGCATACTTCGACGTCAAACTTTCCCAGAAATAATGCAACTGTTGAATGATCCAAACACCGATTGGTTCTTAGCCGAAATGGACTTAAAACAGAGGATGCACGATTGAATGCACTCAATCCTGTCGAGCAATCGGCCATCTTATTTTCTGCAAATCAACACTTAGGGACCTGTCAGCCAATGAAAACAGCTGCATTTCTATGTACCCTGTCAGCTCACAGGGTACATTGGATTATGTCCAGCGCTCGTTGACCAATGAAAAGTAAGGAATTTACTTTGCAGTATAATAAAAACTTTGGTATAGCGAACTCGCATAAGTAAAATCTACTTGTATTTCTACTGTTACATTTCATTACATTAAACTCTCTTTCCGGTAAGTCGAACATATCCTTATTTTCAAAGTTTGAACGTGGCTAAGCCAGGGGTTTAACTTTGTAATATAGATATGGTTGACTAAAGTGAGTTCAAGTTCCACTGAAGCTAATATTATTTTCAGTTTTACCCCTTTTTTCACTGCCATGATGTCATCTGCTTTAAACAATTGTCTTCTGCTTTTATTTATTTATAAATACTAACAAATGTTGCACTTTTTCTTTCAATCTCACACTAAGTTACTGTTCAATAAAGAATCATTACTTTCTTCAAAGAGATGTGCATGGTATCTACAGTAATATAAAACGAAAGTAACGCAGAAAGCTAAATACTAACCTTTTGCATTACTTATGTTCAGCATTTAATTGTCACCTGTTGTAAAGATTAACCATGCAACAGCTGAATATAGTTTTATCCTGACAGGTGGACGCTTCACCCATTACCCCATAAATATGCCTTTTTACACCTTTAATTTATTCCTCCACTGAAGAAAATAGATCCACTTTAAACAGCAACATATTAAATAAAAAATATTTTTTATATTCTTGCAGATTATAGCTTTAAGCAGACTGAAAGTAAAGCAGAATGAAGGCATATTCTGCTTAACTTTCAACCTGCTTTAGGTGGTCACCTATCTTCAATACTAGAAAGAGGCTATGGGGTTATGGGTTAAGCAACCATCTGGCATCTGGCTTAACCCCTAGAATCCTAGTCAGGCATATATGCATCTTTTGCAAACAGTGTGCCTGTGAAAAATACCTTTGTCCTATGGAAACAGTGAAGACCCAGATCAGAGGATAGGAGCCAACTGATCAGGGTCTGAATTGTTGTACATTGTAAAACTGCAAATTGATATTGTCAAAAGTGGACTTGACTAAATTGAAAACCGGAAGTGTCCATTTGAAGTTTGAGGGAAGAAAGGGTTAAATACTGAAAACAAGCAAGCTATTGGGGGAAAGGGCTTTCTACCATAATGATCCTAAGTAATGGGACAGACAGGCCTGAGAAAACAGTGTATACCCTGATCAGACTGAACCTGAGTGAGCATTCTGATCAGGGTATACACTGTTTGCCATTTAGTTTGCACATTTTGAACAAATTACTGTGGTAAAAGCATTTTTTTCCCCAATTTTATGATAATAACAGCAAGTGTGTAGTTACACTTGGTGTCCCAACTTTTAGGATTTTTATGGTAATTCAGAGCTCCAGATAAGGATAGTATTTCAAAAAGTAAAATCTTTATTTCTACATTAAACCCTATGGTGTTACTACTCATTAGAATCGTCACGAAGAGACGATTCTAATGAATAGCAATACCATAGGATTTGGTGCTGAAATAAGAAAATGTTACATTTGTTCAGTTTACTCCCTCTTATCTGGAGCCCTAGGTATATATTTGTTGTTTTACCTGTATGTGGTCTCTGGTGTTAAATCCTCCACTGTGTACTCGGTGACGGCACTGATTGTGATCAACTGTTTTTCACCTCCTATGTCTATATTATAAGCGTAAATTTCACTGCCATTATCATGAGGTTCTCTCCACTGCAGAAGAACACTATTAGCAGTGGCTGTAGCCTTAATGGAGACGACTGACGAGGGGCTAGAGGGCGGGGTTAAGCAGGTGGCCACGGGGCTATATAACCCCGCCCCTGCACTGTTAATTGCCTGGACCCTAAAGGAGTAAGAGGTGGCTGGATTGAGACCCCTGACCTCGTAACTTGTGTTTGGACCATAATACAGCTGAAAAGAAAGAGACAAGATCTTCGTTATATAAATAAACAAATTGGCAAAGAGCAAAGCATTCTAAGGAATTATTCATCTTGCTGCAGGGCTCCAGATAAGAGGGAGTAAACTGAACTAATCCAACATTTTCTCGTTTATTTTAGCACCAAACCCTATGGTGTTACTACTCACTATGCAAAAAGTGAAGTCCCTGATCAGAGGGCTCCTGCAGGAGCCCTCTGATCAGGGACTTCGCTGTTTGTCATTTCGAAATTTATTACCAAAAAGAACCCTAAATAGTCTAAAATGGACCAGCCTTTATTGCACACTGGAATTGTCCATTATAAGTTTCAGGGGATAATGAGTTAATGTAGAGAATTAGTACCTGGGAGAAGACTTGGTCTGACTGTAACTGCCACTCCAGCCTATAGTCTGTGATTGTAGCACCATTGTTGACTGGCCCCTCCCACGTCACCAAGGCACTGTGGGCCGACCGACATGTACATACTGGCATCTTAGGAGGGTCTGGCACCCCAGCTCCACTCACAACTTCCAGGGGCTCCGACCACGGACCACCCTATTGTCACCAAATAAAAACATTGTAAACAGTATTCTTGATCCAATAAATACATTGTAAAAAGTATTCTTGATCCAATAAATACATTGTAAACAGTATTCTTGATCCAATAAATACATTGTAAACAGTATTCTTGATCCAATAAATACATTGTAAACAGTATTCTTGATCTTGTATTAACCCATTTCTCCATAGCCTGTTTCTAGTTTTGAAGACAGGTAACCACTTTACTGTAAGCAGGTTGAAAGTAAAGCACATTCTGACTTACTTTCAGCCTGGTTTAAGCTACCATCTGCTAGAAAAAAACTGAAAATATTTCTTATTAATTGACTTATAACTTACAACGTATACCAACGTGCTGCTAACTTATACAAAACGTACTTAATAATGGCTTATTTACAAGTAACCTGTGTGAATGATCCCATAACTTACCTACAATGTACGAAACGTATACAGTGCGTATGCGGAACTTATTGACCATATGCCAGCCATACATTGAGATTTTGTGCATGCACAAAAAAATTCGACAAACTCAGCATACAACAACATATGCCAGCGTAGTTCAATGTGCTGTTAGCGTATACAAAACGTACTTATAACTTACCCGACGTTAACCAGAGTATGCCCAACGTATTAGCAAATATTTTATACGTTTGGCATACACTGGCTAAAACGTTGTAATGTGACTACCCCATTAAGCACATTCTGCTTCACTTTCAGCCTGCTTTAAGCTACCACCTGCTAGAATATTGGTAACAATTCTTATGAACTATTTTCTCCAGTTGAGGCATAAATTGGTGGCATAAAAAGATGTACAGTCAAACTTTGATTTCTCAAACTCACTTAACTTGAACTATCCGATATTTCGACACATGAACAGCATTATTTCATGCTCGATTAAGTCAAACATACCCATTTTTTAACGTTAAAACATTGCATAGTCACGTTTTAACTTTGAAATACGGGTATGTTCGGCTTAACCCATTAACTCATAAGCGATAAACAATTCTCAATGCTTATCTCAATAGAAGCTAGTTAAATAAAGTGTGTCAAAATGAGTTAGTATGAGGCTATTGCGCAATGAGTCAAAATGAGTCAGTATGGCTTAATGGGTTAACCGAGTTCAAGATATCGATGTTCAACTGTATTTATACATGTAGAATAATGGTTGAAGCAAGGTCCTGGTAGGGGTTGTTACAAACTTACCCCTATTCTGTTAAGGGCTCTGACTTGGAAGAGGTAGGGTCTCCCTGGCGACAGTCCAGCCACGATGCAGTCAAGGTCACGACCTTTGTACACTTCCTTGCTTGTGTTATCAGGCAGGATCATCTGTACGGCAAACTCGTTCACCTGAGCCCCACCATTGTATTCTGGGTAGGCTATAAAACAAACATACACAACTCAATATACAGTCAAACTTCGATATCTCGAACTCGCTTAACTTGAACTATTCGATAGTTCAACAATACCCATATTTCATAGTTAAAACGTGGCTAAGCCACGTTTTAACTTTGAAATACGGGTATGTTCGACTTAACCGAGTTCAAGATATCGAAGTTGGACAGTATATACAAAACTTCCCCCACTATTGTAATTCTGGGTATGGTAAGAAACAAAGAAATACAAGAATTCCCCACCACTGTTTCGTCCTTGAAAGTACACGTGTGCAATACCACTTTTCAGTCCATTTTTTCACCAGGGCTCCCGATAAGAGGGAGTAAACTGAATAAATCCAACATTTTGGCAATCAATTAAGCATCAAATCCTATGGTATGACTACTCATTAGAATCGTCTTGAAGAGACGATTCTAATGAGTAGTTACACCATAGGGTTTAATCCAAAAATAAAGATTTTAGTTTTTTAAAATACTCCCATTATCTCGAGCTCTGTTCACTATTTCAGGATGTTTTTTTCAACTGTATAACAACAATGCAAATAGTGCAGACTGATTAGATGGCTCCTTTACAAAATTACCACTAAGGCTATATCAGTTTGATATGGTGACATGAACCAATAGCTATGGCGGAAAGGGTTGCTCTTAGAATGCTAGCGGTGAAACCATGATTACCGTTGCAAACAGTTTGGATCCAGATGAGATGCCGCATTATGCGGCGTCTCATCAGGAACCAAACTGTTTGACACTCTGACACTGTTTTGAAAAGAAATTTTGAAGATTTCTATATTCAGAACAGAAAAAGACAACAACTGTTGCAAAAGAAAACTAGATATAGTGCACCGCTGCCATGGCAACAAGACCATTGGCCCCCACCCACTTTATTTGAACAACTTTTGAAACTCAAACCAACAGCATGTATGTGACCTAGTTTGGTTACACTGAGGCTATTGGTTTCAGTGAAGAAGTCGTTTGTTGACAGACGGACGGATGGACACCCGACAGAGCAGTATCACAATAGCTCACCTTGAGCTCTTTGTGCTCGTGTGAGCTAAAAATACACAGCATACAAAGGGTTAAACAACCCATTCTATAACTGTTTCACATATACAAGACATACAGTAAAACCTCTCTATCACGACCACATTATTGTGTTAACTATCAGGTGTTTAAGGCAGGTGGCTCTTAAAGCAAAGTGAATGTAAAACAGAAAGATCCTTTAAATAGGAGCTTTTTGTTTTACATTCATGTTGCTTTAACCCATTACCCAATAAATACACCTTTTTATGACTTTTAATTTATTATTACACTGAAGAAAATAGTTCCACATTATACAGTCATGAGTGTGTATCATCAGAAATATTTTCTATATTTTAGCACATACCCGGTTATAGCTTAAAGCAGGCTGAAATTAAAGCAGAATGCGCCTTAAGGAACACTGCTTTAATTTCAACCTGCTTTAAGTCGTTATCTGTCTTCAAAACTAGAAACAGGTTATAGGGTAATAGGTTAGGCTGCCATGTGTCTTTTATGCAATCAATTAGCCTTCTTTTTAGTAGTCGTAATAGAGAGGGTTGACTGTACTTCAAACTGACAAGCTTCATAGTTTGATGATAAGTGAGGGTTTGAACTTACACCAACGTAAATGTAACAAGGTTGCCTTGGGTTTGCCCTGGAGTTTGGGCGCTGAACACTGTCCTGGTGGTACCCCCTGGGTCGTCGCTACACACACTTCTGACATCTGCATGTACAAACATAAAGTATCATAATTATATAGTGCAACCTACTTAACCCATTACTCCATAAATATGCATTTATTTTTATGCCTTTAATTTATTGCTTCACTGAAGAAAATAGTTCCACTTTATTAAGTCATGAAATTTGCACCTTATAAAATAGTTACTAACAGAGGGTAGCTTAAAGCAGGCTGAAAGTAAAGCAGAATGTGCCTTAAGTCACATTCTGCTTACTTTCAACACGCTTTAAGTGATTACCGGTCTTCAGAAATAGAAACCGGCTATGGAGTAATGGATTAAACTAAAGTATAATTGATCACAATGAATGTTTAACATAGTATACCTTAGGCTAAGCAGTTACTAAAATAATACTGAATTGGCTATCTTTAACCCATTACCCTTTAAATATGCCTTTTTACGCCTTATTCATCCAAGGAATATAGTTCCACTTTACAGAGTCATGAATATGTACCATTAGAAATATTTTCTAAATTCTTTCTAACATTTTTTTGCTTTTTAAAGCAGGTTGAAAGAAAAGCAGAATGCGCTTTAAGGCGCATTCTGCTTTACTTTCAACCAGCTTTAAGTAGCAAATTGTTATCAAAACTAGAAACAGGCTATGGGGTAATGCAGGACAAAAGCATTGTCACTTGGCATTTCATCTGGATTCAAACTGCTTGTAAAGATAATCATGAGCATGCAAATATTTCAGCTGCACAAAGTCTTCAAAAGTCTTCTTTTCAAGATCATGTAACGAAATTTCATTATACATCGCTCCCTCAGTACAACGGCCCTCCAAACAACGACTCCCTCCTTACAACGACCCCTACCGCAGTTTCCCTAAACAAGACAATTATGTCCAACCTTTTCATGGCTGCAATACCGTTTGCTTAAATTTGTCATCTGCTGTTTTTCTCAAAGTTACATATTGAACATATCGACAGAAAAAAGCTTAATGACTAGTGACAAACAGCTTGAATCCAGACCATACGCCGCGTAACACGGCGTCTGATCTGGATTCAAGCTGTTCTGTTTGCAAATATAAACCAATTTCCCTCCCTATAACGACTCCCTCCGAACAACGCACACATTGTTTTGTCCCCCATTGGGTGTTGTTGTAGAGAGGGAGCACTGTATAAATATACATTTTGTAGCATCAACTAGGCACAGATCCATCAAAATTGCTCATTACTACTTCAAAGAGTAAAAAAAATTCATAAAAATTTATATCCCAGAACAACAGAGTTAGCTTAGGTAATTACCAGATAATAAAACAGCATGGACCAACAAGTGGTTTTTTTTTCGGTTTTTTTATCAACAAGAGCAATTAAAAGTCTGACAAGCCCATAAACTTGCAATATTCCATGAAATTACCCAACATTTGTGAAACTCATCAACAGCTGTAAACAAATACACTCAATGAAAATTGTTCAGTGTTTAACCTTGAAGATGATTACACTATTTACTATAGGTATTAACCCATTACCCCGTAAATACACTTTTTTACCCCTTTAATTTATTCCTTCACTGAAGAAAAAAGTTCCATTTTATACAGTTATAGATATGGACAATTATTATTATACCAGATTTATTTAGCGCTCTTATGACACAGGGGTTGTGCGTTGAAAAGCACTTATAAGAAATATAGTCTATATTCTAGCAGATGATAGCTTTAAGCAGGCTGAAAGTAAAGCAGAATGCGCCTTTAAGGCGCATTCTGCTTTACTTTCAACCTGCTTTAAGTGGTGCCCTGTCTTTCAAACTAGAAACAGGCTATGGGGTAATGGGTTAATTAACAGGGATCCAGATAAGAGGGAGTAAACTCAACAAATCCAACATTTTCTCACTTATTTCAACACCAAGTCCTATGGTTTTACTACTCATTAGAATCGTCTCAAAGAGATGATTCTAATGAGTAGTGACACCATAGAGTTTAATGCAGAAACAAAGGTTTTAGTTTCTGAAATACTCCCCTTATCCGGAACCCTGATTATCATGAAAAGAGTTGAACATAGGAAATAATCCTTGATTTGCAGTGGGATAATAAAGTGGAAACAAAGTTTCATCTTTCCCACAAAACGTGCTTATGCTAAAACTATTATTTTCATAGAAAAAATGTTTGGAGCCAGATAAGACACAGGGTAACCCAATGTCTAATCAGGCTTCAATCTGTTTGCCGCATTTTGTTTGCGTTTAACCCATAACCTCATAAATACAACTTTTTACGCATTTAGTTTATTTCTCCATTGAGGAAAATAGGTCCCAATTTATACAGTTATGAATATGTATGATAAGAACTATTTTCTATATTCTAGTAGATGGTAGCTTAAAGCAGGCTGAAAGTAAAGCAGAATGCACCTTAAGGTGCATTCTGCTTTACTTTCAACCTGCTTTAAGTGAACATCTTTCTTTAAAACTATAAACAGGCTATGGGTATGGGGTAATGGGTTAAACGGGAAAGAGTAACATCTTTTCTGCTGTAGATTATTTTGAATGTACCTCACTGCGTCCCCCTGCACTGACGGCAGCCACACGGACGTGGTACGTATGTCCTGGCTGCAGTCTATCACATGTGTGCTCCCGATCTGAACCCTCATACATAGTCTCATAACCTGCAATAACACAAATACACGTCTGTCTATAATGTCTGTTATTACAAGTACTATCATAATGAAGTCAAGATGATCAAAATATTGATCATACATGCATATGAAATTATACATGACCAAAATGTTAACTCTTTGCATGCTAGTGGCGTATATATCTGCCACAGTGATTACCTTTGCAAATAGTTTGGATCCAGTTGAGACGCCGCATAATGCAGCGTCTCATCAGGATCCAAACTGTTTGCCATTCTGACCCTATATTTAAAAGAAGTTTTGAAAAATTCAAATTTTAGAACATCAGCAGACGACAATTGTTGCAGACGAAAAAATTACACAGCATGCAAAGAGTTCAAGTACCAACTTTCTTGACTACTCTCTGGGACCTTGATACTTTTAAGGAGAACTTGTTTTGCCATGTGTAGACTGTAGAGTGTTGTTTCTCAAATTTTTAATAAGTAAAATATATCATAAGATTCAAAGGGTTTTTTAAAAAAAAATTTAATTCTGCCAAATATATTTTTTAAAGATATTTCTTGTTTTTAGTTGTAATAATTATGGTTAAAAGCATAATATAGAACTTAAACATGCAAACAGACCTCCAAGTACAGTTGACTATTTAACCCATTACCCCAATAAATACGCCTTTTGACAACTTCTTTAGATTTTTTTTTCTTATGGTTCATTTTCAAGACTGTATAAATTGGAACTATTTTCTTCAATGGAGGAATAAATCAAATGTGGTAAAAAGCGCTTCTATGAGGGAAAGGGTTCAGCAGTCTTTGGAGGTCTCCTTGCATGCTGGAGTGTGTTACATCAAGTTTGTAACAAAACATACATAGTATTGAGAAACAATATATATAATACCTGATCCTTTCATGACAGCGTGAAAATGACAGAAATTCAAACATTAATTTGATATTAATAAATGTGTACAGTACAATAAAGCTAAATACTGTTGTAGCATACAAAATGGGGACCGATTAAATGGAATAAAAGACGATCAAATGGAGTAAAAGCAAACCTACAGTGTATTATTGTTATCTTATACAATATTTTCAGGTAAAATCTTCAATGTGACTATTTTCTTTCATATTTACAGAAACAAGGTTAAAGTGGCATTAACTCTTTGCATGCTAGCAAGGGAATCGTGATTATCTGTGCAAACAGTTTGGATCCTGATGAGACCCTGCCTAACACGTTTGACAGTCTGACCCTGTTTTAAAAGAAAATTTGAAAATCCTATTTTTAGAACAGTAGCAGATGACAATTG
Organism: Gari tellinella; assembly: GCA_922989275.2. NCBI lineage: Eukaryota > Metazoa > Mollusca > Bivalvia > Cardiida > Psammobiidae > Gari > Gari tellinella. The sequence continues at coordinate 5,005,135 of OV277871.1, forward strand.
TTGCAGACGATAAAGATTACCCAGCATGAAATGAGTTAAGTTTAGATATGATCATACGTCAAGTAAAATCTCCTTCATAGTAACTGTTCATGCCGTAACCTATTCCTAAAGGAAAAATCTTTTTTTATGTTTCAGCCCCATCCTAATAAGCCAATAATCAGAAAAAGTAAAATTAAACTTGGCAGACTGCTGCTTAAAGCAGACTGAAAGTAAAGCAGAAACTTGCTGGGAGCTTTCTGCTTTACTTTAACCCTTTACCTAATAGCCTGTTTCTAGTTATGAAGACAGGTGACCACTTAAAACAGATTGAAAGTAAAGCAGAATGTGCCTTAAGGCACATTCTGCTTTACTTTCAGCCTGTTTTAAGCTACCAACAGCTAGGATGTAGAAAATATGTCTTATGATATTTGTTCATGACTGTATAAATTTGAACTATTTTCTTCAGTGGAGGAATAAATTAAACACGCTTAAAGCCGCTTGTATCAGGGAAAGGGTTAAGCCTGCTTTAAGTAACCACCTTTATTCACTGAAGGAATTAGCATAGCTATGTAGGAAATGGTTTTATAACATTCTTTACAGGCTAATGTTTTCTGTATAAACAGATGCTGCAGATAAAGTCTAATGCCAAGTTTTATGAGACATCTCACTGTTCTGATGTCATCATAGCAGTAAGAGAAGAAGTGACATTTACATAAACTTCCCCTCATCTACGTCTAGACACACAAGTATTTCACATTTACAGCGCTTGTCCATTCAGTATCAGCAAAACACTCTATTTTATATTAACACCAGGGCTCCAGATAAGAGGGAGTAAACTGAACCAATTCAACATTTTCTCAATCATTTTAGCATCAAATCCTATGGTGTAACTACTCATTAGAATCGTCTCTTTGAGACGATTCTAATGAGTAGTGACACCATAGGGTTTAAAGCAGAAATAAAGATTTCAGTTTTTGAAATACCCCCCTTATCTGGAGCTCTGTCACATTACCCCATAGCCTGTTTCTAGTTTTGAAAACATGTGATCACTTAAAGTAGGTTGAAAGTAAAGCAGAATGCGCCTTAGGGCGCATTCTGCTTACTTTCAACCTGCTTTAAGCTACCATCTGCTAGAATATACAAAATATTTCTCACACTGCATACTCATGACTATAAATTTAAACCATTTTATTCAGTGAAAGAATAAATTAAAGGCGTATTTATGGGGTAATGGGTTAAGTACTAAATAATTGTAGCAATGTGAAGATCTCTTAAGCCAGATGACTGCTTAGTGAAGGATAGAAATAATGTAGGTGCTTTTTGCATTACATTTATTCTGCATCAAGCTACCACCTGCACTTAAGACTACTAATACATCTTCTGCTATATCTATTAATACAAGATTTACCCTTTACCCCGTAGCATGTTTCTACTTTTGAAGACTGGTGACCACTTAAGGCAGGTTGAAAGTAAAGCAGAATGTGCCTTAAGGTGCATTCTGCTGGACATTCAGACTGCTTTTAGCTACCATCTGCTAGGATATAGAAAATATTATGTATGGTGAATATTGGTGGACCAATTTGAAAATTGGTCTGTAACCAAATCTGTTATCCACAATAAATCAGAGCTCCATATAAGGGGAGTATTTCAAAAACTGAAATCTTTATTTCTGCATTAAACCCTATAGTGTCACTACTCATTAGAATCGTCTCGAAGAGACGATTCTAATGAGTAGTAACACCATACGATTTGATGCTGAAATGAGTGAGAAAATATTGGATTTCTCCAGTTTACTCCCTCTTATCTGGAGCCCTGATAAATAAAGTCATTATTATTATTATATTCCTGACTGTATAAAGTTGAACTATTTTTATCAGTGGAGGAATAAATTAAAGGTATATTAATGGGGTTATGGGTCAACGGAATAAATTAAAGGTATATTTTTGGGGCAACGGAGTAAGGGGCTGACAACCTAGTGACCCAGCACAGACAATCATAGAAGTAGAACAGACAATTTTATTAGCAGCCACTATGAACATTCTTCGGGGTATGATCTACCGATGGTTAATGTCACTTGAAATGCTAAATGTCAGGTCATGGAATACTAGCCTAATTTAATATCTGACACATTCATTTGCAAAGAATTTCCATTAGCAAAGGATATGAATGGCAAATTTAAATTATTCCAGTGGCATCTGCAAACAGATTGGACTCTGATCCAACACTGAGGGATTCTAGTGTCTGATCAGGACCATCTTTGTAAACCAGGGCTTCAGATAAAGGGGATACAGTGCTCCCTCCCTACAACGGCCCTCCGAACAACGACTCCCTCCTTACAACAACATTTGCCGCTCTTCCCAAGACAATTATGTCTAATGCTTGCACTGCTGCAATATTGTCTGCTTAAAATTGATACCTGCTTTTTTTCTTACATAAATGACATTTTGACAGAAAACACATAATTACGAGATACAAACAGCTTGAATCCAGATCAGGCGATTCAGGCTGTTTGCAAATGTAGCCAAGTTCCCTCCCTATAACCATTCCCTCCGAACACATGGGATGTCGTTGTAGAGAGGGAGCACTGTATTTTGAAAATTTAAAATCTTAATGCCTGCTTAAAACCCTATGGTGTCACTACTCATTAGAATCGTCTAGAAGAAACAATTCTAATGAGTAGTCACACCATAAGGTTTGGTTTATACATAAAGGAGAAACTGATGAAAATATCTAGTTTTACTCCCTCTAATCTGGAGCCCTGTAAACTGGATCATATTTCTTGAAATAATAATGATAAGGTGGTGGTGGAGGAGAGGGGTGTGCGGGGCATTTGAAGCAATTGACAATATTTCAGTCTCCAAACAGTTAAAATAATTACAAAAACTTGATGATATAATCAAGGTGCCATGGATAGTTTAAATAACATGCAATCCACACCAATATACCCCCTAATAAAATTGTACTCAACGTCATATTAGCATGTTTACACCCTTTAACCCTTTGAATGTAGTAGGATTATCATTTGCTTCAAAGTCGTTAGAAGGTCTCAAATAACTTTAACCCTTTCCGTTATAGTTTGTTTCTAGTATTGAAGTCATATGGTAGCTTAAAGCAGGCAGAAAGTAAAGCAGAATGCTGCTTACTTTTAGTCTGCTTCAACCCATTACCCCATAAATACACCTTTTTATGCCTTTTATGCTTTTTATACAGAAGAAAATATTTCAAATTTATACTGTCATGAACATGTACCATAATAATAATTTTCTAAATCCTAGCAGATGGTAGCTTAAAGAAGGCTGAAAGTAAAGCAGAATGCTCAAGGAGCATTCTGCTATACTTTCAACCTGCTTTAAGTGGTCACCTGTTTTCAAAAATTTGAAACAGGCTATTGGGTAAAGGGTTAAGCTACCATCTGGTAGGATATAGGAAATATTTGTACCTTTTCCATCATCCAATTCAACGATATACTTGGTGATCTCTGAGCCACCGTCATCACGAGGTGGATCTGCAAAATAACAAGTCAATAAGAGAAACTGAGAGATGAGAATCTAAAGAGTACAATGTCAGTAACAGACATAAACAGAAACTGCTACGTATTGCCCTGCACTACGATGACATAACTGTTTAACGTGTTAGCCCTTTCCCCCATAGAAGCACCTTTTAGCGCATTCAGTTTATTTCTTACGCTGGAGGAAATAGTTCCAAATTTACAGTCATTAATATGTATCATCAGAAATATTTTCTTTATTCTAGCAGATGGTGACTTAAAGCAGGCTGAAAATAAAGAATGCACCGTAAGGCGCATTCTGCCGCTAAAGGCCCACTTACTTTCAGCCTTCTTTAAGAAGTCACTCATTTTCAAAACTACAAACAGGCTATGGATTTTTTGGTCAACTTATATTGTGTGACTACAGTTCAAAAGGATAAACAAAAAGTTTATTTCAAATATTTAAATTCCCACAAGTAGAATCGATACCTACCCCATGTCACTCTGAACACATGGGCGTGGACCTTGCCTTTGATTTGTGGTTTTCCCGGTGGCTCTGGTTTGGCTGGTAATGTTCGGCAGGATAAAATCTCACTCCATTTACTGCTTCCCTCGTCATTCTTCGCCGCTAACTGTTCAACAGAAAAATTAGCAGGAATCATATTAATGTTATGTGTAGTACAAATAACATACAGTCGAACTTTGATATCTCAAACTCCCTTACCTTGAACTACCTGATATTTCGATACATGAATCACATTACATCATGCTCGGTTATGTAGAACAAACCCACGTTTTAAAGTTAAAACGTTGCTTAACCACATATTAACTTTGAAATACGGGCATGATCGACATAAGCGTGGTCGAGATATCGAAGTTCGACTGTATGTCTCTTTATTCCTTGTACGGATTCTTATAAAAGAAGAATTAAAAAAAAATTTTCTAGACATTTTCTCTTTTTGATTCCATCAATTCCTGTGACGAGTAGACTTGTTGATTTTAATACAGTTGAACTTAACTATTTTTTCTAAAATTCAATTTCATTATTTCAAAATCCCACAAGTCGACATCTGTATTTCAAAGTTAAAACGTGGCTAAGTCACGTTTTAACTTTGAATTACTGATATATTGGACATAACTCTTTACCCTATAGCTTGTTTCTAGTTTTGAAGACATGTGACAACTTAAAATCAGGTTGAAAGTAAAGCAGAATGCACCTTAAGGCGCATTCTGCTTTACTTTCAATCTGATTAAAGCTACCATCTGTTAGGATATACAAACTATTTCTTATGGTGCATAATGACGACTGTATAATGTGGAACTTATTTCTTCAGTGAAGGAAATAAATTAAATGCATAAAAAGGTGTATTAATGGGGGGATGGGTTGAAAGAGTTCATGATGAAGCTTATGCGGGACTATAAACCTCAGCAGAAACAACAACAACAACACAACAGAGTTAATGATATGGAAGTTTGGCTGTATTTGGAATACTGCCGTTATCTGGAGCTATGCTGTAAGACATTGCCAACTAACTACAAACAGATCAAAGAGCTCCAATTCTTCTCTAATTAACTCAATTATCACCCTAGCGGTGAAACCATGATAACCTTTGCAAACATTTTGGATCCTGATGAGACGCCGCGTAACGCGGCGTCTCATCAGGATCCAAACTGTCTGACACTAAAAACCCGTTTTGAATTATTATTTTTTTTAAATTCTATTTTTAGAACAATTGCAGATGATAATTGTTGCAGATGAAAAAATAATTACCCAGCATGCAAAGAGTATGAATATGCATATGTCTTCTTCAAAAGCTTTTATTAAAATAGAGTTCTTTTATTCCTAGTTATCATAATTCTTTAACAGCCAAAGGATTTGTACAGCTAGTTCTTTTACCATTACAATTGCAGGGACAAAGCATGTGCACCATCTGTTAACACTGAATACCAAGATCAGATGGTTTCCTAAAGGAGCCCTCATATCAGGGTCTGCAGTGTTCCTCATTCTAAATAACATGCCATACTTTGTGAAAACTTTGGGTAACCAACCTTTTTAGTTCATTTCTCACTATAAAGGTTATTTTTGTCAATGTACTGCAGTATGGCAAACAGTGCATACCTTAAGCCCATGGTACCTTTGATTTATGTCTTTCTGTTTGCATAGGACAAGTGCATTCTTCACAAGAACACTGTTTGCAAAGGACACATATATGCCTGGCTAAAGTTCAAAGGATTAAACTCCACAACACCCCACGCCAGAACCTAGACAGTAGCTTAGCCAGCTACAATTTCAATTGAACCAACAGTACAGGTAGTCCGGTATGTAATATAGCTTTCAACATAGCCAGAATACAGTAAAACCTCTCTATTACGACCACTTAAACGAAGGCTAATTAATTGTATAAAAGGCAAGTGACAGCTTAAAGCAAGGTGAATGTAAAACAGAAAGCTCCTAAAGGAGCTTTCTGTTTTACGTTCACCTTGCTTTAAGCAGTCACCTGCCTGGAACACCTGATAATTAACAGAATTTAAGTGTCGTAATAGAGAGGTTTTAATGTACCAATCTTGTTCAAAGTAAGCAAAGCCTATTACACCAAAAGGTTTTTATCTCCCCTACCCAGACCTGTCTGACAACAGGGGTCACCACAGGTCAAAGTAAACAATCTTGAAGCATCTGTTTTCAATAAGCATGAAGCTAGCCAATATTCCCGATATCAACCATGGTCTAGATCAAACAGACTGTGTGTGGGCTTCAAAACTACCATACATGTAGATTGTAATTTTTCTAAATACAGTAAAACCTCTCTATTGCGATCATTGCAGAAGAAAATGGCATTTTAGGCAGGTGGTTGCTCAAAGCAAGATAAAAGTAAAGCAGAAAGCTCCACTAGAAGTTTCCTGCTTTCCTTTTTTCATGCTTTAAGCCGACACCTGTCTTAAATACCGTCTTTTGGACTTACTTTCAGTGATTGTTATAGAGATTTTTTTACTGTATCCACTATACAAACATGACTGTTATAAAATACAGTCACACCTCTGATTAGCTTCCATTCAATGTTCAGAAAAGCTGGCTGCCATGTGCAATACAAAGGTAATGCAGAAAGCTTCTAAGGGAGCATCTTTAATTATCATGTCCCCCACCCTCCTCCCTCCCTAAAACCATATTTATATGGGGGAGACTTATAGTCAGAGTTGTCTGTCTGTCCGTCAAACATTTTGTCTGGAAGATAACTCCTGTTTTGCTGATTCTGTTGAAATGAAATTTCATTATAATTATGGAAAGAGTTTGATATTGAGAGGAAATGCAGCTGTAACTTTGGCATCAATATTTTTAGAGTTATTCCCATTTGTCATATTTTCTTGTCTGCAAAATGCTATTATCAAAGTATCAAAAGTGAGAGTTCAAATGACAACTTACCCTAAATTTGTATTCGGTGTTTTTCTGCAAATGACCTATTCTATATGACAATAATGGTCCATTATACACAGGAATAAACCCATGACCCTGAAAATAAACAATAGCAATGGAATAACATGGCTCCATGGATAAGGGGAGTATTTCAAAAACTAAAATCTATATTTCTAAATTAAACCTGATGGTGTCACTACTCATTAGAATCGTCTCTTCGAGACGATTCTAATGAGTACAACACCATAGGATTTGATGCTGAAATGGGTGAGGAAATGTTAGATTTGTTCAATTTACTCCCTCTTATCTGGAGACCTGAAATAAGTGTCAAAGTACTTAGTAACAATACAAAGCTAAACTAACAATGTTTCATTTTATATTTTTACATAACACTGAGTAAAAACTGTGCTTATTACAAACCAAGTGGTCGCTTAACTCATAGACTGCTGAAAACTTCAAATGGTCAATTCCATTGTCAAACTAGGTTCAGTCCATTCTTAACCGATTGGTGTTGTTTTTACAATACATGCAAAATGACAAACAGTTTAGACCCTAATCAGACAGCTTTAGAAAACCTCTGATCTGGGTTTTGATTTGTTTGCTAAAGTCTGTTTCTGCCATCTATGGGCCAATGTTCCACCTACACAATGCCTTACTCTTACTATTGACAAAGTTCTCTGCTTCTTTCTGATGCCCATTGTTAAGCACCGATACATTGAACCTCGGTTTATAAAGTCTCATCCGAAGGACTTGGTCCGGCAGGGATCAAAATCATGACCCTTGTTATTGTAGTTGAGCGCATTATGACTGGACCACGTCCACGGGTACCTCTGATCTGGGTCCATACCGTTAACATCAGACAAAGTATACCGTTTGTAAAGGGTGCTATATGCATCATTAGGATTCAATGGATAACAGTGTATTACCTATCTTGACAGTATTACAAATGTAGCCATGTTATAACACATACACGATCTTGACAGTATTAATGCAGAGACTTAAAAGCCAGAGATACACGACTCCCTTATTTTCCTTCTTTCCCCATATAACAGGTGTCCGTTGAGAGGCAGTGACGTATGTCGATGCGGTCACGTGACCAGCACAGGTAATGACAGCGTCGTGATAATGGGAAAAAATACACATATCGACCAGTTGACTTATAAATATTGACTTTCTTTCGTTTTTATACAATATTTTGTGATACTAATCGAGTGAAACCAAAATATGAGTTGTGGATTAAACCGAGAAAGTGTATTCCTGGCTCAAAGGAAGATACGTTGCTGCGTGGTTGCTGGTAAGTTCCAAAAAAATGAAGATCGATTCAATATCGTCTTGCCGTAAACGCTTAAAACTTCAGTATGAACATTCAAACATGGATAAGAATGAATTATCCATGTAGTTCAAACTAAGATACAGTTTTGGCAAAATATTCATGTCAATCTGTCCACGCATTTTGCTATCAATTAAATTTTATTGAGGCCACCAACTGGTGCTTCGATTGAAGATCGATGCAATATCGTCTTGCCGTAAACGCTTAAACTTCAGTTTGAACATTCAAACATGAATAAGAATGGGTTGTCCATGTAGCTCATATTAAAATACAGTTATGGCGAAATTTTCATGTCAATTTGTCCACGCATTTTGCTATAAATTAAATTTTATTGAGGCCACCCACTGGTACTTCGATTGAAGATCGATGCAATATCGCCTTACCGTAAACGCTTAAACAGCAGTTTGAACATTCAAACATGAATAAGAATGGGTTGTCCATGTAGCTCATATTAAAATACAGTTATGGCGAAATTTTCATGTCAATTTGTCCACGCATTTTGCTATAAATTAAATTTTATTGAGGCCACCCACTGGTACTTCGATTGAAGATCGATGCAATATCGCCTTGCCGTAAACGCTTAAACAGCAGTTTGAACATTCAAACATGAATAAGAATGGGTTGTCTATGTAGCTCATATTAAGATACAGTTATGGCGAAATTTTCATGTCAATCTGTCCACGCATTTTGCTATAAATTAAATTTTCATGAGGCCACCCATGGGTCCATTCACACCTTCGTGCAAACTGCTGTCACTTTTCATTGAATCGGCATTTTCCAAACACTAATTAACGTGTGTGCGGTGCACAGAGGGGTTAATTGATGCTCGGACTTTATTCTTATTATTCTTTTGTGTTAAACCTCGAAAAAGAGGCTTCTTTAAGGAATGTTTGTATTGTAAAATAACTGTAGACCGTATTAACGCAGCAACTGATAAGTAATTCCAAATATCGACTATTTTCCCGATCGTCGCTAAAGCTTATATAACTCGCGATGACCTGTTCTCGCGAAATCTCGCTCAACGGTCTCGTATGTATAAATCATTCGAGTCGTGTATCTCTGGCTTTTAAGTCTCTGATTAATGCAACCATCTTGTTACATGTACAGAATCTTGGTATTATTACGAAGGCAGTCATCTTGTTACATTTACAGAATCTTGACAGTATTTACAAATGCAGCCATCTTGTTACACTTACAGACAACTGGTCTTCCACCTGTAGCAGGAAGTCGTCATCATTTGGTCGCTTTATCCAGGATATCACAAGATCTGTCACATGTCTCTCACCCAACATTGGTGGGTCAGGCTGGGAGGGGGCTGAACCACTCGTACAAAACGTCACCGCTTCACTGTACTCACTGAAAACAACAAATACAATACTGAAACACTTTTTGCTCATCTACCGGTATATCGATGGAGGTACATTATTCATTATAATATAAAAACTTGACTTATCTCCTCCTCTAAGCATGTATGGGTAACAAAACTTTTTTGAAAACAGTGTAGACCCAGATCAGACAGCTCCTAAAGGAGCAATCTGATAAGGGTCTGCCCTATTTCCTTGTAGGATATGTCATGAATCTGGACTCTTTCCTGGGGAAATTTTTCCTTATTTCATTAGTTGATGTAAAAGTTCAGGTGATAGACAGTGAGCAGAGTTTAATGTGAGAATCTGAGAAAGTTTAAGTTTTTAAACAGTTAACTTTGGTTACTCTTGTCTGTTCTGGATCTAGTATGTTTGCAACTCAACTCACAACTCAAGTGAGAATCTAACCCATTACTCCAAAAATACAACTTTTTATCATACCTATTCATACACTAATAAAATTAGTCCTTACAGCCATGAAGTTCTGTATATGACTTATGGATGTTATTTTAAATACTGTTTAAGACAGAAGCTTAAAGCAGGCTGAAAGTTAAGCAGAATGCACCTTAAGGCGCATTCTGCTTAACTTTCAACCTGCTTTAAGTGGCCACCTGTTATCAAAACTAGAAACAGGCTATGGGGTAATGGGTTAATTTGATGACATAAATACAGCATTCAAAGACTCCTTTCTGTTTCAGTCTTCTTCTGTTTTTGAAACAGACCCACAATTGGTTTAGTCTACATACCTTTTGCCGGAGTTATTGATTGCGGCTAATCGGAAGGTGTATTTGGTTGAAGCAGTAAGCTTTGGTATTCTGTATTGTTTCTGTGGGCCATTGTAGACCTCTACATAAGTGCCGGTAGTGTCGCCAGTCTCATACTCCAGGACATAGGCCGAGATCTTAGAACCATTCTCACACGGAGCCTGCAAGATACAAGAAGATTTATTTAACGTTGGATACAATATAACAGTAAACATTAGCTGTAACAACTTTTTTCCGACAAACACAATTATAATATAAACAAGAGTAAAAAGGCTGTAAAATAGAAGGACTGTAAAAGAAAGGGTTTACATATACCGTGGCTGCAAGCTAGGCATACAAACTATTTAGGTTGTTTTGTTTTTGCAATAAGGGAAAATTAAGGGCTCAAGATAAGCGCGCATCAACCACTTATTTCCAACGCTTTCTCATTAATTCAGGGCTTCAGATAAGAGGGAGTAAACTGAACAAATCCAACATTTTCTTGTTCATTTCAGCACCAAATCCTATGGTGTTACTACTCATTAAATCATCTGATTAAAAATGATTCTAAAGAGTAGTAACACCATAGGGTTTAATGCAGAAATAAAGAGTTTAGTTTCTGAAATACTCCCCATATCTGGAGCTCTGTTAACCTTCAACAAATTGTATGCTGTTAACTACTCATTAGAATCATTGCAAAGTGACAATTGTAAAGAGCAGTCACATCACAGGGTTTGGGTGGAGGCATAGGGCTTTAAGCTTTTGAAAATTGACTCGCCTTATCTGGAGCTCTGTTGTTAGTGTACTGATATACATGTACATGCAAGATCGTATGGGAAAACAAGAGGGACAATTAGTGCTAGGATATACATGAAAGATATCAATACAAGGAATGAAAGATATTGCGCAATCAATATAACCCTTTGCTAAATGCTGGACAAAACCACTGGACAAAACCCTTTGCTAAATGCTGAACAAAACCCTTTGCTAAATGCTGGACAAAACCCTTTGCTAAATGCTGAACAAAACCCTTTGCTAAATGCTGGACAAAACCCTTTGCTAAATGCTGGACAAAACCCTTTGCTAAATACTGGACAAAACCCTTTGCTAGATGCTGGACAAAACCCTTTGCTAAATGCTGGACAAAACCCTTTGCTAAATACTGGACAAAACCCTTTGCTAGATGCTGGACAAAACCCTTTGCTAAATGCTGGACAAAAGCAATGCGGAAAGCTGCTTTTAATTTTCATTACATTACTATGTCCCCCATTAATAAGAGTTTTCCATGCTTCTGGTTCAGCTTGTAATATGTTCTGGTTCTTTTTTTCCTGTTTGTTTGTTTTGAATATTACAGAAAAATATGAGTAAAACAAACCTTGCAGACCCTGATCATAGGGGTCCTTCAGGAGCTCTACAATCAGGGTCTACACTGTTTGAAAAATAAATCGGTACATCTACTGGTTTCAAGCAGAGAAAGGAGAAAGCACCCTATATATCGATTACAAACCAAAAATCATGGTGGAAGTATTTAGTCAAAGGTCATCAAGGGTCTAACAGCCAAATGGGAGTATTCATGTAATGTCAACCTAGTTTTAAACCACTTCTTTCCATGCTATGTATCCGAAGAAAACATGCTTGTCTTATCCCCCGATATTTCTTGATAAAATCTGTTTTAGATGCTTTTTTAAACACTGGCATCAACTTTTAAAATCTCTCTTGCGTAAATATGAAAAACACATGTTCCAAAGAATTTAGGGTCCTTTTGTAACCCTTTATATGAGAAGGATTTCTTTTACCAAAAATTGTGCACAATGTAAACATAGATCATGTGACTCCTGTGAACGGTTTGTTATTTCAGATACTATTTAGCATTACAAAATGTATTTCTTGACAAATGATGCAAAATTTATTATTGACATAATGAGGAAAGATGTGAAAATACAGCTTTATATTGGTAAATAACCCTGATAAAATCTAGCCAGATTTCAGCCCACTGCATCAGTTTACAATCTGATTTGCACAAAAGCCATCACCACTAATGGGACTTTTCCTTAACTCTTTGCATGCCGGGTAATTGTTTTGGTCTGAAACAATTGTCGTCTGCTACTGTTCTAAAATTAGCATTTTCAAAATTTCTTTTAAATTGAGGGACAGAATGGCAAACAGTTTGGATCCTGATGAGATGCAGCGTTACGCTGCGTCTCATCTGGATCTGTATTGTTTGCAAAGGTAATCACTGTCCGCCACTAGCATTCAGAGTTAATGCATTGTAAATCAAACTTAATGCTTTCTGCCTAATGTTAACGTTTTACTCAACAACATGTTTCTGGTATTGAAGATAGGTGACCACTTAAAGCAGGTTGAAAGTAAAGCAGATGACCACTTAAAACAAGTTGAAAGTAAAGCAGATGATCACTTAAAGCAGGTTGAAAGTAAAGCAGAATGTGCCTTAAGGCACATTCTGCTTTACTTTCAGCCAGCTTTAAGCTTCCATTTATTAGCATTTACAAAATATTTTTTATGGTGCTTATTCATGACTGTAGAAATTGGAACTTGTTGTTTCAGTGGAGGAATAAATTAAAAGCGTAAAAATGTTCATCTATGAAGCAATGGGTTAAACCCATTTTGCGTAACCAATCGATAGGTGATGCATGGTCAAAGACAAATGCATCGTTGGTCAATAAGATAAGTGGCAGCAGGACAAACAGTAATCCAGGAAGCTCCTTTAAGAGCTTTCTGCAATATCTTTGACCCCTGCATTAAGCAGCTCATGGCTTGTATTTCCTACACAGATTTACAGGATTGTCAATTAAACATTTATCTCATAGCCTGTTTCTAGTTCTGGAGACAGGTAGCTGATCAAAGCAGGTTAAAGTAAAGCATAATGCTCATAAAGGAACTTTCTTTAACCCATTACCGCATAACCTGTTTCTAGTTTTGAAGACATGTGACCACTTAAAGCAGGTTTAAAGTAAAGCAGAATGTGCCTTAAGGCACATTCTGCTTTACTTTCAGCCTGCTTTAAGCTTCAATCCACTAGAATATACAAAATATTTCTTATGGTTCATATTCATGACTGTTTAAAATTGAACTATTTTTTTTAATTGAAGAATAAATTAAAGGCGTATAAAGGCGTATTTATGGGGTAATGGGTTAAGCTACCATCTTAAAAGACACTGGAAATGCCTTCTATGTTTTACATGCGAGTACTTCCTACATGTAGGTACTACTTTTCCTTAGTGTAGAAATAATCAGAGGCATAAAAAGGTGTATTTATGGAGTAATGGGTTAAGCTAGTGGTACACAAAGGTGAGACAGTCAATAGGCGTGTTTATATATTTATTATATTTATCTGTATGCCTGGTTATAACTGAATTCATCAACTGTGACTATCAGTTTGTAAGATTTTATCACTAACTGCATGCCTGCATCGCCTGTTTTCAGAAAATACATGCACATGCAAGTTCGAACTAAGACTCACTTCCAGCGCTAAGTGTGTAAGTTATTGAGATTTCAACAACTAAACCTTTCCCCTTATTGTATTCCTTGTTTAAAGCAGACTGTAAATAAAGCAGCAATTGTTGCTTTACTTTCATCCTGCTTTAAAAAGTTTTTAGCATGTTCATATGTTTCTTTAGACTTTCGATGCATACACCACAGATGATTTGAAAGTTCTGCAGGCAACAACTTGAAACCCTACAATATTTCAGTAATATTAGTGTTTGAAAGATCTTTGCAAAAAACTAACGCAAAAAATAAGATTCTGAGCTTTTTTCGGAAGAAGTGTGCACTTTTGTGTATAAGTAGGTTAACCCATATTGGAAGGGGGCCTAGTACATGTACATGTATATTAATCCATTGCAAACAGTTCAGACCCTAATCAGAGGGTTCCGAAACTTTCAAATAGTTTTATGACAACTCCATCAAGACTTTATGTGAACTGGTAATTTATCAGAAAATTGAAGAGTCAGTTTAAGACTTCAGAATTTTAAGGGTTAAAGAAGTAAAGTTCAGTTTTTATTGGTTACAAAAACTTACATTAATTGCTGTAAGCTTCCCAGATGTATTTTCTTAATTGAATTAGACAATATCTGACTAAGGGGCTAGATACAGTGAGCCTGGTGTCTAGCTGCCACTCAAAAAAGGGATTCCAGTGTATAGTCTTGACCCATTACGTCATAGATACACCGTTAACCCTTTTGTAACCCCCTGGAACCTCAAATGGACAATTCTAGTTTTCAATTTAGTCCAGTCCATTTTTTACTTTTTACGGTTGATTTTTACAATATATGTCAATATGGCAAACAGTGTAGACCCTGATCAGAGGACAAGCATACTCCTCACAGGTAGGCTGTTTGCAAATGATGCATATATGCGTGACTAGGGTTCACAGAGTTAATTCATTCATTCACTACAGAAAATACTTCCACTTTATACAGTCATATGAATATGTGCCGTAAGAAATATTTTCTATATATATCCTAGCAGATGGTAGCTTAAAGCAGAATGCACCTTTAGGAAGACACATTCAGGGCCTCATGATCAGAAAAGGGGAGCATTTAGAAAACTAAAATCTGTATGTCTACATAAAACCCTATGGTGTGACTACTCATTAGAATCATTTCATCCAGTCTGAAAGCGACAATGTTGGATTTGTTCAGTTTACTCCCTCTTACACGGAATGCTGGTTAAAGACTTTATGAGCTGAAGCACTATAAGATTATTGTGCACGCTTGATTTTTACAGCTTCATATCAATATGATTCTTCTTTGAAAATCAATCTTCCACAGAGTATTTCCATATGTACTTATCTCTTACCCTGCTAGCGGCGGATATATCTGCCACAGTAATTACATTTGTGAACAGATTGGATCCAGATGAGATGCCGTGTAACCCAGCATCTCATCAGCATATAATACAAACTGTTCGACACTCTAACCCTGTTTTTAAAATAAATTTAGAAAATTCTACTTTTAGAAAAGTAGCAGATGACAATTGTTGCAGACGGAAAAAATTACCCAGCATGCAAAGAGATAATCCTACCAATACTTAGCCCTTATCATGCAGAATTTGAATACAGATTCTTTTGATCTGGAAAATGACGTATTTATACAAACATTTGCCGGTTGTATTCAAAAGTGTAACAAACAGCGCAGACCCTAATCTGGTCTCCTTTAGGAGCAGTCTGATCAGGGTCTACACTGTTTGCAAAGGATGTACATGTACATGTATTATATTGTTTCTATCTTCAGTTAATAAAAGCTATTTGCTTCAAATGTGCTCTCTACTAAAAAAAAATATCATCCTATAACCAACTTCTGAAACTACAATCAAGCTGACAATTAGTTTGGATCCAAATCAGATGTCAAGTTACTTGGCATCTGATCTGGATTCAAACTGTTTGCAAAAAAATCGCAATCACTCTAACTTACATTCCACTTAAGGGCGAGTGAGGTTTTATTTTTCTGTTGCAGTTTTGGGGCTTGAGGTTGTTCTGGTTCACACTGAGTTGTTTTAAAGCTGATCGCCTCCGTTGGTGTCCCCCTCAGATCATCCAGTATTGTACAAACCCTGTAAACATAACAAAATACATTAACCCATTACCCCATAAATACACCTTTTTTAGCCTTTAATTTATTCCTCTACTGAAGAAAATTGTTCCATTTTATACAGTCATGAGTATATTTCTTAAGAAATATTTTCTTTATCCTAGCAGATTAAAGTTTAAAGCAGGTTGGAAGTAAAGCAGAATGCACCTTAACTCTTTCCTCCCTGAAACTTTAAACGGACAATTCCAGTTTCCATTTAATTCTCGTCCATTTCTGACTTTAAGGGTTGTTTTTGTCAATGTTTGGCATTATGACAAACAGTGAACACCCTGATCAGAGGGCTCCTTAGGAGCCCTCTGATCTGGGTCTTCACCGTTTGCATAGGACAAGTGTACTATTTACATGTTCACTGTTTGCAAAGGACGCCAATATGCGGGACTAGGGTTCAAAAGGTTAAGGCGCATTCTGCTTTACTTTCAACTTGCTTTAATTGGTCACATGTCTTCAACACTAGAAACAGGTTATGGGACAATGGGTTAATCCATTACTCCATACTCGTCATAAACAAAACTTGTTCCCTCGAAGAGTACCTTTGTCCTATGTCAACAGCGTAGACCCTGCAGGACCCCCCTGATCAGCTCTGATCAGGGTCTACACTGTTTGTCATTTTGCAATTTATTGTTTAAATTAACCCTTTGTAGTCAGAAGTTAACTATGCCTAAATGGAAATTGGAATTGTCTATTAAAAGTTTCAGGGGTGAATGAGTTAAGAAATAATAAATTCATATAAGTGTTTTATCGTGCAATCTAACACGGGTAGTCGTTGAAATGCTTGTAATTAGGTCACTTGGCCTACGGCCTCGTGATTAAATTACTATGCAAGTCACCTCCTACCCGTGTTGGATTTGCACGATAAAACACTGGTATGAATTTATTATTTCAATTCTAACACTTCAATTTAACCACAATTTGCACCGATGCAAGGGCGCTTCATTTCTTGGGGTATGCATTTTCGAAGCCATATAACGTCAGTAATGGCACATTTTAGTCGTTACAGCGCATGCGTGTTTTATTGAGAATTCAAACACAGTTGCTTCCTTTTTTGTTTATATAAGGGTGTGCGCGAGTTGTGTTTGAATTAAATATTACGCAAAAAAAAGATCTGAAACAATATGATATACTTACTTCAAATAATATTCTGTTGCAGGCTTCAGATCTTTTAATGTTATTTCTGTTGCGTCCCCACTGAAATCAAAGAAGAGAATGAGAGTATAATACCTGTGGGCTAATTCTGTTATACAGTGAAGACGCGCTATTGTCACCACTCAAATACAGCCTCATTGTCAGTTTTTGCTTGGCCTTGATGAAAGAAAGCAAGCCAGACAGACAATAAGGTATCAATGGAGGCCATGCCATTCTTTTTTTTATTTAACTACAACATTGCACGTTTGTTTTAACCCTTTCCCCGATGGAAGCGCCTTTTAGCGCATATAATTTATTCCTTCACTGAAGAAAATAGGTCCAATTTAATAAGTCATGAATATGTATAAAAAGAAGAATTTTCCATATTCTAGCAGATTGAAGCTTAAAGCAGGCTGAAAGTAAAGCAGAATGCGCCTTAAGGCTTTACTTTCAACCTACTTTAAGTGGTCACCTTTCTTCAATACTAGAAATATGCTAAGGGGTAAAGGGTTAATAATATTGTATACCTTCATTTAACCCATTACTCCATAAATTTGCTTTTTTACACCTTTTATTTATTCCTCCATTGAAGAAAATAGTTCCAATTCAAACAGCCATGAATATGTATCATCAGAAATACTTTCTATATCCTAGCAGATGGTAGCTTAAAGCAGGCTGAAAGTAAAGCAAGATGCGCCTTCAATGCGCATTCTGCTTTACTTTCAACCTGCTTTAAAGTGGTCACCTGTCTTCAAACTAGAAACATGCTATTGGGTAATGGGTTAAAAATGGCAAAACAAACTGCTCTTTCTTCCTACCTATATACAAGTTTATATTTGCCGTCCCTGCCCTTTTCACACAAAAGCAGCTCATAGTTGAACTCTGCCGGACTGATAATGTATTCCTTGGCGTCTAGTTCAGGGGGAGATAATTGAATCAGGGCACTCCGTGACTCTATGTCCGTTACCTGGAACAAACACAAAATATGGATGTCAATCACAGAAAATGTTAATTATTTGCCATAGGACATTTAATTTTAACATGTGTGAACTTTTCATCTACAGTTAGAAGTATTAATCGTCTATATCCAATTGTGTTTAAACAATTTCCTCCAAGAAACTTCAAATTCACAATTCTAGTTTCCCTGGTCAGAGGACTCCTTTAGGAGCCCTCTAATCTGGGTCTTCACTATTTGCATAAGAAAAGTGTACTCTTCACAGGTACACTGTTTCTAAAGGATGCATTTATGTGACTAGGTTTCAAAGATTTTAGGAAGTATAGTGCTTATTTAAGCAAGATGAAAGTAAAGCAGAAAGCTCCTTTAAGAGCTTTCTTCTGTACTGCCATCTTTCTTTCAGCTGCCAAATACATTGAACAGCATAATATAGATAAAATGGAAAACATGTCAAATAGTGCTTATGCAGAGGTTCCATGGGCAACTTTCTGCATTCCTGTTGAACTGCATTAAGCTACTGAGTATCAATAATCATACAAGTTTACATTTGATAAAACAAAGCTAGGCTTACAGCTTCAGCTGCAATACCTGGGCACCAGATAAGGGGAGTATTTCAAAAACTAAAATCTTTATTTCTGCATTAAACCCTATGGTGTTACTACTCTTCGAGACGATTCTAATGAGTAGTAGCACCATAGGATTTGGTGCTGAAATGAGTGAGAAAATGTTGGAGATGTTCAGTTAACTCCCCATTATCTGGAGCCCTGCAATACATTACTATACTTATCTATCCATTCTAATACTATAGTGTAAATTTTAAATATAACATCTACTTGAATTAATGTCTACAAGAAATCCAGATATAACAGGACTCCTATGAGAGTATCAAGCTCTGTGTTGCATAAAGAATTGAGCAATACAATCTGAACAAAATTGCTTGTGAGCAATGAACTAAGGAACATTTTCTTCCTGTAAAGTATGTACAGTCAATCTTGCATCAAGCAATCACTCAATAACATTTTACAGCTAAGCTTGTGTCAATGAAGAAATGTAGAAATTCCAAATCTACTACAATACATCTTGTATTAACCAACCACTCAGTGAAGCAGCAGAGAGACCTTTTAACACTTATCCTGCGGTGATGTTGTCTGCTTCAACTTTGTCGTCTGCAACGTTCATTAAATTTAGATTGATACATTTTTTAAGTAAAGAAAACAAAAGAAAAGTGTCAAACAGTTTGGATCCAGATCAGACACCGCGTTACGCGGTGTCTGATCTGGATCTAAACTGTTTGCAAAAATCAATAAAGTCGCGACCAGCAGGCAAAGGGTTAACACTTTACCCCATAGCCTGTTTCTAGTTTGGAATAACCCATTACCCCCATATAGCCTGTTCCTAATTTTGAAGACATGTGACCACTGAAAGCAGGGTGAAAGTAGAGCAGAATGCGCCTTAAGGCACATTCCTGCTTTACTTTCAACCTGCTTTCAGCTACCATCTGCAAGAATAGAGAAAATATTTCTACTGATACATATTCATGACTGTATAAAAGGGAACAATTTTCTTCAGTAGAGGAATAAATTAAAGGTGGAAAAAGGTGTATTTATGGGGTAATGGGTTATAGCAGATTGAAAGTAAAGCTGCTTTACTTTCAACCTGCTTTAAACCACCATCTGCTAGGATGCATATTCATGGAGTAATGGGTTAAAACCCATAAAATTTACATAATGTAGCGATCGTAGTGGAGGGGAATTACTGATGTAACGGTCGTAGTGGAGGGGAATTACTGATGTAACGGTCGTAGTGGAGGGGAATTACTGAACAGCAGTTTAGGATTCTTCTTAGCATGATGAACTTTTGAAGGAAATTTAAAACTCTATTACTAGTAAACGTCAACCTAATTACCCCCTAATCTATCATTGCATAATCTGTATTCTTCCAATTAACCCTATCGTCATAGCAACACCTTTTCATGCATTTATCAAATCCTCATAAAAAACATCGTTCATTTTTTTTAAAGCATCTTGATGAAGATCTATAGAGAATATTTCCTACATCCTGACAGGAAGTGCTTAAAGCAGACTGAAAGTAAAGCAGAAAGCTGCTTTACTTTCAGCCTGCTTTAATCAACAACTGGTCTTAAACACAAAAAATGTTTACGAAGGAAACTTTTAAGCATCTTGCAACTATAATGTAATGTTCACACATACATGCATTCATCAGAGCTCCAGATAAGGGGAGTATTTCAAAAACTAAAATCTTTGTTTCTCGATTAAACCATATGATGTTACTACTCATCAGAATCGTCTCTTAGAGACAATTCTAAAGAGTAGTTACACCATAGGATTTGGTGCTGAAATAAGTGAGAAAATGTTGGATTTGTTCAGTTTACTCCCTCTTATCTGGAGCCCTCACTACAGATTCATTCTTGCATGGATCCATTTTATTTTTAACATAGACCTTGAATGTTTTGTCTGCGACTGTCAATCGTCTTCAATCCTTAGAAACAAGATAAGGCATGCTTATTTTGCATGCAAAAGTAATTGAACAATGCCATAAAAATGAATAAATGTCCCATAAATATTGTGAATTATGAATATCAAATTTCCCAGAGTACAACAATAAGACAATATTTCAAAACCTTAACACTCCCCATGTTTAACCCATTACCCCATAGCCTGTTTTAGTTTTGATAATAGGTGACCACATAAAGCAGGTTGAAAGTAAAGCAGAATGTGCAGTTAGGTCAATTCTGCTTTACTTTCAGCCTGCTTTAAGCTACAATCTGCTAGCTAGGATATAGAAACTATTTTTTCATGGTATATATTCATGACTGTATTACGTGGTACTATTTTCTTCAATAGAGAAATTAATTAAAGGCATAAAAATGTGTATTTATCAAAACTTCAATTGGATACGGTAATTCCAATTTCCAATAAAGTTTAGTCCATGTTTTACTAGTAAGAGGTGGTTCTTTTAAACTTCTTTTTATGGTTTAATAAAATATCAAACATTGCAGACCCTGATCAGCGGGCCCCTATAGGAGCCCTCTGATCTCGGTCTACACTGTGTGCATAGGACAAGTGTACTCTTCATCAGTATACTGATTGTAAACAAATGATATATATATGTATCACTAGGAGTTAATGGGTTAACACAGATAAACGATAATAGAATTTTTGAAGTTTCTTTTCAAAACAAGGTCAGGGTGTTAAAGGCGGTGTCTCATCTGGATCCAAACTGTTTGCACAGATAATCACAATTCCACCGCTAGTGTGCAAAGAGCTAACACAAGCAAGCCAGCATTGGTAGATAATATCTCAATACAATCCCAAGACTATGATTAGCACGACAATCTGTACTGCAGTAGCAAGTTTTTCAAACCTTAACCCATAGCCTGTTTCTAGTTTTGAAGACAAGTGACCACTTAAAGCAGGTTGAAAGTAAAGCAGAATGCGCCTTAAGGCGCATTCTGCTCTACTTTCAGCCTGCTTTAAGCTATTATCTGCTAGAATATAGAAAATATTTCTAAAGAATCTTATTTGTAACAGTATAAATTGGAACTATTTTCTTCAGTAGAGGAATAAATTAAAGGCATAAAAAGGCGTATTTATGGGGTAATGGGTTATATGGACATTGTCCCCAAACAGTAGCTCATCATCATCATCATCAGATTCTCTGCGTTTTTGTTTAATTTTCATTTGACTGAGCAGATAAAAACCTGGCTATGATGCTGATGGTAAAATGATATTAAACAAGAAATGTTCATATGGGCCTTTAACCAATTAACTCTTTTCATATACTTTAACTCCGCCCACTATGAACATCTATGAACTATTTCATTGGCTTATAAAATAAGGATAATCTTTTTGCCCCGGAGAGAATTAAGACTCATGTTAGAACCTATATGAAAACAATGCAGATCCTGATCCTGATCAGACAGCTCCTGATGGAGCTGTTTGATCTGGTTCTACATTGCTTTCAAGAAGTGACAATATACGCTTCTAGCAGGAGAAGGGCTGTAATGCTATTGACACTGTCAAAAATAAATATATTAAATCAAATGAGATGCCTTAGTCTGACCTCTATCACTGTAGGTCTAACACTTTTGCATGCTGGGTAATTTTTTTCGTCTGCAACAATTTTCGTCTGCTATGGTTCTAAAGTTAGATTTTTCTTAATTTCTTTTCAAAATAGGGTCAGAGTGTCAAACAGTTTGGATCCTGATGGGACGACGTGTTATGCGGCGTCTCATCTGGATCCTAACTGTTTGCAAAGGTAATCACTGTCGCACATATCTGCCGCTAACATGGTAAGAACTAAGCAAACATTCAGAGAGAAACCAGGTTCTCAATGGAGCAGGGTTGCCATAAGTTCAAAATTTTCAATTTTTCAAGCGCGATCTTCCGAATTACACCTTTTACCCCTAGTCTGTTTCTAGTTTTAAAGACATGTGATGCTTAAAGCAGGTTGAAAGTAAAGCAGAATGCGCCTTAAGGCGCATTCTGCTTTACTTTCAGCCTGCTTTAAGCTTCCATCCGTTGGAATAAAAATCCGGAGAAATGGCAGCCCTGATGGAGTAGACATAGACGTGTCTGATTGGAATACATAAAAAGTTTTCCTATTTGAATAACAATTCTGAGTGTACCTAAGAAATGTCTGAAATGCCTTCAGCCACCTATGTAATTATCGTCTGCAAGATTTGTCGTCTGCAACAATTCTCTGAGTTAATTTATTTGTATCTTCTTTCAGAAAATAGTCCATCTTGTATCACAATGGTTCATCATTTACTCCATAGATTCACATTTTTTACCTATTTCATTTGTTCATCCACTGAAGAAAATAGTTTTAATTTATAGTCATGAATCTGTATCATAACAAATAATATCTATATTCTAGCAGATGGTAGCCTTAAAGCAGGCTGAAAATAAAGCAGAATGCCCCTTAAGACAAGTGACAATTTAAAGCAGACAAAGTTAAGCAGAATGCACCTTAAGGCGCATTCTGCTTTACTCTCAACCTGCTTTAACCCTTTCCTCCCTGAAACCTCAAATGGACAATTCTGGTTTTCAATTTAGTCTAGTCCATTTTTTACTTTTTAGGGTTGATTTTTACAATATATATATATGTCAAAATCACAAACACCTTAAGGAGCCCTCTGATCAGGGTCAACACTGTTTTAGTGTACTCCTCACAGGTACGTTGTTTGCAAATGACGCATATATGCGTGACTAGGGTTCAAAGAGTTAAGCTATCATCTGCTAGGATATAGAAAATATTTCTTTTGGTACATCTTCATGACTAAATATCATTTGGAATTATATTCTTCAGAGGAGGAATAAATTAAATGGCACTTCTATAGGGGAAAAGTTCAACACATTTTGAAAATCCTGTAATTCAGATTCAGAAGGATAGGACCTGTCTGACATTGGTCTGCACTCTTTCCTGAAGTTTCTTTATCCCATATTTTATAAACCAATGTTATAGGCCAGAGTATAGATGTTCATTGTGGGCGGAGTTATATATATGAATATTCAGAGAGTAGCAGCTACTGCAGGGATTTGTGGCAGTCCTATCTGAAAGTCTTCTAGACAGTACAGTAGCTGACGCCAATTCTAATATGTTTCTCTTGGCTAATTTGGTATGTCTAACATTATGCGCATACTGATGTGCATTTTTAAATTGAGTAGGTGTTTTATTTATGTTGTGTCCAGAATTTGGAACTGCAAACAAACCACTGAACAAGTTGTTGTATATACAAATACAGTTCAGTTTAACCAATTACCCCATAGCTTGTTTTTAGATTTGAAAACGAGTTGCTACTTAAAGCAAGTTGAAAGTAAATCAGAATGCATCATAAGGCATTTTTATCCTGCATTTAGTAGTCAACTGGCCTTTGATATTTTTATCCTGCATTTAGAAGTCATCTGGCCTTTGATATAGGTCGTTTGCAGTTCAAAAAAACACGATAAATCTTAGATAATATTTAAACTGGTGAACGTATTTAAATGGAAGTTTGCATACACTTATGATGTGCCTATACCAACTCTGACAAGGAAATTCAGAATTTTTGATAGTCTGACTAAAAACTTTTCTTCTTTGATTTATATAAATTTTGTGTCGCTGAAAATGGTCAATTACGTGGGGTGTTATTGGCTATTACCTTGATCAAGTTTGTTTATATGGGAGAATATCCCCAGGTAAAATCCCGTGCTAGTTGCTTCTGTCTGAAAGGTGAATCCCGTGCTGATATAGGTTGTTTAGTTGTACACATTTAATTGTGAGGCCCCATTACATCTTTACTATGCTAAATCCATGAACTCTTCACCAGGAATAAAGAGAATTGCATTACTTTTCAAAACGAAGCTCTAACATTTCTACATAATACAGAGTTCCAGATAAGAGAAAGTAAATTGAACAAGTCCAACATTTTCTCACTCGTTTCCTCACCAAATCCTATGGTGTGATTACTCATCGAGACGATTCTAATGATCAAGTAGTCACACCATAGGGCTTATTTCAGAAATAAAGATTTTAGTTCTGGAAATACTCCCCTTATCTGGAGCCCTGATAATATGTATCAGTGTTCGAGTTGTATTGCAGTATGTTTACGTTACGTTTTGTTTCCTTTAACGAAAAAATAATAAAGGTTTACGATCCGCTCTGGAAACATTCTGTTGAAAATTTGATAATGGTAAGTGTGTGTAGATCGTCTAGTATGAACATGTCTCTTCTACTAATTACCACATTTAGTTGTTTTGCGTTTTGTTGATAAAACTTTTATATGAGTGGCACATGGTTCGGATCCTATTTAGATACGAAATGGCTCCGTTGTCCGATCAGGATCCAACATGTTCGCAAATGACAGTATGGTCGGTTAATACGTTTAAAACGTACCCCAGTCAGGGCCTCGTTCGGTTAGTTGTAAACTACTATGGTATGCGATAGCTTAACGGTGAGGCGTTACGGAGTCGTGAAAGAAAGGCTGTTGAATAACTTGAAATCACCCTTCGGAAAAGTGTCCCTTAGAAGTGTAAACTTTATATAGAAGTTATGAATAAAACTTTTTTATTACGAAGAGAAAAAAATTGTTATTTTTTGTCAGAGTTGGTATAGGTATATCATAAATCTATGCAAAATTTCATTTGACTTCGTTGTCTTGTTGTGGAAATATTTGAAAATTGTCGTGTTTTTTTTAACTGCAAATGACCTATATTTATATCCTGCATTTAGTAGTCATCTGACTTTTGATATTTTTATCCTGCATTTAGTAGTCATCTGGAAATTGATATTTATATCCTGCATTTAGAAGTCATCTGGCCTTCGATATTTTTATCCTGCATTTAGTAGTCATCTGGCCTTTGATATTTTTATCCTGCATTTAGTAGTCATCTGACCTTTGATATTTTTATCCTGCATTTAGAAGTCATCTGGCCTTTGATATTTTTATCCTACATTTAGAAGTCATCTGGCCTTTGATATTTTTATCCTGCATTTAGAAGTCATCTGGCCTTTGATATTTTTATCCTACATTTAGAAGTCATCTGGCCTTTGATATTTTTATCCTGCATTTAGAAGTCATCTGGCCTTTGATATTTTTATTCTGCATTTAGTAGTCATTTGGCCTTGATTACTTCCACACTCACTCAATGAAAGCCTGCTTAATACAGGTTTGACTTTATATACATGTACTTCGTAACCTATCCATACTTCTGGTGCACTGCTTCATGCTGAAAATCTCAAAAATACAGTCAAACCTATGCCTGTCCTAGTTCAGTGATGATTCTCTTTCATAATTTAACCCATTACTCCATAATCCACTTCAGTTTATTCCTCCACTGCATAAAATAGTTACACTTTATACAGTCATGAATGTGCACAAGAAGAAATGTATCATAATTCTATCAGATGGTGGCTTAAAACTGGTCTTGAGGAGCTTTCTGCTTTACTTTCAGCCTTCTTTAAGCAACCATCAAAATATAAGCTATTGCAGAAGGCTAATGTTGGACATTATGCTATTGACTTTCAAGATTGATAACAGTATAGACTCATAAGATGAATAAAATTCATAGCCTGTTATTTACACATGTAAATCCCATAGCCTGTTTCTAGTTTTG
The DNA here is from genome assembly GCA_922989275.2 of Gari tellinella. Classification (NCBI taxonomy): domain Eukaryota; kingdom Metazoa; phylum Mollusca; class Bivalvia; order Cardiida; family Psammobiidae; genus Gari; species Gari tellinella. The sequence goes on from OV277871.1 coordinate 5,031,250, forward strand.
AAGACAGGTGACCCCTTCAAGTACCTTAAGGTGCATTCTGCTTTACTTTCAGCATGCTTTAAGCTACTATCTGCTAGGATATAGAAAATTATATTCATGACTGCATAAAATGTGTCAATTTTCTTCAGTGGAGAGATAGATAAATCAAGTCGTAAAAAGGCGTATTTATGGGGTAATGGGTTGAGCATTTTCAAGGCATTGCGGTTTGACTGTATTTCTCTACCAAGACCTACCATGCTTGTTTCTGTTTTGTAGTCAACTTTCAACACACAGGGTGAGCAAAAAGATGTGGATACAGTTGATCATTTGAACACCATGCTTAATATAGAACTGTGTTTTTCCATTACCTTACACCAGCATAAAGGTCTACAACTGACCTTGGGGGCGGGCATTGTGGAGAGGCGGGACTGAATGACACGACGCTCCTCCTCCAGCTCCCTTTGCTCCTCCCCCGTTTCATCTAGCTCCTCCCCCTGGCTCTGATGAGAAACGTTACTAATGCTGTTGGAGTGGTGGCCATCGACACCATTGGTTCCAGATGAACCTGGAAATAAAGAAAAATCAAATATATAATACATTCAATCTTGTATCCGGAACAGACACTGAGTCACCTGGCACATGATCTGGATCCAAATTAGTTACAAATATAGGTGCAGCTGCACTTGGCAGGATAACAGCTATGAGAACCCCCTGGATTAAAGCCAGAACACCAATCTGCATATCTGCATATCTATATTTTTCCAGACAAACTTTTGAATTTTAAGTCATACATAGCATCAAGTCCAATATTGTTCTCGTATAAACATAGGTCTATCTAATCTTACGATGGGTCACAAAATGCAGATTGGATTGTTACCAGAAATTGCTAAAGACAGTCTGGCCAAGCCAATAAAGTTTTCCAAAGAAGCATGTCTGGACACCAAGATGTGGTGGGACTTCAGATAAGAGGTCGTACTGTAAACTGAACAAATGCAACATTTTCTCCCTCATTTCAGCAACAAATCCTATGGTGTTAAACTCATTAGAATCGCCTTTTCGAGACGATTCTAAAAAGTAGTAACACCATAGGGTTAAATGCAGAAATAAAGATTTTAGTTTTTGAAATACTCCCGTTATCTGGAGCTGTGTAAAGTACAGACAGGCTGGATTGTTTTGATTTCAACACTTCTCTAGCTACAGTGCTCCCTCCCTACAAAAGATTTTCTTCGGTGGAGGAATAAGTTGAATGCGCTAAAAGGCGCTTCTATGGGGAAAACGGTTAAGCAGCAACCTGTCCTTTACACTACCAATGAGACTTTGTCTGAGTGACTGAAATAGCAGAATGTCTGTCTGACATTTTTGCCCTCAGATCAACAGGTAGGAGATGATTTACTTCAGTCTGTGGTATTTGGAACTTATCTTCAGAAAGTAAAGTACCATATGACTCATAATGTAGCTAAAAAGCACTCTTGTTCACACCTCTTTTTTTAGTACAACAAAAAACATAAAGTTCAAGCTCTCAATGATGTTGCTTCAAGTATGTGCTGCAGTTTTATGTATTTTTCTTTGCCCTACTGAGTTTTGACCTTTCAAATACAGCATATATATCTGCCACTATTGCTAGAACTTTGAAAGAAAATTTGCTATTCAATGTTCAAGGCGATAGCTGCTTAACCCTTAACCCCATAAATACAATTATTCAAACACAAAGAAAAATAGTCCCAGCTAAGACAGCCTGAACATGAAATATTAAAGGCATTTTCAGTACCTTTCTAAATAGGAACTTAAAGCAGGCTCGAAGTAAATCAGAATGCTCCTTAACACTTTACCTCATAGAAGCGCCTTTTAGCACATTTAAAGTATTCCTCTACTGAAGAAAATAGTTCTTCTTTATACAGGCATGAACAGGTAACGTAAGAAATATTTTCTCTATTCTAGCAGATGGTTGCTTAACTCTTTCCTCCCTGAAACTTTAAATGGACAATTCCAGTTTCGATTTTTGTCTAGTCCATTTCTGGCTTTGTCAATTTTGGCATTACTGACAAACAGTGAAGACCCTGATCAGAGGGCTCCTTTCGGAGCCCTCTGATCTGGGCCTTCACTGTTTGCACAGGACAAGTGTATTCTTCACATGTACACTGTTTGAAATGACGCCTATAGGCGGGACTAGGGTTCAAAGGGTTAAAGCAGGCTTTCAGTGGTCACATGTTTTCAAAACTAGAAACAGGCTTATTGGGTAAAGGGTTAAGGAACATTCTCCATTACTTTCAAAGTGCTTTATGTGGTGACATGTTTTCAAAACACATGTAGCTTTCTTATAGGATTTGTCTGACAATAGACTGCACTATTTTCTTGGGGAAATTTTAAACCAATTAACCCATTGCATGCTGGGTAATATTTGGCGGCCATTTTAAAATGTCGTTTGCAGCGGGTATAACTCAAATATTTGCAAAACATTTTAGCAGTTTCTGATAGCATATTGACTTAGCTGCAAACAGTTTTGATCTCAGACCCTGATCTGAGATCAAAACTGTTTGCCTAGAGGTACACCTAAAAGTGTATCCCGCATGGAATGAGTTAAGGCATGCATAGTGTTTGATACTGTATATGAATATTCTGTGGATCAAGGGTTAAAAGTTAATTACTCGTTAATTTCCTAATGTTATGTATGTTTATCATTTTAATATTAGCACCATAAGCTTTATTTCTGGTAAAAAATATGCTGAGTTGGCAGATTTAACAACAAAGCAATGTGGCCTTTTGCCTAACCTTCAGAATATATTTTTGTATTGTGTAGGTGTTGGGATGAAAAATCAATTAGCATCTATAACCACCGACATCTATAACCACTGATGTACAGTCAAACCTGTGTTAACCCGTTACCAAATAAATACGCCTTTTTATGCCTTTTATTTAGGGATGTCAACGAATACCAAAACGGTATCCGAATATTCAAAAGCTCTATCCGAATAGTATTCGGATATTCGGTTTTTGAAACCATACAAATCATCGTATGTTCGTAAGTTGCTTGAGTAGTATAGAGGCAATAATGATGATATCCCGTAAAGCTTCTCTCACGGCATACACACAACAACAGAATCGATTCACATTTTAAATGATGAAAATAAATAAATAATGAATAATCATATAAAAGCATACATATGCTTAAAATGCAGTCAGTAAGAACTTCTAAGCTTAAGATAAGTACAATCAAGTTAATGCAGGAAAATGTTATACAGAACTTTCGTTATATAGAGAGGTCTGCATTACGTTTGTTCTGCACTAACCCTTATCGCGCTGACTTGTCGTCTGCTTTAAATCGTTATTTTGCAAACAAATTCTCGATAATATGTTAGGCTATATTAACTGAATAAAAGTTGAAAATTAGTTTCAAACAGTTTGGATCCAGATCAGACGACTCGTTACGCGGCGTCTGGCCTGGATCTTAACTGTTTGCAGCATGATAAGGGTTTAGTAAAGTCCGTGAATTATACCCTGACGTAATGGAAGTTGCAAACAAACACAATGGGATCTTTAATCGCGTATTGTTTTCTTAAGCCTAGACGGGTAAACCGTAAATGATGAACGTCACATGTGCTATAGGTGTCACGCAATTGTCTTACCATTGACACTTGTTGAAAAAACAAACTCTAACGCTAACGGGGGTGCGAAAACATCGATTTAACTGGCAATGATTAATGAACGCGGAACAGTATCGAAACAATTTTGTTCTTTAAATTTTGTTCTTTTTTTAAAACTCGATCCGAATAGTGATCTTCTATCCGAATATTCGGTGTACTATTCGAATATTCGGGTATTCGTTGACATCCCTACTTTTATTTATTCCTTCACTGAAGAAAATAGTTCAATTTTGTATAGTCAAGAATATGAACCATAATGGAATGTTTTATTTATCCAAGCAGATGACAGCTTAAAGCAGGCTGAAAGTTAAGCAGAATGTGCCTTCAGGCACATTCTGCTTTACTTTCAATCTGCTTTAAGTGGTCACCTACCTTCAATACTAGAAACAGGCTATGGGGTAATGGGTTAGGCAATCACTAATGATGATGAATTAGTATAATTAGCCTTAAAACACAGCGGAACACTAAATTAACATAAGACTTTTGCAGCCTTTAAACACTGCCACCAGATTAATACATGCTCCTAAAGGAGCTTTCTGTCTTACACTTGTCTTGCATTAAGCAGTCACTTGTCTTTAATTTTAGAGCTATATTCTATTCTTCTTCAAAGAAATGACTGCTAGATATACAGTATGCTTAACTGTATATTGTTTAGTGCTATTTTGGAAGCTACCATCTATGAATTTGGCTGACATTATCAATGAACTTAGAATGGAGATATTTTATAAACAATGTCTATTTATCCACAAAGCTTAACCCAGTACTCCATAGAGTTCATACATACACATTTTATGCCTTTAATTTATTTCTCCACTAAAGAAAATAGTTCCATTTTATACAGTAATGAATATACACCATAAGAAATATTTTCCATATCTTAGTAGATGGTAGCTTAAAGCAGGCTGAAAGTAAAGTAGAATTGTTTTCAAACAGAAGAATGGGTTAATTTCTGTCCCCAATAAAATCCATCTAGAAACCACTGAACATTTAAATTCTGTCTGGTCATGAATATTCATACATAAATCAAACATAAGTCAATATGAATGTGCTGCAATAAACCTGATACACAGTCATATAACTTATTAGAACTTCATGAATATTCAATAAGTACAGTCAAACACTGCTATCTCATATTGGCTACTTAAAGTAGAACTGACTCGTAATTCAAAATTAAAATCTGACTTCACTGTGTTTCAGCTTTGAAATACTGATAATTTTGACTTAACCCATTACTCCATAAATTGGTCTTTATACGCCTGAAATTTATTCCTCCACTAAAGAATGTAGTTCCGATCTATACAGTCATGAGACCATAAGAAATAATTTCTATATCCTAGAAGATATTGGCTTAAAGCAGACTGAAAGTAAAGCAGAATGTGCCTTAAGGCACATTCTGCTTTACTTATAACCTGCTTTAAGTGATCACCTATCTAAAATACTAGAAACTGCTTTAAGTTGTCAGCTGTCTTCATAACTCCAAACAGGCCATGGTGTGAAATGGAAACAAACCCATTTCTCAGACTAATAGTGTGCTGGCCATGCATATCTATATCTAGAGAGGTTTAACTGTAATTCCAAAGTTCAGCAGAGTATATGTTTGCTGATTACTCCCAGAGTCGGTTCAACTTGACCTCTTCCAAGAAGTACATCTATAGATGACCTTTATCTTGAAGTAAATATATAACCATCTGTTTCAAAACTGCAGTCTGCTGTAGTTTGATTTTATGTCTGTTTGACATTGTCGACAATGAGTGGCTGAAAATGTTGCTTGCTTAACCCATTACCCAATAATTTATTACTAGTCTTGAAGACCGGTGACTAGTTCAAGTAGGTTGAAAGAAAACCAGAATGTGCCTTTAAAGGCGTAATCTGCTTGAATTTCAACCTGTGCTTTATGCTACCATCTGCTAGGATATATAGAATAAATTCTTATGGTGCATATTTGTGACTGTTAAAACTAGAGCTATTTTCTTCAGTAGAAAAATAAATAAAGGTGTAAAAAGACATATTTATGGAGAAATGGGTGAATTTACTTCCTCTTATAAGGAGCCCTGGAGTTCCAAATAAAGGTAAAACTATTAGGCTTATGGGACCTAACAACCTAGTAGGACTCCAGATAAGGGGAGTATTTTGAAATTTAAAATGTTTATGCCTGTTCAAAATCCTACGGAGTAACTCCTCATTAGAATCATCTCTTCAAAACGATTCTACTGAGTAGTGACACCTTGAAAATATCTACTTTACCCCCCCCCCCTTATCTGGGGCTCTGAACCTAAGGGTTTAAGCAGGACTTTGACCGAAACACTGCTACCTCACCATTTATGAACCCAGGGCTCCAGATAAGGGGAGTATTTCAAAAGCTAAAATCTTTATTTCTGCTTTAAACCCTATGGTGTCACTACTTCAAGACAATTCTAATGAGTAGTAACACCATAAGATTTGATGCTAAAATAAGTGAGAAAATGTTAGATTTCTGCAGTTTACTCCCTCTAATCTGGAGCCTTGTTCAGAACCAGACTATTATCACAAGTCAACCTTTACCCGGCTGAGGATGACGGTTTCCAGGTTTATGGCATGATGCCACAGATTCACAGTGAAGCCGGAACTGTTACAAAACATGTGAGATACTTTAACAGGGCTGGGTCTATGAAAGTACTGCTGGAACATAAGGAGGCTAAAAAAATATTCAGGCAATTATTCACTAAATCGGGTATGTGGAAATCGGAAAAGACAGGTGGTTGCTGAATTAATGCAGATCAAAAGCAATGTAGAAAGCTCCTAAAGGAGCTTTCTACATTGCTGTTGTTCTGCATTAAGCTGCAAGCTGTCTTGAAGAAAGTCATCTTGATTTGATTGATGGCTAGATAGAAGTTTTAGTGTAGTACCACAGAGCTCTTAACATGACAAGCCTTAGATATGCTTATTATAAACAACATAGACTGGATTTACTCTTTACCCCATAAACACGCCTTTGTACGCTTTTAATTCATTCCTCCAATGAAGAAAATAGTTTCAATTTATACAGTCATGAATGTACATGATGAGCTTAAAGCATGCTAAAAGTAAAGCAGAATGCTCCTTGAGCATTTTCCTTTACTTTCAGCCTGCTTTAAGCTAACATCTGTTAAGATATAGGATATATTCCTTATGGGGCATCCTTATGTTTCCATGAAAAATCATGAACTGAGAGAAAGAAAGGAAATATGAAATTTGAAGATTATATGAAGTTGAACTTTTTTCTTTCGTGGATGAATTCATCAAAGATGTATCTACTGAGTGATGTGTTAAAGCAAATGAAATCTACAGGAGCTTTCTGCTTTACTCTCATGCTGCTATTACCGTTCTAACATGTTTTGCATGTAAGGTTATTGGAGAATAGAGTTTTACAGGCCCTTCATGCTGTAATAATTGCAAACATAGCATTTTTTTATCAACTTAAACTAATTACAGCTATTGGATACAATAAAACCGTGCCTGATTACTAATTAAGCTAATTAGTACTTCAAAGAAAACAATGACTTAAACGTTTTTGTGAAATACAGTTAAACTCTGCTACGATTTGTCAAAAAGGAATCAAGATCTCTTTAAGCCATTATATACCCCATAGCCTGATTCTAGTTTTGAAAACAGATGGTAGCTTAAAGCAGGTTGAAAGTAAAGCAGTATGCGCCTTAAGGCGCATTCTGCTTTACTTTCAGCCTGCTTTAAGCTACCATCTGTTAAAATAAAGATAAGATTTCTTAGGCTGCATGCATTATTTATGACTGTATAAATTGGAACAATAATGCAGAATGAATGTAATGCAGAAAGCTCTTTCAATCTTCATTAACTAAACAGGAACTGCAATAAATACAGTCTATGTATCTATTCTCTAAACAGATGTTAATGGACCAACATTATAATGTTCTAGTTCTTAGACCCAAATATTTTTCAGTAAGTTAAAGATTTGTAAGATAATAGGTTTCCTAAACAATCTGCCAGATTTCGGTGGTTCCCCACCATGAGTGTGTGTTTTGGCTGGGAGCCAGTGTAGAGTACGGCAGACCTTGTACAACTGGTCCGAATTTCTTGTAAACATGGTTTGATGGCTTGATGGATTACTCACAGTATCTCGTTTCTACTGTTTTTATGTGTTGATTCCGTTACAACAGTATACTGACAAAGTGTTGTTGGTTTTTTCGGCGGAGCTGACTGTTTTCTATTTAGACACACTTTATATTTGGCCACACATTTCAACCAATAATATTTGATCAGAAATTTAGAATTAAAAGCACCTGTTGAAACTGAATAGTCTGATTGGATAGTAGCCAGGGCTCCAGATAAGGGAATTGTTTCAAAACTTAAAATCTTTATTGTGCATTAAACCCTGTGGTGTCGCTATACATATAAATTGTCTCTTCGAGACAATCAAAATGAGTGGTAATACCATAGGGTTTGGTGCTAAAAGAGGTGAAAAAATGTGATTTGTTAAGTTTACTCACTCTTAACTGGAGCCCTGTAGGCTGGTAGACTGTGGGTGTAAAATTTAGAGATACAGGCTGGCTGTTTTACTACACTGGGCTGATGAAAGTTTCCACTGTTGACAAAATTATGCTTCTATTTTAAGATATGATCTGAAAATCTATTTATAGATATACAGAGGAAGCTAGGTGTTTCGTAATTGTTTACAACCAATTTGTTTTAATTGTTAACTATTTGTACACATTTGCCATACATTAAAAGCAATATTTTATATATGAATAGCCTCAAGTGAGTTAAACACAATTGTGTTGTTTCATCATTATTTACAAGAGTGAAGTACAGTAGATTGTTGTATCTGTACATTTGTGTATGCTATAGTTTGTTTCAAGAAACTCTATGAATGGAACAATAGATTAATGTGAGGATCTCCTACCAGTAGCTAGGATATGAGTTGAATTATTGTTTTGTTTTGCATTTCTGTACATGATAGTTTTGCATTTTAAATAAAAGTTACTGTTTCAATTGAATACTTGTATTTTTTGCTTTTCAATCCAAGATATTACAATTCTTTGAAAACCTCAATTTAATTCAATTTTGCACACCCATCTACAGTACTGAATCTTATTAAATTAACAATTTTTGCGATTCGCTTGCAATTCGATGGCAATTCGCTTGCGATTAAAAGTACTAACTTTACCCTCGGGTAAGTTTTCTTGAATGGTGTATCTCACAAATGTTCGCAAATATGCCTTCGTTATTTTTTTCGATTCCATTTTTGTCACAAACGCTTCGGAAAATTCACGTCAAAATATTCAAACGTAGAATTTGTTTTTTGAAGCGCGCGATTCGATGGCAATTCGCTTGCGATTATCAATTTAATTTAATAAGGTTCAGTACTGTATATAGCCTTAGTTCAACCACTCATTCCGCCGAATATCTTTTTTAAAGATATTTCTTGTTTCATATACACAGGGCTCCAGATAAGGGGAGTATTTCAAAAACTAAAATCTTTATCTCTACATTAAACCCTATGACGTTACTTCTCATTAGAATTGTCTCTATGAGACAATTCTAATGAGTAGTAACATCATAGGATTTGGTGCTAAAATGAGTGAGATAATGCTGGATTAGTTCACATTACTTTCTCTTATCTGGAGCCCTGTATACAATCAACACTTTTTATAACGAAATTCAATATAACCAAATTTTTTTAGCATTTGACATAAAACGACTTGGAATAAATCGAGAATTATTACCATTCTAAATACAGAAAAGTTTTTTATGTTATCATTATTTCATTATTCAAAACATTTTAGGTCTAATGACGTTTTTTTACATGGGATGTGCATGATAAAAAATAATGCAGAAAGCTCCTTTGGGAGATTTCTGTATTTTTTTTTTTATCATGCACTAAGTAAGTAGTCTCATGTCTTTAGGAGATGCCCACTATTCTTGTTTGATTTGTAAATAAATACCATTTTGACTTTTATAAACATTTATTACAACAGTTAATTCATTTAACCCATTACCCCGTAGCATGTTTCTAGATCTACTAGTGTATAGGCAATATTTCTTATGGTACATGTTTCTGACCGTATAAACTGGAACTGTTTTCTTCAGGAGGAATAAATTAAATGCGGTAAAAGGTGTTTCTATTATCAAATTAGGTCCTTAATGATTTGAAAGTCCTTGATGAACTGTCAAGGCGATTACAAACATTTTGATCTTCTGATCTGGATTCAAGCTGTTTGTTATAATTATATTTATTCTATACAAATGTCCACTTATCAGTAACTTTGAGAAAAACAGCAAACGACAATTTTAAGCAGACCATAATTATTGCAGCAGTAAAAGCTTCAGACATAATTGTTGTGTTAAGAGAACTGCGGCTAGGGTCGTTGTAAGGAGGGAGTGGTTGTTGGGAGGGCTGTTGTAGAGAGGGAACATGCACTGTAGTGTAAACCCTGATCAGAGGGCTCCTATCCCAAGTTTTTGCACATGTGACTATGGGACAAGAGTTGTATAACTGAGTATAGTAAGTTGGTGTAATACCTGGTTTTCGCCCTTTTCCTCGTGATCCCCGATCTCTGTTATAGTAGCCCTCATTCTCTCTCTGTGTGTGTCTCTTCTGCAATCTTGCCTTCTGTTTACTGGCTCTGTCATCCATTGAGTTTGATGGTGGACTGGGTCCTGAAACCATAAAACATGATTTATAAAACCCAAACACTTTAACCCATTACCTCATAAATACACCTTTGTACGCTTTTAATTTACACCTGTACTGAATAAAATAGATCTGCTTTACACAATCATGAATATGAACCATTAGAAATATTTTCTTCCTCCTAACCCAAACACTTTAACCCATTACCCAGAGCTCAAGATAAGAAGGGGTAAACTGAAGAAATCAAATTAATATTTTCTCACTTATTTCAGCACCAAATTCTATGGTGTTACTACTCATTAGAATCGTCTCGAAGAGACGATTCTAATGAGTAGTGACACCATAGGGTTTAATGTAGAATTAAAGATTTTAGTTTTTGAAATACCCCCTTGATCTGGAGCTCTGATTACCTCATAAATACATCTTTGTACGCTTTTGAATTTACACCTGTACTGAATGAAATAGATCTACTTTACACAATCATGAATATGAACCGTAAGAAATGTTTTCTTCATCCTAGAATATGGTACCTTAAAGCAGGCTGAAAGTAAAGCAGACTGCACCCTAAGGTGCATTCTGCTTTATACTTCCAACCTACTTTTAAGCAGCAATCTGTCTTCAATACTAGAAACAACCTATGGGGGAATGGGTTAAATGCCTTGACCTATTCTTCATACGAAATGCATTTTCATGCTTCAATCATGTTTTGTGAAAGACATGCTTGAATACTTTTTTCTCTATCCTGACAGACTGAAAGTAAAACAGAAAGCTCCTAAGCCTTTTAACCCATGACCCCATAAATACGCCTTTTTACACCTTTTATTTACTCCTCCAATGCATAAAATATTTCCACTTTATAAATTCAAGAACATGAACCATAAGAAATATTTTCAATATTCTAGCAGATGGTAGCTTAATGGCTCATTCTGCTTTACCTTCAACCTGCATTAAGTGGTTACCTAAATTTTCAAAACTAGAAACGGGCTATGGGGTAAAGGGTTAAAGAGAGATTGGGACACTATATATCAGCCTATATAAATGGCCATCATATAAACAGAAACTACAAAGTGGGTGGGGCAGGAGAAAATTTTCCAATATAAAACTGAAACTACAATATAATAAAGTCTTTGCAGTTATGACAACATCTATACAAAGAATGACTGGTTCAGATGCAGTCAATGACATATTCAGCTTACCTGAAAAATTGACAAATATGGTAGCAAACGCGACTAATATTATCAGTAATGGACTATACATTAAACTATACAGCTGTGGTCTGTGTATGTCTATACAAGGGGTGAAGGCCATAATATATGTTGACGTGTACACTGGTGAAGAGACAACGGTAATCTTGCTACCGCTCAAGTCAATATCCACTCAAGTGTACCAGACTTATAACTCTGCCCTCCCTATCTGACAGTATCTGTCAATTTTTATTAAACCCACTCTCTTATATTGAATCAAATATGTACTTTATAGGGTCAGGCCTTTAAAAAGAATCAAGTGTTTATAGTAGTGCATGATCTTAATCGAAACTATGTGATGATATTTTTGACAGCGTAAAGGTCACAAACCCAAGTGGGTTGAACAGGTGAGATAGTATTGATATCCTATAGCCAATACTGAAACTGAGAATGTCATCTGCCCATTAATTAACCCATTGCCCCATAGATATGCCTTTTTACCACTTGTTCATGACTATAAAATGGAACTATTTTCTTCAGAGGAGGAATATATTAAATGCATAACAATACTTATCTATTGAATAATGGGTTGATATAATCGGTATATCCTCATTTGAGTGCATGAAAAGTTGAAAACCCTTAACCCTTTCCCAATAGATGCACCTTTTAGCACTTTCAATTTATTCCTCCACTGAGGAAATAGTTCCAATTCATACAGTCATGAACATATACCATTAGAAATATTTTCTGTATCTTAGCAGATGGTAGCCTAAAGCAGGCTGAAAGTAAAGCAGAATGTGCCTTAAGGCACATTCTGCTTTACTTTCAACCTGCTATCAGTGTTCACATGGCTTCAAAACTAGAAACACGCTATGGGGTAAAGGGTTAAATATTGAGTAGTTGCCTGTCTTCAGCAATACCTATACTTCTTTAATGATTTATACCCAATCTCATGTAGACAATCATGTGACCCGGTGTCTGACAAGGCCCATGTCATGTTAACATAGGCTCTACAATAAAGTCATGTGACACATATTGATCATGTGACAAAAGAGTACCAATATGTCTTTTAACCTACAAGTAGCTTACACAATTGTTATGTAATCACTAAATATATGTAATAACTCTCTAATTGTGCCGAAAACTAGTACAAGCATCGTTTGCAAACACGACAGACCCATATCCAGCACTCCGATCTAGGTCTGCAGTATTTGTCATAATTATACTGAATATAAATCCCTAGAGAAAGACTGTAAACTGGTCATTAGTTAGAAAGTGGAATGGTCCATCTATTACTAACACTAACAGTGTTTCCAAATTGCAGCAAAGCTACAATACTACCTCTCTTGAGTAACACTTAAAGTATTTCCAAATTTCAGTTTTTATGATAGGGGACAGCTTAATGCACGACAAAAGTAATGATGAATACTCCTTTATGAGCTTTCTACAATACACTTGTTCTGCATTAATCAGCCACCCCCTTTAACCCATTACTCCATAGATTTAGACATAGCATTTTAACACCTTCAATTTATTCCTCCACTGAAGAAAAGGTCAATTTTTCAGTCATAAATAATTATGTATTTTCAGAAATATAATCCATATCCTAGCAGATGGTAGCTTAAAGCAGGTTGAAAGTAAAGCAAAATGTGTCTTTACTTTCAACCTGCTTTAGGCAGTCACCTGTCTTCAAATCTAGAAACATGCTATGGGGTAAAGGATTAAAATATGTCCAATTATCCGTTTTTAGTACAGGTGACAGCTTAAGGCAGGATGAAAGTATTGCAGAAAGTTCCTGTAGGAGCTTTCTGCAATACTTTTATTCTGAAAACAAGCAGTCACCTACCTTAAACTCACTACCCCATAAATATGCCTTTTTAGGCCTCTACATTATTCCTCCAATAACGAAAATAGTTCCAATTTATACAGCCAAAAATATACACGATATGAAATATTTTCTGTATTCAAGCAGATGGTAGCTTAAAGCAGGCTGAAAGAAAAGCAGAATGCGCCTTGAGGCGCATTCTGCTTTACTTTCAACCTGCTTTAAGTGGTCACCTTTTGTCAAAACTATAAACAGGCTATGGGGTAATGGGTTAAAAGGCATTACTAGTTGGTTGCTCAAGGGAGGGAGTAATGTATTTCTGTTTCAGAGCCGCGGTTTCATTACCTTGTGAATGAACTTGACCATGGTTGTTTGCTGTTGGCGGTGGGGTTCCGTGTTGGCGTGTCATGTGCTGGGTCCCTCGGGGTCCCCCAGGAGTGGGGGCATTGCTGTGATGGGTGTGGTGGTGAGGGGATGGATACTGGGGATGTGTAGAGTAGTGGCTGCCATAGGCCGGGTAATACTGGGGGGCATTGTTGGGACCAGCCTGAAAAGCAACATTTTACAATAAAGTAATAACCCATTTTCTCTAAAAACAACATGTTTTGTTTATAAAGAAAAAGAAAATAATAAGTTTAGAAGCCTGTAATACAATCAAAATGACATTTAGGTTAGCTATTTGGTAAACTTTTTGCCCCATAGCCTGTTTTCAGTGTTTAAGACAGGTGGTTGCTTAAAGCAGGTTGAAAATAAAGTAAAACCTCCTTCAGCCTATTATTATTAATCAGAAGCTGCTGTAAGTATGATAAGACATTTCTATGAAGTAATGGTAAAGGCGTCAAAAGGTGTTTCTATGAGCAGAAAGAATTAACCCATAACCCCATAAATATGCCTTTTTACGCCTATAATTTATTCCTCCAATGAAGCAAATACATGTAGTTCACTTTTATACAGTGATGAATATGTATCATAAGAAATATTTTCCATACTCTAGAAGATAACTGCTTAAAGCAGGCTGAAGGTAAAGCAGAATGTGCCTTTATCTGGTCACCTGTCTTCAAAACTAGAAACAGGCTACGGGGTAATGGGTTAAATCAGGCTGAAACTAAAGCAGAAAGCCCATGTAGAAGCAATCCATTTCTTTTTATGGGTCTTTAACAAACATATGAAGATATCTCTATTAAGATTAACCATAGATTCACAGGAATGAATGTGCAACATATAAGAAATATTTTCTATATCGTAGCAGCTTAAAAGTTAAAAGCCAAATGCACCTTAAGTTGCATTCTGCTTTACTATTAGCCTGCCTTTAGCGGTCACTTATCTTCAAAACTTGAAACAGGCTCTGAAGTAAATAATTAAGTTAAACAATAACCCCATATCCTATTTCTAGCTTTGAAAACAGGTGACCACTTAAAGCAGGTTAAAAGTAAAGCAGAATGCATTTGCTTTTTACTATCAGCCTGCTCTAAGCAACCTCGTATGTAGGAAATATTTCTTATGGTACATGTTCGTTTCTGTATAAATTGGAACTACATGAGGATAGGAATAAATAAAATGTGCTCAAAGGTGCTTCTATGGGGGGAACTTTTAAGGTTAATGTGCTAAAAGGGACTTCTGTGGGAATACAAAATAGCAAGTTCTCATTACCATATAGCAAGGAGACATATAAGTGGACATGAGTTGTTTCCCTTGAAACAAATGCAGAGTTGTTGCTTTAAAAAATTACTAGATGCCCCCAAACCAAGTCTTTCATTACTTGGCTGCATAATAAACCCAACATGTAGGCTATCCATCACCTTAAACTATTACCATGCTAGCTGCAGATAAGTGCCACAGTGATAACCTCTACCAAGTTTGGATCCTGATGAGATGCCGCATAACGCGGCGTCTCATCAGGATTCAAACTATTTGACACTCAGACCCTGTTTTAGAAAAAAAAAATTCCTTTTTTTAGAACAATTGCCGAAGACAATGGATGCAAGCGAAAAAAAATTCCCAGCATGCAAAGAGTTAAACAATTGCACACCTGACAAATGGCAGAGGTACACTGACACCTGTAATCAGCCCCTTATCATTACAACACACACACTTTTACTAAGTACATATTCCTGCTTAATGCAGAATAAAAGTAATGCAGAAAGCTCCTGAAGCAGTGTTCTGCATTGCTTTTATTTTACATTTAGCCGAGACCTGTCTTAAAGCCCCAGTCATTTGCCTACTTTTGATTGGCTACTGAACACTGGAGAACAGATAGTTTATAGTGACACTCAATTAAGTAGTCTAATTCTGGAAATAATCGCTCATCATGTGTGTACCTTTTGAATGCAGGCTAAGATAGTGTCTGCTCGTTAACCCTTTACCCCATAAACTGTTTCTATCTTTTAACCCTTTACCCTAGCCTGTTTCTAGCTTTTAAAACAGATAACCACTTAATCCATTACCCCATAGCCTATTTCAAGTTTTAAAGAAAAATTATCACTTAAGGGTGTATCAATGTCATGAGCCATTTTTTCAAAGTATTAAACTTTTTTTCTATCATTGTTTTTTTGGAAGAGCTATTTATGATGAATGAAAAAATGAAAAAAAATATATATGGTGGTGTCCTTTTTTTTTAGCTACAGCGATTTGAAAAAGGTATGTCAAATTTGTATTTTTTTCTTCAAATTTTACCCATTCAGAGTACAAGCTTCAGTAAAATCTATTTCAAAACAAAACAAACATGGTAATTTGGGTTTTCTTTATTTATTTCATGTCTATGGTGGTATGTTCACATATATAAACCAAATTTAGACAAAGCAGGCACCAGGTTTGAACAATATGGATCCTTGAATATCAAAAATATGCTTTATATAGGGCATGATTTTATTAATTTTTTTATTTTATAATTTTTTTTTAAAAAGTTTGAAAATGAAATAGTTCTAGTATTTAACTTTTTCTTATATTCTACCAGATGAAAGCCCATGCTAAGGCAGTTCAAAATATGAAAAGAAATTGAAAGGTCAGTGTTGAAAATTTTGAGTTATTAAAGTAAAAAGAGTTATCGCCCCTTACAAAATTTACAAAAAAGTACCATACCGATGATATTTAGAGCTTTATAAATTCTACATTTGGTGCCTTTTTTTCTTAAATTAGTTTTTGTATGAAGAAATACTACCATAGATAGGAAATAAATAACACAAAACCAAATTTTCATATTTGTTTTCATCTAAAATGGGTTTTATTGAAGCGGGCTGTTTAAAAAGGGCAAATTAAGAGGAAGTGGGTGGGGTAAATTTTACATGGCCGTAGAGCCAACTGTTGTTCACCAAAATGTACACTTTTTCTATTTTTTCATTCATCTTAAATAGCTCTTCAATACAAAACCATCATAGAGTGTTTTCATATACTTTGAAAAGTTCCCAAAGTCATGACATTGATACACCCTTAAGGCGCCTTCTGCTTTACTTTCAGCCTGCTTTTAACTATTATCTGCTAGGATATAGAAAATATATCTTATCATACATATTTATGACTGTATAATTTATGACTGTATAATTCTTCAGTGGACAAATAAACTAAATGCGTAAAAAGGCATATATATGGGGCAATGGGTTAAAGCAGGTTGAAGTAAAACAGAATGCTTTAAGATACTATCTGCTAGGATATGTAAAATATTTCTTATGGTGCAGATGCATGACTGTATAAAGTGGAATTGTTTTCTTCAGTGGAGGAAATTTCAAAGGTGTATAAAGGTGTATTTATGGAGTAGTGGGTTAATCAACCTAATGATCAAAAAGAAGAAACTTTATTATATACATTTATAAATGAGAGTCAAGTTTAAAAGGACTGTGCATGCAGGTATTGCAAATGTCATGAGTATATTTTAAACAGGTCCATGGTGCTGAAAGAGTTAAAGTATGTTGAAAGCCTGCTTTAACTCTTTCCTCCCTGAAACTTTAAATGGACAATTCCAGATTCCATTTAAGTCTAGTCCATTTCTGACTTTTGAGGATTGTTTTTGTCAATGTTTGGCATTATGACAAACAGTGAAGACCCTGATCAGAGGGCTCCTAGGAGCCCTCTGATCTGGGTCTTCACTGTTTGCATATGACAAGTGTACTATTCACATGTACACTGTTTGCAAATAGACGCCAATATGCGGGACTAGGGTTCAAAGGGTTAAGCTGTGCATCATCTGTTAGGATTATAGAAAATATTTCTTATGGTACCTATCAATGACTGAATAAAGTGGAACTAATTTCTTGAGGGTGGTTGAATAAATTAAATGTGTAGAAAGGCGCGTCTATGGGGTAATGGGTTGAACAACTAAAGTAAAGAAATACAGCTGTTTGACCTATTTACAGTCGAACTTTGATATCTCGAACTCGCTTAACTCGAAATATCTGATAGTTCAACACATTGAACTGCATTATTTCATGCTGGGTTAAGTCGAACAGACCCATA
Source organism: Gari tellinella (assembly GCA_922989275.2). Classification (NCBI taxonomy): domain Eukaryota; kingdom Metazoa; phylum Mollusca; class Bivalvia; order Cardiida; family Psammobiidae; genus Gari; species Gari tellinella. The sequence goes on from OV277871.1 coordinate 5,048,950, forward strand.
TTTCAAAGTTAAAACGTGGCTAAATAGGGGTAAGTTCGATTTAACTGAGGTTGGAGACATCGAAGTTCGACTGCCCTTGCTTATCCTGACGTCTTCACTATAAGATAAGAACAAACAGATCTCTATATCACTGTACCACATGTCATAGCTGTTGGCTAAATAAGTTCATCAAGAATAATCACTGTAATTTGGACATCATTAATTGAATTGTATTTGTCATAACGCCTTGTAAGCAAACCATAAAATTGATGTAACCCTTTCAACGTCAGATAACTAGTAATTGCTGAAAATGTTGTCTGTTTAAATTATAGCATTGGATGTGACTTCCTTAAACTTTATAAACAAGATTTGAGTTACAAACAGTTTTGGATCCTGACCAGACCAGGTCCCATGTTTCGTGAGGCCTGGTCTGCATCCAAACAGTTTCGAAAGGCGTTGAAGGTGTTAGATATAGGATCAATTATACCAGCTGTATCATACCATTTATTATCCATTTCCTTATACACTATAAAACATGTGCTATAAGCAACTACAGTAAAACCCCTCTAATACGACCATCAAATAGAAGGCTAATTGTCCGTATAAAGGACAGGTGATAGCTTAAAGCAATGTGAAAGTGAAACAGAAAGCTCCTGTAGGAGCTTTCTGTTTCACTTTCACATTGCTTTTAGCAGTCACCTGTCTTAAACGATTAATATTTGACTCAACTTAGAGGTCGTAATAGAGAGGTTCTACTGTATACGAAAGATGCAAAGGCACTTTAAGATATTATTTGAGACAGGTGAGGACATAATGCAGAACAATAAACATGGGCAAACAGTATTTACCGGATTAATCCATAAATATGTATTTTTTAATTTTAATTTATTCCTACACTAAAGAAGTTAGTTCTACTTTATACAATCATGAATATGCACCATAAGAAATGTTTTCTATATCTTAGCAGATAGTAGCATGCTTAAAGCAGGCTTTTAGTGAAGCAGAATGTGCCTTTAATTTCATCCTGATTCAAGTGGTCACATGTATGTCTTCAGAACTAGAAACAAGCTAAGGGGTTATAAGGGTTAATACAGGTGCCAGGTGGCAACTTAATCACAGAACAATCAGAAAATGTTCAATAAATAAATAAAGGATTAAAGACAGGTGAGAGCTTAATGCAAAACAATAAGAAACTGTTAAACGCTTTCCTCCATAGAAGCGCCTTTAAGCGCATTTAATTTATTCCTGCACTGAAGAAAATGGTTCCAATTTATACAGTCATGAACATATACCAAAATAAATATTTTCTATTCCCTAGCAGAATGACAGTTTAAAGCAGGCTGAAAGTAAAGCAGAATGTGCCTTAAGGTACTTTACTTACAACCTGCTTGAAGTGGAACCAGAAATGGGCTATGGGGTAATGGGTTCAGAAATATTTACAGTTCAATGCAGAATATAAGTATTGCAATTAACTCATACAGGAGCTTTCTGCATTACTTTATTCTGCATTAAACTGCAACCTGCTCTTCTTCATTGAATGATTTGACTACACTGCCAACCAAACCAGCTGCAACATTCATCAAGTGTTGCAGCTAAAACTACAATGCCCTTCAGACAATCATGAACATTTTCATCTTGTACATGTACAATGAAAATCAGCCTCAAGAAAAAGTGCACATAAATACACAAGAATGTAGCACACTCAAATGTAAACAAAACTTCCCCAGGTTATGCAAGGTAGCACATGCGATCTAAGAAAATGAACTCTTACCATGCTATCAGCGGATATATCGTGTCACAGTGATTACCTTTGCAAACAGATTGGATCCTGATGAGACGCCGCATAATGCGGCGTCCCATCAGGATCCAATCTGTTTGACAATCTGACCCTGTTTTGAAAAGAAATTTAGAAAATTCTAACTTAAGAACTGTAGCAGACAATTGTTGCAGACAAAAAAATTACCCAGCATGCAAAGATCGAGCTAACAACAAGTGCATACAATATTGTAAACATCTGTAACTGAAAGGAGGGGAGGAGAGGGGGGTGATCCTTGGGAAATAGAGAGCGGAATTTTGCCTTTAATCCCTTTACAGTCTCAAGTTATACAATATAATTATCTGATCATTATCTTAACAGTTTTGTAAAGCATGTGCAAATGCCATTAACTCTTTGCATGCTGGGTAATTTTTGTCGTCTGCTAAAATTTTCGTCTGCTACTTTTCTAAAACTAGAATTGTCAAAATTTATTTTCAAAATAGGGCAGAGTATCAAACAGTTTGGAACCTGATGAGACGCCGCATTATGCGGCGTCTCATCTGGATCCTAACTGTTTGCAAAGTCATTCACTGTGGCAGATATATCTGCCGCTAGCATGCAAAGAGTTAAGTCTTTGTGAAGGCCAGCAAGTATCACATGTTTTGCATGCCCTCATTTTGGTAACCCCTATCTTGCCATGCATGCACCTTTGACAGAAATTTGCAAATTGACAGATTGGATCCAGATCAGATGTTGAGAATAATGCAGCATCTGATCAGGGTCCAAACTGTTTGAATTAAGTGTTTAGGTTAGTTTTCATCAAATTAGGACTTTATACTGCTTTATAATAAATTTCAAGCATACTGTATTTTGGCAACACCATAAGGGTTAGTGCTTACCCTGTGATAAATATGTATATGATTCACTTGCAAAGAGTGTAGACCCTGATCAGAGGGCTCCTTAAGGAGCCCTCTGATCAGGGTCTACCCTTTTTGCCATAATTTTAATATTTTTGGGAACAAACCCCTCGAGAGTCGATCAAGGAAAACTACATGACATTATTATTTCCAAGATGAGAGAATCCATTTGAAAAGTCATCAGTGTAAGGGTTAATTTGGTGACAAACGAAACTTTCAATGAGTTTCTGATAGCATTTCTCAGGCTCTCTAATGTGTGATTTGGGGGAGCAAACTACATCACCATTCTCCTCTCTGAAGTTTATTATTTTTATTTCACATTTTATAATAAATTCATGTAACAAAGAAAATTTCATTCTAATCTATACATGTATATCAAGGCTCCAGATAATGGGGAATAAACTGAACAAATCCAATATTTTCTCACTTATTTCAGCACCAAATCTTAAGGCGTGACTACTCATTAAAATCATCTCGAAGAGACGATTCTAATGAGTAGTGACACCATAGGGTTTAATGCAGAAACCCTATGATTCACTACTCAATAGAATCGTCTCTTTGGGACGATTCTAATAAGTAGTAACAGCAAAGGATTTAGTGCTAAAATGAGTGAGAAAATGTTGGATTGTTCAGTTTACCCGCTCTTATCTGGAGCCCTGTCAAATACTATAGTTTTCCTATCACTTCACTATCATAAAATATCCTAATTATATTGATTTTTAGAACTGTTTTGATAAAATATTTCAGTACATGAAGAGTATAATAACCAGTGTTGATAACCTTTTCTAGTTTTGCAGACAGGTGACCACTGAAAGCAGGCATATTCCAGCTTTCAGCCTGCTTATTAAAAGCTAACATCTGCTAGGATATAAAACATATTTCTTATGGTACATTTTTATGACTGTATAAAGTGGAACTATTTTCATCAGTGGAGGAATAAAATAAAATTGTCAATAAGGCGTAATAAGGCGTATTTATTGGGTAATGGATTAAGCGAACACAGTTTGGATCTTGAATAAGGTAGATTCCAAATTACTCGGCGTGTGAGATCCAAACTGTTTGAAAGGGTATAGAAAATATACAGCAACCAAAGGCTAAATAATCATTTTGTAACCCTAAATACATCAGACAAATTAGCTCGAAAAAAGTTTAAGATGATGCACTTGTAAAATGTGCAACCATTAAAAACCAATGAATGAGCTGAAAGTGCAGACATTAACTCCCGTCTTAGCTTGTCTAATGAACCGAGTGTCTGATCAGATCATATCAGTTCTTTCACAGCTTGAAGATCCAATAATATTTGCTCCCCATTTGAAGATTCTCTTGAACTCGTTTAACCCATTACCCCATACATATGCCTTAAACCGCTTTTAACTCTTTGCACGCTTGAGAATGATTTAAGACTCAACTCGCACGCTTTATAAGCATTGACCCAGATGATATGTGTTCATACTGGTCGAGTTCTATGAATATTATGCAAGAGATTCAGAAGGATTTATACTAATGTTGACTGTATGGTACATAGTATCAAGATCATCTTGAACAATCGTGCAAATAATGCATGTACAGTCCCTTAAACAGATGTCAGCAAAACCTTTTACCGGTACCTCATTCTGAAGACAGGTGATCACTTAAAGCCGGTTGAAAGTAAAGCAGAATGTGCCAATTTCTGGAAAGGTACTTGAAATTCAGGTTTATGACATTCTTGCTTGGGACTTCTTTTCTTAGGGTAGAAATAATTAGAATGTAAAAGGTGTATTTATTGAGTACTGGGTTAGCAAAACATAAGAAATCCAGATAGAAAAACAGTCACCTGTTATCTTCTCTTTTTGTTTATCTTCTAGCATCTTCATAGAATGGCTGTCGAACAGGTTTGACAGTAAAATAAAGATACAAAGCCTTGCAAAGGCCTGTAAAACTTTATAATTTCTACATCTGTCAGCCTACAATTGGTTTTCAATGAACAGAATGCGATTTATGTATCCTTGCAATTATCGAAATCCACTTTTCTCACAAAGGCAAGTATCTCACAAAACATTCGTAAAATGTAGATTAACCTTATGCATGCTACCAGCTGGGCTGCCATTTCTTCGGATTTTCCAAAGTCTTCAGATTTTTATCCTAGCAGATGGTAGCTTAAAGACATTACTTGACCTAGCTTGACCTAAATCTTGACTTGACCTAAATCAACTGTGATGCCTGTTGCAGATTATATAATAATTTATTACAGACAACAATTACAAACAGTGATAAAGGTTTAAACCCAGTACTCCATTAATAAGCCATTTTACACCTTTAATTGATTCCTCCATTCAAGAAAATAGTTTAGCATAGTGTCATGAATATGGACCAGAAAAAAATATTTTCTTCATCATAACGATGGTAGCTTAAAGCTGGCTAGAAGTAAAGCAGAATGCACCTTAAAAGGCGAGGGCATAAAAGTAATTTCTATGATAGATTTACATAATAGGCTAAAAGGGGTTTCTATGGTTGGTAGGGTTAAGGAACTCACTGATCAGGATCTACACTGTTTGCAAAATATACATTTTATAAACTGGTTGTCTAGAAGCTCATACCATGCTAGCGGCAGATATACGTATGCCATAGTGATTACTATTGCAAAGGGCTTGAATCCAGATGAGACTCGGCATAAAGTGGTGTCTCATCAGGACCCAAATTATTTGATACTCTGATCCTGTTTTGAAAAAGAAATTTTGAAAATTCTATTTTTAGAACAGTAGCAGACAGTAGTTGTTTGCAGACAAAAAATTACCCAGCATGCAAAGTGTTAACTCTTTGAACCCTAGTACCGCATATAGGCGTCTTTCTCAAACAGTGAAAAGTGCACTTGTCCTATGCAAACAGTGAATACCCAGATCAGAGGGCTCCTTATGGAGCCCTTTGATCTGAGTCTTCACTGTTTGTCACAATGCAAAACAATCACAAAAACAACCCTTAAAAGTCAAAAATGGACTAGATTAAAATGGAAACTGGAATTGTCCATTTGAGGCTTCAGGGAGGGAAGGAAAAGTTAATACACAATCATCTATACATTGTAATCCATGTTTCTCTTTGATCCACTGTACGAGTGAGTCAGGCATCGAATTTGCCTAAGACTGTAAGTACATCTAGCTCATGTATATGTAAATTCATTTCGGTCTCAAGGGACATCACTCTAGAACAATTTGATTGGCACGAAAACACAATATTTCATGGACATCTACACATCATGGTGAATTACGAGGACATTATTGCTGTTTCAGCTGCTTCAAATCATGTATGTAGAAGTCTTGAAGTCACTCAAGAATAATGTCAAACCCTTTGGTTTTGGCTCCCAGCTTCTGCCATTCTGACATAAGCCTGGAGCCAGACAAATAGGGTTGATTATATCTATTTCACAGGCTTGCAAGGTCAGATTCAGACTTAGATTTAGATGCAAAGTAACTAAGGCTATATTATTGTCATTTTACTCTAAACTCAGTACTTTAGTTCAAAAGTACTCCCCCCACCATAAAATGATTTATGGAAACTATTCTGATAGATCATTTAAAGTGACCTGGACAATAACCTTGGTCAAATGGTCACCAAAACTGAAATACTATGTATGGCATAGAGTGTATCCCTAATAAATGCTAATGTTATTCTCTGCATATTTTTTCCCCGGGACATAGACAATATCGGTTATAATGCCACTCCCACACTATTGTGTGGAAACTTGTGATCAACGTGTTGGAAGTGAAAATCCCAATGGCTAATATAGCATTGCGCAATAACACCATGCAATATGAGTAGTGTCTCTGACAAGAAATGCAGAACTGTGAAAAATGATATTTGCTTGCTTGTCACCCTCGGTTCTTCGTTACTAAGTTCTATCAGTATCTTTCTATAAATGAGAATGACATCGATATGAAAAAAATTATAGTGATCATGTAAGACAGGTGGCTGCTTAATGCAGGGCAAGAGTAATGCAGAAAGCTCCTACAGGAGCTTTCTGCATTACTCTGTCCTGCATTAAGCTGTCAACCATCATAAACAATAATAAGGCTTTACGGTTTGGGTGGCTGAATGGAGATTTGATTGTAGATTCCTTAAAAGGCACAAGTGCAGTCTGAATGAGAAAAGGCTTTCAACACTTGATGCCACGTGCCATACTTATTGTTTTATGGCGATTTTAAAATACTGTCGAACCTGTGATAATCTGTCATACCAACAAAGGGGCATATATATGTGTCTGCTTTGATTCCAGAAATTGTTTGCAATTCAAAAGTAGAAACTCGATAATTCGAACTTGGGTGCATTCCAATATATCCATATTTAAAAGTTAAAACGTTGCAACATTTTAACTTTGAAATACGTATATTTTTTACCTTAACCCTTTCCTCCCTGAAACCTTAAATGGACAATTCTAATTTTCAATTTAGTCTAGGCAACTTTTTACTTTTTAGGGTTGATTTTTACAATTTTTGTCAAAATAACAAACAGTTAAGGAGCCCTCTGATCAGGATTTACACTGTTTGCATAGGACAAGTGTATTCCTCACAGGTAAGCTATTTGCAAAGGACGCATATATATGCGTGACTAGGGTTCAAAGAGTTAAGCGAGATTGGCTTATCACAATTCAACTTATAAAATACTGGTACGATCGATTTAAGCGAGTTTGAAGTATCAAGTTTCCACGGTACATATTACAAAAGGGATTGCTTAATGCAGGACAAAGGTAATGCAGAAAGCTTCCCTTGGAAGCTTTCTGAATTACCTTTATCCTACATAAGCAACCAGCTATATATATTGATCATGTTATTTTCACTAATCAGTTGCTTAATTGAAGGTTTGACTGTATGAAATTATAACCTCTGGCAGACGTTATAATTAAATTTGGCGCCCAAAACATTTATACTGAACAGGAAGTTGTTTGTGCTTGGTACCGACTGGCATTATAACCTTTATCTGACTGGCTTCATTGAAAGTCTAATGTCCATTACTAACAGTGTAGACCTAGATCTGAGAGCAGTACATCGGTTTAATGCCTGCTACTCATGATGGTTGTAAATGTGCATTAAAAACTCCTACATGCTGAAATTGGACTCGCTATTGTAAACTTGGTAAAACCATGAAAAAGCCATGAAAACATGGAGAGAGACATTAACACTTAGCATGATAGCAGTCAAACCATGATAACCTTTACAAACAGTTTGAATATTGATGAGACCCCGCATAATGCGGCGTCTCATCAGGATTCAAACTGTTTGACATTGACCCTGTTTTTTGAACAACATTTTCAAAATTCTATTTCTAGAACAGTAGCAGAAGATAATTGTTGGCAACGAAAAAATTACCCAGCATGCAAAGAGTTAACAATGTCCAAAAGGATGTGTTTATGCCTTGTTAACATCTCATTGTTTTCAGCCTCGGATTTTTAATTACCATGTTAAGCACACTCTGACATATCCTTTTCTGAAAACTGAAGGTCATCGGGCTTTTGAAGCCAATTTAGAGCAGGAGATAATTTTTTTCTTCGGATTTCCAAAAGACAGTCAAGCATGTGTGATACAACATTTCAAAATCCTTTTAATGTATTACTACATAGATATACCTTTTTACGCATTTAATAATTATATTCCTCCATTGAAGAATATAGTTCCAATTTATTTTATTTATACAGTCATGATTACTGATATTATGAAATATTTTCTACATTCTAGCAGATGATAGCTTAAAGCAGGCTGAAAGTAAAGCAGAATGCACCTTAAGGTGCATTCTTCTTTATTTTAACCTGCTTTAAGTGGTCACCTGTCTTCAATACTAGAAACTGGCTATAGATTAATGGGTTAACCTTACAGCACAGACAAGTCATGTTCAGAAACCATTTCTAAAGCAGATGGCATTTTGGTAGAGCTGAGAGGATTGAAAGAGACATCACAATATGTTCATTAAGAAAGCAACCCCCATGAGGATGATTGGATAAAAATCAATTGAATTACATCTCCATGTGCTTGTAAATACTTAACCCTTTACTCCATAGTCTGTTTCTAGTATTGAATGTAGGTGACCATCTAAAGCAGGTTGAAAGTAAAGCAGAATGCGCCTTAAGGTGCATTCTGCTTTACTTTCAGCCTGCTTTAAGCTATTTTCTGCTAGGATATACCTTTATCCTGTTTTAAGCTGCCAGATGCCAGACAAAATTAACCCATTACCCCATAACCTATTTCTAGTTTGGAAAAGGTGACCACTTAAAGCAGGTTGAAAGTAAAGCAGAATGTGTCTTATGGTGCATTCTGCTTTACTTTCAGCCTGCTTTAAGCTATTTTCTGCTAGGATATAGAAAATATTTCTTATTATACATTTTCATGACTGTAGAAAAGGGAACTATTGTCTTCAGTGGAGGAATAAATTAAAGGTGTAAAAAGGCGTATTTATGGGGGAATGGGTTAATAGAACTTGACATCATTTACCAGCCATACCAACCATAAACTAAAACAACTGTTGGTCATTATGATGTCAAAGTTGGCTGTTAAATTAATAAGATGTGTTTGTGAAACACTTTGCCCCCTGATGTGACCATGACCTCTAAATGACCTTGACCTTTGTCTGACATGACCCAAAGGGGGTCCTTCCCTTGGCCTAGTGGTTATAGTCACTGCGCCTTACAATCACTAATCTCCTCTGCGCTGCGGGTTCGAATCCCGGACTGGGCACATATTCATGTGGGAAGCCTTCCAGCTGGCTTGTGGAAGGTCGGGTTTTACCCTGTTGCCAATTTGTGTCTGACACAGAGCGTAAAGGGCTTCTGTGATCTTCCTCCACCTGCAATAAGCTGGATGTCCCCACCATAATACGGAAAAAAGGCTTGCCTTTTTTCCGTTTTTAAGTAATGCGTGATAAAATCAAAGGTATTCCAATTCTATTCAATCACTGACAGACTTTGAAAAGTGTTTGATTTGCGCGTGAATAATTTCCTCAAAACTAGGCAACTACAAAACATGGGGGCTGACATCTTGGATGATGACGTCACGGCTTTTACGAAGAGTTGTGCGTGACGTTTCGGAATTCCCGATTTCGGTGATATTTTTAAACCAGTTTAAGAATGAATAACCCACAACACTCACGTGTACTGATTTCCTCAAAAATGACAAAATTTCAAACAGTTCAATTCATACCCTTTAACGCTAAAAATGAACGTTATTTGCAAAAAGCTACTTCTCAATCGGACCGATAAAAATAACGGATTACCAACACGTCATCAATATAAATAATGACGTCATTATTGGTGGTCATATGACTTCCAAAAATAGTTTCAGATTGCATTATAATACAGGACTGCCATCTATAATAACTTGGTTGAAATGGAAAAACCTAAGATTTCCAAATATGCATTTTTCATGCGCGATTTTACGAATCGTACCTTTACCCAATAGCCGATTTCTAGTTTTGTTGGCATGTGACTACTTAAAGCAGACTGGAAGTAAAGCAGAATGCGCCTAAAGGCGCATTCTGCTTTACTTTCAGCGTGCTTTAAGCTACCATAATCTGGGGAAAAATCCGGAAATTTAGGAAAAATCCGGAGAAATGGCAGCCCTGATAATATAGCTGTACGGAGGAGTTTTAACTTTTAACATTGTATACACTGATATATCTATTTGATTATTGGGTAACAACATATAGATCTTGTCCCAAACAATTTAGGTTTATAATAAAAGTTCGAGTCGGTTGTGTAATCCAGATCTCAGTCACGAGAGGCGTAGCCTCGAGTGTGATCTGGAATACACAACAAACTGATACAAGAGCGCTGATCACACACTGGAGATAGATCTATTCCGTTTTCATTAGTACAATTTTGCTTTTTTCCATCCATAGGCAAAGCCTAAATACATATTAGGTTGATAATGACCTGGAGGGACTTTAAACCTTCAAAAACTTAACTTAGTGACATAACCCAACTTGAACTGAGCTCACAGGCCTCTCGAGTTGAGAACATGCCAAATATGAGGTCCATCACAATCATGTAGTTCCAAAGTTATGGCCTGAAGTTTAAATTAAGCCTTTTTGACCTCTAAATGACCTTGACCTCCGTTGAACATGGCCCAAGTTACACTGAGCTCTAGAGCATATTTTTCTAAAGTTATGGTCAAGGTGTACAGACAGACAAACACAATATGCCCCCACATATCTCAACAGGGACAAAGTACAACATGCGTGAACAATGTATACCTAGATCAGATATATTCTTTTATTTAATGGGGCATCTCACTATAAAATACAACACATGCATGGAAATGTGGCACCTTTTTATGGTTCGGATTATTCTTACACTAAGCCAGATATAAAATTGATGAAAAATGTGTATCTATGGAGTACAGTGAAACCCCTCTAAACTGGTCATGTGTGGGGACAACATAAATTTCCGGTTTAGAGGGAATTCCGGTTAACCCTTTGAACCCTAGTCCCGCATATAGGCGTCATTTTCAAACAGTGTACATGTGAATAGAACACTTGTCCTGTGCAAACAGTGAAGACCCAGATCAGAGGGCTCCGAAAGGAGCCCTCTGATCAGGGTCTTCACTGTTTGTCATAATGCCAAACATTAACAAAAACAACCCTTGAAAGTCAGAAATGGAGTAGACTAAAATGGAAACTGGTTTTGTCTATTTAAAGTTTCAGGGAGGAAAGAGTTAAGAGGGGTTTAAAACCATTACCCCATAGTTTGTTTCTAGTATTGACGATATATGATCATTTATAGCAGGTTGAAAGTAAAGCAGAATGCGCCTTAAGGCCCATTCTACTATACTTTCAATCTGCTTTAAGCAATGTATAAAATGGAAACATTGTCTTTAGTGTAGGAATAAATCAAAGACGTAAAAATGTGTATTTATGGTGTAATGAGTTAAATAAAGAAGGGTTTGAAACAGGACCAAAGTTTTTGTCCGGTTTAGAGAGAATTCCGGTATTTAGAGGTTCCGGTTTGGAGGGATTTCACTGTAATGGTTTAAACGTATCATACCGTCATTGGGTTTCCTAATAAGCCATGCGGCTGGGGCGATAGTATCACATGTGTTAGTATTCCGTTCTCGTCTACTATTTGTTGTACCATGTGACCAGGGGGCACCTGCATGGGCATCGGAAGTGGAGGGCCGTTGTTGGATACCATTCTAACTGTAGCTGGACCTGCAATGAGAAAAGGAAAACAGTGTTAAAAACTTGCTACTAATTGGTCAAAATGACATTCTCCTTAAAACATAAACCCATGAACCCTTGCAATAAGTAAACTCATCCTTTTTCTACAAACAATGTAACCATGTAGAGTACACTAAGTCTTGTTCTAGGCAAACTGTAAGGGGTTACTGTATTAACCCATTAATCCATAGCTTTTTCTAGTATTGAAGATAGGTACCACTTAAAGCAGGTTGAAAGTAAAGCAGAATGTGCCTTAAGGTGCATTCGTTTTTACTTTCAGCCTGCTTAAGCTACCAGCTGCTAGAATATAGAAAATATTTCTAATGTTAAATATTCACAACTGTATAAATTGGAACTATTTTCTTCAGTGGAGGGACACATTTGAGGCGTAAAAAGGCGAATTTATGGGGTAATGGGTTAACATGTACATTGTTGCTGTAAACAACTGGCCCCACCCTCTGTGTGTTGTACCTTACTGATAATCAAATTAAGCAATTAATTCTACTAATTAGTCTTTTTCACCACAAAAATGCATCAATGGACTCTCCCATTTTCAGGTAAATGACCATTACATTACCCTCGAGGGGTTTATCCCAAAACTATTTTAAAGTATGACAAACAGTGCAGACCTAGTCAGTGTATATGTAGGAATCTACAATGTTTGCAAAGGATGTATACATTATACTCTGTTCAAAGGCTGAACACTGTAAGTGTTACTGGGTAATCATTAACCCATTACCCCATAAATAGGCCTTTTATTGATCACTCCACTGAATAAAATAGTTCCAATTTATACTACCAAGAATATGTATTATAAGAAATATTTTCTATATTCTAGCAGAAAATAGCTTAAAGCAGGCTGAAAGTAAAGCAGAATGCACCATAAGACACATTCTGCTTTACTTTCAACCTGCTTTAAAAGGTCACCTTTATTCAAACTAGAAATAGGCTATGGGATAATGGGTTAATTTTGTCTGGCATCTGGCAGCTTAAAACAGGATAAAGGTAAAGCAGAAAGCTGGGTGACCACTTGAGCAGGTTGAAAGAAAAGCAGAATACGCCTTAAGGAACATTCTACTTTACTTTCAGCTTGCTTTAATCTACCATCTGCTAGGCTATAGGAAATATTTCTAACATTGCATAATTATTCATTACCGCATAAGAATGAACTTTTTTCTTCAGTGGAGGAATAAATTAAAGGTGTTAAAATGTGTATCTATTGAGTAAATTTAAGGATTAATCATCAATGCATATTCTACCTTTCATATTATATTCAGACAATTTAATAACTTTTCTATATTTGCCAGGCAGCAACCTTTGGTATTGTGTATCAATAAAACTGCCATAAACTCTTATAGTATTGATATCAGGCTGCTTCAACCATTGTAGAAATGTCAAACAGGTCCACTATCAGCTTGTCAATTAAGCTGATGACTTTTTTATGACCTGTCCATAAAATAATCACAACCAAACATGTATTAAGCCAACAAGCAAAAGCTGAATTTAGTAAATTTAACTGTCTCATAGAGATGTGTCGGCTTAATGCAGGATAAAAGTAATGCAGAAAGCTCCTATAGGAGCTTTCTGCATTACTTTCATCCTGCATTAAGCACTCAATTATGCAAGAGGTATCCATATTTCTTTACTTAGAGGTAGCTTAACATAAGTTTGACGGTTTTCTGTACAATGCCAATTTTCCCTTTGGCTATAGTGATTTCATTATGTCTACACATAATTGTTTGTTATCTTAAAAGTTGATCTAATTTGGTGAGTATTTCACTAATTAACCGATTTGTCACTGGATACATGCATTTTCAGCGAATCCATGCATTCTATAGAGAATATTTTATACATGTATAAAGTACCCTTTTACTCCATAGATAAGTTTATTTACGCATTTATTTAAACCCTCCACTGAAGAAAACTGTTCCATTTAATTAAATAATGATTATTCGACATACGAAATATTTGTTATATTCACCATGTGGTAGCTTAAAGCAGGCTGAAAGTAAAGCAGAATGCACTTTAAGGTGCATTCTGCTTTACTTTCAACCTACTTTAAGTAGTTGCCTGTTTTCAAAACTAGAAACAGTGTATGGAGTAAAAGGTTAAACATTTATGAAACTTTCCATATAGCATAAATTATACATTTAGTATACTTCATAAATGGGTTCAATATCATTTAACTCACGACTCCATAAATAAACCCTTTCTTGCTTTCAATTCATTTCGCCAGTAAAGAATATATTATATAGTTCAACTTTGTACTATCATGAATATGCATCACAAGGAATGAATTCTATGCCCTAGCATAACTATAGTGGTTAAAACAGGCTGAGAGTAAAGCAGAATGGGTCATAAGGTGTATTCCGCTTTACTTTTGACCAGTTTTTAGTAGAATCTTCAAAACTAGAAACAGGCTATGGGGTAATGGATTAAGGAGCTCTCTGATCAGGGTCTACACTGTTTGCAAAAATATAGGCATACTGGTTTCCAGCATAGAAAGTGTTGACCCATTCCCAAATAAATATGCCTTTTTCAGCGGAGCTGCCTATTATCTATTTAGACCTACATTTTTATTTAGACAAACATTTCAACCAATCATATTTGATCAGAAATTTAGAATTAAGAGCACCTGTTGAAACTGAATTGTCTGATTGGATAGGAGCCAGGGCTCCAGATAAGAGAATTATTTCAAAACTTAAAAACTTTATTTGTGCATTAAACCCTATGGTGTCCTACTCATTTGAATTGTCATTTCGAGACGATAAACATGAGTGGTAACACCATAGGGTTTGGTGATGAAATGAGTGAGAAAATGTTAGATTTGTTCAGTTTACTCCCTCTTATCTGGAGCCCTGATAAACTGTAGCCAGTGCTACTGGTCTAATTGTGAGACACAGTGCAGTGTTTACTAATACTGAGCTGATGACATCATGCTTCTATTTTAAGATTATGACAATTTGTCTTTCTATAGATAGACAGTTTGATATATAGAACAGTAGTTTAATCTGAGGATCTCCTACCAGTAGCTAGGATATGGGTTATATTATTGTTTTGCATTTCTGTACATTTATAGGTTTTTAGTCAGAGTTAAGTTATCCTTGAATGTGTATTTTTTGCTTTTCAATCCAAGATATTACAATAACCAATTTCATACAATTTTGCACACCCATCTACAGCATGAATTCCACCACCCATTCCGCTCAATATCTTTTTTAAAGATATTTCTTGTTACACCTTTAATTAATTAATTCCTCTACTGAAGAAAACAGATCCAATTTATACTGTCATAAATAAAAATCATAAGAAATAGTTTCTATATTTTAGCAGATAATAGCTTAAAGCAGGCTGAAAGTAAAGCAGAATGTGCCTTAAGGTGCATTCTGCTTTACTTTCAACCTGCTTTAAGTGGTCATATATCTTCAAAACTACAAACAGGCTATGGAATAATGGGTTAAATGGGATATTTTTAGGTGTCTTTTAAGCTAAGACATTTAAAACCTTTTCAAGGTTTAAAGGGACTCGCAACCGGATGGTGTACTTGTCAAAATAAAATAAAATACTCAAATAAAAGCAAATTTGTGGCATTATTTGGCTTCTGACAATAAAAAAAATATGATCAGTCCAAAAAAAGTTTCAAGAATCGTCACCGAATCTTAGATTTTTAGATATTTTCCATCGTTTTTCTATACCGACTAGTAGACGGTATAGTTGTTGTTGTTGCTTCTCTACACGGGCTCAGACATAAACCCGAGCCGAAACACGAAGTTGTATGCACTTTTTATCGCTAGACATTGAAATACGTTAAATCGATCCGAGATAAATGGATAGTCTCCGTGGTTCATTGGTCTAAGCGGTTTCCCCTATTTTGCCTTCTGTCCGCCAATGCCGGGCCCCGGGTTCGAATCCCACCAGAGACCAGTATTTTTTTTTATTGAAATACATTTTTTTTAAACAGAATTTCTTATCCTAAACTAATTCTTTACCATTTATATAAGCGTTTGACACATATTTACAAATTACTATTTTTAATGCACCATCTGGTTGCGAGTCGCTTTAAGGCTCTTAAGTACAATAAGACCCAACAATAAGGTATCTCTTGACAGCCTTTATAATAGCATTTGGCGCAGTTTCTAGCTGTCAGCTTAGGGCAAGGGCTATCAAACATCTCAACTGCTTCTTCAATGCTACACTTGACAGCATGTCAACAGTCAACAATCACTTAGAGTGCCATGTCTTACAACTATACCTGTCTTCATAACCATTCAAATAGCAATGCATTGACTACCTTAACCCATTAATGTATTCCTCCATTTAATAATGTATAATTTACAAATAGGATTTATAGTCAACAATCACTTAGAATACCTGTCTTAACCCATTACCCCATAAATACACCTTTTAACACCTCTAATTTATTCCTTCACTGAAGAAATTTGTTCCACTCTATATAACCATAAATGTATACCAATAGAAATATTTTCAATATCCCAGTAGATAGTAACTTAAAGAAGGCTGAAAGTAAAGCAGAATGTGCCTTAAGGCGCATTTTGCTTTACTTTCAACCTGCTTTAAGTGGTCACCTGTCTTCAAAACTAGAAACAAGCTATTGAGTACAGGCTTGATTTTTAAAGGCACATTCTGCTTTACTTTCAACCTGCTTTATGTGGTCACATGTCTTCAAAACTAGAAACAGGCTATGGGGTTAAGGATTAAACCGTGTAGACTGATGAGGGTTTTCACTGTTTGCAAAATATACATACACTGGTTTCCAGCAAAGGATTGGTTTAAGTGCTACTTTATACATTATTGTAACAAGCTTTCATTGCTTTTCTTTTCAAGATTATGCCGGAATATCTGAACTAAAAGTTTTAAAAACCACCAACCAGAAAACAGTATGCTTCTTTGTGGAGCCTAATTGAGATATTCACCTGAACTTAATTGGTTGTTTGATGTTGTGCCAGCCAGAAGTGTTTGAAATGGTCGGAGATAAAATTTACATGATCTACAACATTCTAGCCGGAAAAAAGAAGTTTCAATTACATAATCATTTCCTGTCTTCTGATTTTGGTCTACCTTTCAAATCGGAAATGTTTGGGTCGAATTTAAAAAGCACTAAAGTTATACCCGACACCCATCAACTATTTCATCATCTTATTTTTTTCTTTCTTAGATCCTAAAATCTGTTCTGTACGTCCAAGACTACAGATAAGAGAGAGTAAACTGAACAAATCCAACATTTTCTCCGCCATACCAGCACCAATGCTAATAAAATAAGGAAAGTTTTGGCCAGGAAAGAGTGAAGACTAATGTCAGACAGAAAAGAACAGTGCAGACCTTTATCAGACACATCATACACTGTTTTTCAAAAGCATCAAAATAATTATGCTCTCATAAAAATTCTAGAAATTGAGACACCTTGTATAACTGCTGTAATTATAATACAATTTGAACATCTATCAGTAAATGGGAGAGCCCATTTGAAAATTCAGCATTATATTTTAGGGTGAGCCCTTTACTCCATGAGATATACCTTTTAACCAATTACCCCATAAATACACCTTTTTACGCTTTTAATTTATTCTTCCACTGAAGAAAATAGTTCCAATTTATAAAGTCATAAATATGTTTGATAAGAAATATTTTCTTGATCCTAGCAAATGGTAGCTTAAAGCAGGTTGGAAGTAAAGCAGAATGCGCCTTAAGGCGCATTCTGCTTTACTTTCAACCTGTTTTAAGTGACCAAATATCTTCAAAACCAGAAACAGGCTATGGGGGAATAGGTTAACATATTCAATATGTTACGCTCACCAAACATATACCTTTATTCCAAATGTTTATTTGTTAATCGTGATTGTTTTCAGCCACAAACTAGGAGAAGAACCTAATAAGCAATTAAACATTGCTTTCTTTCTCATCCTAAAGTTTATTAAAGCATGATTGTAAAATATGTACTATTTTGAAATAAAATATGTTTAAACTAACATATTCAATAAATTCCTCCATTGAAGAAAATTATTCCATTTTACACAGTAAAGAATGCACATGTGCAACATAAGAAATGTTTGGTATATCCTAGCTGATGGTCGCTTAGAACAGGCTGAAAGTAAATCAGAATGTACCTTAAATTACGGCACATTCTGCTTTATTTTAACCTGCTTCAAGTGGTCATCTGTCTTCATAACTAAAAAGAAAGTATATGGGGTAATGGGTTAACCCTTTGAACCCTAGTCTCGCATAGAGGCGTCCATTTCAAACAGTGTACACTTGTATATAATTTTGATTAGTTCACTTCGTTGTCCTATGCAAACAGCAAAGACCCAGATCAGAGGGCTCCTAAAGGAGCCCTCTGATCAGGGTCTTCACTGTTTGTCATACTGCCAAATATTGACAAAACAACCCTTCACAAATCAGAAATGGACTAAACTAAAATGGAAACTGGAATTGTCCATTTAAAGTCTCAGGGGGAAAAAGTTAAACATACTTACATTCCATTCAAATCTATCCCAGATGTATGTACAGAAATGTCATCAAAAATCTATCCTATTTTTACAGGTTCCAACAAAATATATCCTATTTTTACAGGTTCCAACAAAATCTATCCTTGATGTATATGTATCCCGTGTCCATCTATTTTACAATGTATATATACATGTATCTACAGAGGAGAAAAAGTTATTCTTTCCCAATAAACGCGTTAACGCTAAAACTATTTCCATTGCAAACAGTTTGGAGCCAGATCAGACGCCGGGTAACCCGGCGTCTGATCAGGTTCCAAACTGTTTGCCACTCAGGTTAAAGTCATTAGTCAAAATTGTCGAAAAGTTGACCTTTTCTATGTTTTATTGCAATGCATTTGCGTTTCGTTTGCGTTTAAACGGGAAAGAATAACGTTTTCTCCACTGTACCTATTCACTCACACTGAATCCTATTTTTACAGGTTCCAACAGAAACTATCCTTGATGTATAGTATCCAGTGTCCATCTATTTTACAATGTATATCATCTACCTATTCACTCACACTGAGGTGTAGGTAACTATTCCAAATATGTAAACAGTGATAGATTGCTGTTTAAAATGTGTCAGCTTTATTTAAAACAATATGCTGCCTCTGGCCTAATGAATATTTATTACTGTCTTCTTAAACAGTCAAAACTCGATAATTCGATCTGGCGTTAGTCAAATTCGCCTGTATTTCAAAGTTAAAACATTGCTTAGCCATGTTTCATCTTTGAAATATAGGTATGTTTGACTTGCGCAAGATCAAGTTATCAAAATTCAACTGATGAAAAATGGGTAAGGTCCTTTTAAGCGAATTTGAAGTATCGAGTTTTGACCGTTTGTCTGTTTTGTTGACCTCTCCAACTATATTCAGTCAAACCGTAATTATTCTTACACACTTAAGTCAAACTTACCCATATTTCAAAGTTAAAACGTGGCTCATAGCCACATTTTAACTTTGAAATATGGGTAAGTTCGACTTAAGGGTGTATCAATGTCATGAGCCATTTTTTTCAAAGTATTTAACTTTTTTTCTATCATTGTTTTTTTGGAAGAGCTATTTATGATGAATGAAAAAATGAAAAAAAATATATATGGTGGTGTCCTTTTTTTTGAGCTACAGCGATTTGAAAAAGGTATGTCAAATTTGGATATTTTCTTCAAATTTTACCCATTCAGAGTACAAGCGTTAGTAAAATCTCTTTCAGAAAAAAAGAAAACTGTTAATTTGGGTTTTCTTTATTTATTTCATGTCTATGGTGGTATGTTCACATATATAAACCAAATTTAGACAAAACAGGCACCAGGTTTGAACAATATGGATCCTTGAATATCAAAAATATGCTTTATATAGGGCATGATTTTATTAGATTTTTTATTTTATGAAAAAAAGTAAAAAAGTTTGAAAATGAAATAGTTCTAGTATTAAACTTTTTCTTATATTCTACCAGATGAAAGCCCATGCTAAGGCAGTTCAAAATATGAAAAGAAATTGAAAGGTCAGTGTTGAAAATTTTGAGTTATTAAAGTAAAAAGAGTTATCGCCCCTTACAAAATTTACAAAAAAGTACCATATCGATGATATTTAGAGCTTTATAAATTTCACATTTGGTGCCTTTTATTTCTTAAATTAGTTTTTGTATGACGAAATACTACCATAGATAGGAAATAAATAACACAAAACCAAATTATCATATTTGTTTTCATTTAAAATGGGTTTTATTGAAGCGGGCTGTTTGAAAAGGACAAAATAAGAGGAAGTGGGTGGGGTAAATTTTACATGGCAGTAGAGCAAACTGTTGTTCACCAAACTGTACACTTTTTCTATTTTTTCATTCATCTTAAATAGCTCTTCAATACAAAACCATCATAGAGTGTTTTTATATACTTTGAAAAGTTCCCAAATTCATGACATTGATACACCCTTAAGCACACATGAGTTATTGGAAGCTATTTTTCTGTCCGTTAGTTTGAGTTTGAGTTATCTAAGTTAGACTGTTACTAAGCTAAAACTTGAGAGAAAACAGAAGTTCATTAATTTTGACCTTTGCTGCAAGCCAGTGTTTTGACAAATAAAGACAATATTGATACAAACAATCTTTCTGTCTACTGATAGTGATGTGTTTTTACAGCCCTGGGGCACATTTTCATATCAGATCATGTGACAACTAATGCCTTAAGTTCTACAAACATCAGCTTTGCTGTTAACCCATTACCCAATAAATACGCCTTTTTACGCCTCAAATTTATTCTTCCACTGAAGAAAATAGTTCCACTTTACAAAGTCATGCATATAAATCATAAGAAATATTTTCTCTTCGAGACGATTCTAATGAGTAGTGACACACTAGGGTTTAATGCAGAAATAAAGATTTTAGTTTTTGAAATACTTATATAGAGCTCTGAAGCCCCATTTTGTTTTACATCAAACTGTAAATGGGAACCCATTTCACAGGAAGTTGCTAAAAGCATCAACAACAAAAAATCATAAGAAATACAATGAATATTGAGTAAAACGACCACTCATTGACATAAAGAGTGAAAATCTCTAAACTCAAAACTGACATTTCATTGCTAAATGCAGGATATAAATAATGCAGAAAGCTCCTGTAGGAGCTTTCTGCATTATTTACATCCTGCATTAAGCAATCACCTGTATTTGAGATAACCAATAGGTCTTCTATAAGAGTGATGGCTTAATACAAGAATGACTGGTGTATGTATTATTACCAATGAAACTGGGTCACCTAACTTTCCCTGCAGAGAAAGTAAAAGTAGGTGAAGCACATTCGGGTTGTGATAATAATCACTCCCTTCTGACAGGGTAGTGACAAGTCGCATTACGCCCCCAAGGGGGGGCTAGGAGGTGTAAGTCTTAACAGGCTAGCAACGGAACCGTTATAACCTTCGCGAACAGTTTAGATCCTGATGAGATATCAGGTAACTCACTCAACGTCTCATCAGGACACAGACTGTTCGACACTATGACACTGTTTGGACAATTTTTTTTTATAAAATTTAGTTTTAGAACTGTAGCAGATGACAGTTGCTGCAGACGAAAATATTAGTTAACGTTCAAAGAGTTAAACAGAAGCATGATGCTTTCTTACATACTGTCATGAAATGGTTAACCCATTTATGCCGGAATATTTAAAGGAATTTCTTTTTCTTAGACGTGAGCGGGGGTTTTATTACAGAAAATTCTCTCATAAACCATTGAGTGCTGGAGACATTACTTAGCATTGAAGATTTTAACCCATTACCCCATTAATATGTCTTTTTATGCCTCTAATTCATTCCTCCACTGTAGAAAATAGTTCCATTTTATACAGTAATAAATGTTAACCTGGAGAAATATTTTCTATATTCTTGTAGATAATAGCTTAATGCAGGCTAAAAGTAAAGCAGAATGTGCCTTAAGGCACATTCTGCTTTACTTTCAACCTGCTTTAAGTAGTCACATATCTTCAAAACTAGAAATGGGCTATGGGATATTGGGTTAATATGGCAAACATTTTGGATCCTGTTCAGACCCAAACAAATCGTGGGGCCTGATCAGGATCCAAAAGGTTTGTCACACTGATAGTATTTCTATAGCATTTCCATACAAAATGTAATATACTTTGTGAATGATGTAATATTATATAAGTGAATGAGTTTTTCTCTCAAAATCAGGTATTGGACATTTTGACAGAAGAAACATAAAGACAAGTGACAAACAGTTTGATCCCAGATCAGACACCACATGACGTGGCATCTGATCTGGGTATAAACTGTCTGCAAAATGTACTCTAAGGGTATTAATTTCCCCTCCCTATAACAACTCCCTCCGAACAATGTGTGTCCCATTGGGTGCTGTTGAAGAGAGGGAGCACTGTGCAACTGAATGAGTGGAATTCATAATTTCAGCAGAATACATTTTCAGCAGATATGATATTGAACGAAGTATTTGAAGAGTTAATAAGTGACACTTTATATAAGTGTCATTGTCAGTCTTTAGGACACTGGAAACTTACAAAATGTGCCTTAAGGTACATTCTGCTTTACTTTTAACCTGCTTTAAGTTGCCACCTATCTTCAATACTAGGAATAGGCTATGGGGTAATGGGTTAACTATGATAGCATGAACAACTAGACAAATGTTTATAGTTGAAGATGCTGGGGTATTTTTCTGAAGATTACTGGTGACTGTGATGATGACATTGATGATGATAACTGTGATGATGATGATGATGATAATGATGTCAACTGTGTTGATGGTGTTGGTGATGACTGTGCTAATGATGATGCTAATGATTGTCACGCTCCTCGTGATGATTTACCATGGTTCTGATCACAATGATCACCATGATGGAAAGTAATTGAGTCAATATGATTCATATCCAACAGAGGGGAGACAGAGAGAGGTATTACAGACATGGAGGATAATCTAAAAGCTGCCATATCATGACTATCTCTGAATCTTATCAGCCGAATGCCACCCTTCTAGTTGGTGATCCGTAGCTCAGCATAAATAAACCTTGGAATAGGACAAAAACCTGAGCCACTTGGGACTTCAGAAGAAATCCTGAATCCCAAACAGAATTACCAGACAAAATGCAGCGCACACCAGCTATGAATGAGTAATCAAGTCTGCTCTCCATACTGGAGGTAGTATAGTCAATCTTGTATTAACCCATTACCCCATAAATACGCCTTTTTACACTTTTTAATTTATTCCTCCATTGAAGAAAAAAGTTCAAATTTATACAGTCAAGAATATGTACCATGAGAATTTTTTTCTTTATCCTAGCAGATATTAGCTTAAAGCAGGCTGAAAGTAAAGCAAAATGTGCCTTTAGGCACATTCTGCTTTACTTTCAACCTGCCCTAAGTGGTCACCTATCATCATTACTAGAATTTGACTATGGGGTAATGGGTTAACCCTTTACCCCTTTATAGACACTTAACCCATTACTCCATAGATATGCCTTTTTACGCCTTTCATTTATTCCTCAACTAAAGAAAATGGTTCCACTTTATACAGTCATGAATAATGTACCCTAGCTAAGAAATATTTTCTATATTCTAGTAAACGTTAGCTTATAAAGCAGACTTAAAGTAAAGCAGAATGTGCCTCATTCTGCTTTACTTTCAACCTGCTTAAGTAGGTGGTCACCAGGGCACTCTTCGAAATTAGAAACAGGCTATGAGGTAATGGGTTAACCCTTTACCCCATAGCCCGTGTCTAGCTTTATGGACACCTGGCCACCACTTTACCCATACCTTTATCCACCTTTAATTCATTCCCTAACTGAAGAAAATAGTTCTACTATATACAGTCATGAATATGTACCCTAAGTCTTAAAGAAATATTTTCTATATTCTAGTAAATGTTAGCTTAAAGCAGGCTGAAAGTAAAGCAGAATGTGCCTAAAGGCACATTTTGCTTTACTTTCAACCTGCTTTAAGTGGTCACCTGTCTCCAAAACTAGAAACAGAATTTTGTGTAAAAGGGTTAAACGAGGTGAACATTTCCATTTTTCTCCTTTTTGACTCTACAAAATCCTATGATGGGACTACTCATTAGAATCATCTCTTCGAGACAATTCTAATGCATGGTCACATCATAGGGTTTTGATGAGAAATAAGGTTGTAACTATTGAAATCATAAATCCCCAATCATCACCATATCTGGAGCTCTGCTGGCATGTTAAAGGTTAATCAAGGGGCCTGAATTCAATCACACTTTTTGCTGAGTGTGCACCTTTGCCCTGAGGTCTGACATGTGTCAGGGATACCCTTTAACAAATCTCCTATAATCAGCTGTGTTTTAAGGCAGGTGGCACCTTAAAGCAAGATGAAAGTGAAGCAGAAAGCTCCAATAGGAGTTTTCTGCTTCACTTTCACCTTGCTTTTAAAGCTGCCACCTGTTTTCAACGCTGTCAATGAATGCTCAACTTTAGCACTATGGAAGAGTACCAGTAGGTAGAGGCCAGATAAGAGGGAGTAAACTTCACAAATCCGACAATTTCTCACTCATTATAGCACCAAATCCTATGGTGTCACTACTCATTAGAATCGTCTCGAAGAGACGATTCTAATGAGTAGTGACACCATAGGGTTTAATGCAGAAATAACGATATATATATTTTTTCTTCTAAATATTCCCCTTATCTGGCGCCCTGGGTAGAACTGTTCGGTGCCTCTGTGGAGGAGAGGGTTAGTAGAGAGTGTCTGCTAGCAGATAAGCCTCCGTTGACAGACACACAACTCTGAGAGTAAACTGAACAAATCAAACAATTTCTCACTCATTATAGCACCAAATCCTATAGTGTCACTATTCATTAGAATCGTCTAGAAGAGACGATTCTAATGAGTAGTGACATCATTGGGTTTAATGCAGAAATAACGGGAAAAAAATGAATTTTTAAAAAATTTTTTTTTTAAATATTTCCCCTTATCTGATGCCCTGGGTAGTGCTGTTCTGTGCCATTATGGAGGAGAGGGTTAGTAGAGAGTGTCTGCTAGCAGATAAGCCTCCATTGACAGACACACAGCTGGGAATGTTTACATCAGTCAACTTTGTCTTCTAGGTTAGGAAACAGATGTGCAGCAAGAGCAATCTCAAAAAGAAATTCAGATTTTATCTATGAGATGTAACATTTACCATGACCTCAAACCTTAATCCTTTACTCCACAAATAAACCTTTTTACACCTTAAATCTATTTGTGCACTAAAGAAAATAGTTTCACTTTATACAATCATATTATGAAACGCTTTACTCCATAGATATGCCTTTTGACACATTAAAGTCATTCTCACACTTGAGAAAATAGTTCCATTTTATACAGTAATGAATGTGAAACATAAGAACTTATTTCCTACATTCTAGCTGAATCGGTAGCTTGAAGTTGGCTGAAAGTAAACGAGAATGCACCTTGAGCTGCATTCTGCTATACTTAGTCGTAGCCTGTGTTCAAAATTAAGCAGTGTCATAATGGTATTTTCACCCGCAGGTGAAATTAACTTAAATTATTTTTAAACTAGAAATGTGTTAACTTGAGCTTGCTTTTATAAGTCAAACTGAAAAGTTCAAATGTGGCTAACTTTGAAATACGGGTCTACTGACGAAAATAGTACCAATTTATACAATTGTGAATATTTACCATTAGAAATAATTTTTATATTCTAGCAGCTGGTAGCTTAAAGCAGACTGAAAGTAAAACAGAATGCGCCTTAAGGCGCATTCTGCTTTACTTTCAACCTGCTTAAGTGCATGGTCACCTGTCTTCAAAATTAGAAACACTGGCTATGGGGTAATGGGTTAAGACAGTTTTATGCTCAAACCGTGAGACAGAAATACAGATAAAGTTGCTTGGACAGAAGCGTATTTCGGGAATAATCAAGCAAATTGGCAATTGCTTATGCAGACTGCTGCCTGCTTACGCTGCAAAAGGCAATTTTCTTTATGCTATAAAAAAGCGAAGAGAGGTCTCAAATTAATGACAATCTTTCTGAAATCCCAAACTTAATCACGCCCATAAATGGCCAGACTAAAAGCCAGAATAGAAAATGCTTAGACACGCAGCAGTGTATGGAACTTGAAACTTCTATGACCATGAGCCTCTAAACACTCAAGTAATGCCTGGAAACAAAAACAATCTGGAACAAAACCCCAAGTTTCTTACAAATCAAACATGGCATATTGTATCTGACAATGTCATTATAAGTGGGCTTTAATGGACAATTCCAGTTTCCATTTTTGTCTAGTCCATTTCTGACTTTTAAGGGTTGTTTTGTCAATGTTTGGCATTATGACAAACAGTGAAGACCCTGATCAGAGGGCTCCTTTCGGAGCTCTCTGATCTGGGTCTTCACTGTTTGCATAGCACAAGTGTACTATTCACATGAACACTGTTTGAAAATGATGCCTATATGCGGGACTAGGGTTCAAAGGGTTAATATGCAATAATCTGTAAACAAGTGCTTTAAAATCTGTATCCATCGGCATCACACTGAAGACAAGTTTGACAAGCTGAGGGTGACAATTCCTTAACTCTCTAAATGCTAAGTATTTCTATCATTTGAAACAACTGATGTCTGCTTATATTCGAATATTATAAAATTTCCAAAATTTCTTTTCAAAATATGGATTCCAGTGTCAGAAAGTTTGTATTCTGATGAGACACCGAGTTAGTGGGCTTCTCATCTGGATACAAACTGTTTGCAAATGTATCACTGTGTCGCCTTAAGCGTTAAGACATGGAGACCTCGAGACACAAAGCAAGCACTCCAATCTCATCTCCAATCCTGTGTGGTTTGTCAATTTTTCTAAGTGACAATCGAGTGATTGAATGCAAACATCAGGAATCTCACAGAGGAACACAGTACCACCTATGTACAGGAATACAGCGCCACCTGTGTACAGAAATACAGCGTCACCTGTGTACAGGAATACAGCGCCACCTGTGTACATATTGGAATACAGCGCCACTTGTGTACAGGAATACAGCGACACCTGTGTACAGTAATACAGTGCCACCTGTGTACATATTGGAATACAGCGCCACCTGTGTACAGGAATACAGCGCCACCTGTGTACAGTAATATACAGCGCCACCTGTGTACATGTAGGAATACAGCAACACCTGTGTACAGTAATACAGCGCCAACTGTGTACAGTAATACAGCGCCAACTGTGTACAGTAATACAGTGCCACCTGTGTACAGGAATACAGCGCCACCTGTGTACATGTAGGAATACAGCGACACCTGTGTACATGTAGGAATACAGCAACACCTGTGTACAGTAATACAGCGCCAACTGTGTACAGTAATACAGCGCCAACTGTGTACAGTAATACAGCGCCACCTGTGTACAGGAATACAGCGCCACCTGTGTACATGTAGGAATACAGCGACACCTGTGTACAGGAACACAGCGCAACCTGTGTACATGTAGGAATACAGCGCCACCTGTGTACAGGAATACAGCGCCAACTGTGTACAGTAATACAGCGCCACCTGTGTACAGTAATACAGCGCCACCTGTGTACAGTAATACAGTGCCACCTGTGTACATGTAGGAATACAGCACCACCTGTGTACAGTAATACAGCACCACCTGTGTACAGTAATACAGAGCCAACTGTGTACAGTAATACAGCGCCACCTGTGTACAGTAATACAGTGCCACCTGTGTACATGTAGGAATACAGCACCACCTGTGTACAGTAATACAGCACCACCTGTGTACAGTAATACAGCGCCACCTGTGTACAGTAATACAGTGCCACCTGTGTACATGTAGGAATACAGCACCACCTGTGTACAGTAATACAGCACCACCTGTGTACAGTAATACAGCGCCAACTGTGTACAGTAATACAGTGCCACCTGTGTACATGTAGGAATACAGCAACACCTGTGTACAGTAATACAGCACCACCTGTGTACAGTAATACAGCGCCAACTGTGTACAGTAATACAGTGCCACCTGTGTACAGAAATACACACCTGTGTACAGTAATACAGCGCCACCTGTGTACAGTAATACAGTGCCACCTGTGTACAGTAATACAGCGCCAACTGTGTACAGTAATACAGTGCCACCTGTGTACAGTAATACAGCGCCACCTGTGTACAGTTATACAGCGCCACCTGTGTACAGTAATACAGCGCCAACTGTGTACAGTAATACAGTGCCACCTGTGTACATGTAGGAATACAGCAACACCTGTGTACAGTAATACAGCACCACCTGTGTACAGTTATACAGCGCCAACTGTGTACAGTAATACAGTGCCACCTGTGTACAGTAATACAGCGCCAACTGTGTACAGTAATACAGCGCCACCTGTGTACAGTAATACAGTGCCACCTGTGTACAGTAATACAGCACCACCTGTGTACAGTAATACAGCGCCAACTGTGTACAGTAATACAGTGCCACCTGTGTACAGTAATACAGCGCCAACTGTGTACAGTAATACAGCGCCACCTGTGTACAGTAATACAGTGCCACCTGTGTACAGTAATACAGCGCCACCTGTGTACAGTAATACCTGTGTGGGATACATTACCACCTGTGTATAGGGATTGAGTGCCACCTGTGTACAGAAATACACACCTGTGTACAGTAATACAGCGCCACCTGTGTACAGTAATACAGCGCCACCTGTGTACAGTAATACAGCACTGCCTGTGAACAGGAATCACAGCATCACCTTTGTGCTGGGATACAGCACCACCTGAGTACAGGAATACAGCCCTACCTATGTGGGATACATTACCACCTGTGTATAGGGATTGAGCACCACCTGTGTACAGGAATACAGGACCACCTGTGTAGAGGGATTGAGCGCCACCTATGTACTGGGATACAGTGCCACCTGTGTATGGCAAACTGTCCAAATGAACCTGCACTCAGAAGACAGTTTAACCCATTACCCCATAAATACACCTTTTGATGCTTTAAATACATTCCTCCATTGAAGAAAA
Organism: Gari tellinella; assembly: GCA_922989275.2. Taxonomy (NCBI): domain Eukaryota; kingdom Metazoa; phylum Mollusca; class Bivalvia; order Cardiida; family Psammobiidae; genus Gari; species Gari tellinella. The sequence continues at coordinate 5,077,760 of OV277871.1, forward strand.
TGGTTCAATTTTATACAGGCTAGAATTTGCACCAGAAGAAAAATGTTCTTTGTCCTTTCAACTGGTACCTTAAATCAGGCTGAAAGTAAAGTAGAATGCACCTTCAGCTTTACTTTCAACCTGCTTTAAGTGGTCACCTTTCTTCAAAACTAGAAACCGGCTATGGGGTAATGGGTTAATCAAGACAGTCTATAACTTTATCAAGACAGGGAAGTAAGAAAATCCATCAAGGCTTGAAAAGATATTACAGTGGAGAAGATGTTATTCTTTCCCAATAAATGTTTTTATGCTAAAACAATAATTTCCATTGCAAACAGTTTGGAACCAGATCAGTCTACAGACGCTGGATAACCTGAAATTTGATCAGGCTCTTAACTCTTTCCTCCCTGAAACTTTAAATGGACAATTCCAGTTTCCATCCAAGTCTAGTCCATTTCTGACTTTTAAGGGTTGTTTTTGTCAATAATTGGCATTATGACAAACAGTGAAGACCCTGATCAGAGGGCTCCGAAAGGAGCCCTCTGATCTGGGTCTTCACTGTTTGCATAGGACAAGTGTACTATTCACATGTACACTGTTTGAAAAGGACGCCTATATGCGGGACTAGGGTTCAAAGGGTTAACTGTTTGCAACTCAAATAAATATAAATTGTCAGATTTTTTCAAAAACTATTCATTTATACATTTTATTGTCTTGCATTAACATTTCAATGGGAAAGAATAATGTTTTCACTGTACAATTTTGGAATGGATCTAATTTACAGTCTGCATAGTAATGTAATGCCGCGTCTCTTCTAATAATGCAGAGTCCCTTCTGGCATTTTCTGGATGGAAGTTAAAACCTTTTGTGTGAAATTCTGCAAATTTGGTTTAAAATCTATTTTTACCAATGTACGAGTGTTATTTCTATCTGAGACACACTGTCTCACTGAGGACAACAAAGCTAATTCCAGTCAATATTGTCAGAAACACCTGATATTCTCCAACAGACTGTCCTTGTCCCCAAACAAGGACTTTATGGTTTTTTTTCAATCCATTACCCCATAAATACGCCTATTAATTCATAATATTCTTCTACTGAAGAAAACAGTTACAAATTATACCTTCATAAATAAATAACATAAGAAATATTTTCAATATCCAAACAGATTTTACTTCTCTTTCAACCTGCTTTAAGTGGTCACCTATCTTCAAAACTGGAAATAGGCTTTGGGGTAATGGGTTAAACTGAAGAAAAGTTGAATATGAGTGTCAAACAGTTTGGATCCAGATCAGACACCAAGTGAATACTGCCCTCTTAAAGTGTGCTAAGCTCGACTTGGCTATCATTTGTAAACAGTTTGGATCCAGATCAGACCTATTAAATATAAATCTGGAAAGCTTTTCCTTTTAAAAGGAAATTTTAATATGTATTGAATCTATTCCTCCTATGAAAAAACCATTTCCAGTTTATACAGTCATGAATATTCACCATAACAAAAGTTTCCTATATCCTAGCAGATGGTATCATAAAGCAGGCTGAAAGCAGAATGCACCTTAAGGCTCATTCTGCTTTACTTTCAACTTGCTTTAAGTAGTCACCTATCGTTCAACACTAGAAACAGGCTATGGGGTAATGAGTTAAGCAGCCACCTGCCTCAAGCACAGTTGAATATTGGTGAAAAAAACATATAGCAATGGAGGTAGACGTTAAAAATCCTCTCTTTCTAACGAGAGCGGGGAGCAAATTTTCTGGATTCCACATTTCTAAGCGTGCACTCCTGTCAGAAGAATGCAAACTTAAAAACAGCAAGACATATCTGCGCATACTCACTGGTGCAGATCTACTGTTGTAATCATGGGACCTGTTTCCAATTAGTACATATGGGAAGAGAGCGTTGAGAAAAATTTCAAACCGAAAAATACGTTGGAAAGTAGTAAACAAAAGCCATTAGGCTCGAGTTGAGTACCGCAATGATTCTAAGTTTTGGGACAGACATGCCTGAGCAAACAGTGTAGACCCTGATCAGTCTGCTCATTTTAAAAACAATAATAAGTGTTGGAGACGGAAAACTTACCCAGTATGCAAAGACTTTATGTTTGCTAATAATATAAGTAACACAGGTTTAACTAGGTTTATGGACGATGGGATTATTTTCCTGGTAGTGAGCCAGATAAGATTTTGCCGAAATTCTGTACAAAGTTCGAAAGGGAAACTATTCAAATACTGGCCCAATTATTATGAACTTTTAAAAATTATGGTCTATTCTAATATAGTAGCTAGAAGTAAATCTTCCTATTAGCATACAATGACGAAAGGGAAACTATTCAAATATTGGTCCAATTATTATGAACTTTTAAAAATCATGGTTTATTCAAATATAGTAGAAGTAAATCTGCTTAACATAAATTGACGCCTTTTCAAAACAGTGCAGACCAAGATCAGACAGCTCTTGATAGAGCTGTCTGATCTGGATCTACACTGCTTTCTTATACGGCACTTCATACTTACTCCCCTGTATGCTGTAGGTGAACTAGGTGAAGTTTTCCAACTCAGAATATAACATCTTCTGCTATCTTTTCAACTTCCAGACTGTTAGAAGTACATAACAAGCCACTTGTATTTTTATGTCTTGGATATCACATCCAATCACTCCCATGATAAAACTTCAAACATCCCAATATTTACACTTTAACCCTACCAATGGTGAATTTTCCACTTTCTAATAAATCATTTCAAGACCACATCATGTTGCACAACCTAGGATTTGTCCAAACAAATATTTGGAAGGGTGACAAACAGTGCAAACCCGGATCAGAGGGCTCTTGGTTTCCATTGTTTGTTAAGAATGAATGCACTCTGTCCCCATACTACTAGGGTTAATCTTGAATTATAAATCTATACTGTATGTAATAGATATTTGTTAGTTTTTATTACTTCCTTTAGCATCCTAGCCCTCCAACATAATAATTTCTTTTTATACCTTTATCTAAGTAAGCCCCTTAGAAATGAATGTTCATACCTTTATCTATGCCCCTTAGTATTTCTTACATTAAATATTCATGAATGTGTAAACTGGAACTAATTTCTTTAGTGTAGGAATAAAAAATGCAATATCTATTGAGTTATGGGTTAGATGGTAATGTCTTTGAGACATTGTTGCTGGAACATTATTCCAAGGTTTCCAGACAGACATAAGGTGGGAAAGTCCCTGAACTTGTCGAAACTCCAGTATCATACAATTTGGAATATTGGCAAAGCAATGGAGACCTAGACTAAACACTTGACCAATGGAACAAACCAGTGCACACAAATCTAGGTCAGATACTGTGCTTTACACATTTGTGGAAGTCTTTTGATTAAATATAAATATTCTACTTTTGAAGCCATACAGCAATGCACAGGTAACTGTTTAGTAGCAAGTGGCCATTTAATATAGAAGCATTCATCTCTTCGAAAGACAGGTGGCAACTTAATGCAGGACGAAAATAAAGCAAAAAGGCTCCTTCAGGAGCATTTTGCTTTATTTTTGTCTTGCATTAAGCTTTGACCTGTGCAAAAGATAATAATTTACCGATATTCTTTTACACCGACTACTTAAAACCTGTTTCCCTGTAACTATGTCATTTCCATCATAAGCAAAAGAGTTATTTGTCTGGTGAACTGCACAGCCAATGAAAAAACAGGTTCCTTTCGTGTCTCATTTTCAGGAAGTATTTTCAGGAAGTATACACATTCTTTTCACTAACAACAAAACCATGTTTAACTTTGCAAACAGCTTGGACTCTGCTTAGATGCTCAGTAGCTTGGTGTCTCGTAAGGGGATCGAAATTCTTTGAACCTTTATAACATGACATTATTTTGAGAGAAATTTCAGAAAATGTTTATCTTTACTCTTTGAACCCTAGTCCCGCATATAGGCGTCCCTTTCAAACAGTGTACATGTGAATAGTACACCTGTCCTATGCAAACAGTGAAGACCCAGATCAGAGGGCTCCTAAAGGAGCCCTCTGATCAGGGTCTTCACTGTTTGTCATAATGCCAATCATTGACAAAAACAACCCTTAAAAGTCAGAAATGGACTAGACTAAAATGGAAACTGGAATTGTCCATTTAAAGTTTCAGGGAGGAAAGAGTTAAAATACAGTAGCAGATGCCTGACAAGTGCTGCAGACAGTAATATTATTTAGCATAGATAGAGTCAAGACACTGTCTGACCTTGGGAATCTGTCTGCAAGGTTTTATCACACTGTTCTTATAATGGAACAGCTTGAGGGTAAGAAAATCTATCATTATCTAATGACTGTTTTGAGTGGCATACTTTTTGATTTTCAAATGATTATCAATTTAAACACTGTTGTACTTTTGCTATGATTGATTTTAAGCTCTATAGATCCATGATTATCTGTGCACACAGTTTGGATCCTGATGAGATGCTGCCAAATGCAGCGTCTCATTAGGATATGATATAAACTGTCTGACACTCTGACCCGGTTTTTGAAAATAAAATTTGAAAAATCTATTTTCAGAACAGCAGCAGACGACAAAATTACCAAACAGGCAAAGAGTATGTAAATGTATCAAAACCTTCAAAACTGTTGTAAGTAAAACATTAACCCCATAGATTGTTTCCACTATTGAAGACAGAAGGTTGCTTAAAGTAAAGCAGAATGCACCTTCACTCATTATTCCATATTTTTATGACTTAATTGACCATTTTAAACAGGCTGAATGTGAAGCAGAATTCATCTTAATGCACATTCTGCTTTACTTTATGTCTAGTTTAACTTTTTTCTCCTTTTTACATCTCAACTTAACTCTGTGGTGACTCTTTGATACAAACAAAGCAAGCACTCCTTCAACAAGTTCAAGAGCTTCAGACTTCTTCAACCCATTTCTTCATAAATATGCCTTTAATTTATTCCTCCACTGGGTCTACAGGCTACACTGTTTGCAAAATGATGTATATATACATGTACTGGTTAACCCTTTCCCCTATAGAAGTGCCTGTTAATGCATTCAATTTATTCCTCCACTGAAGGAAATAGTTCCACTTTTTACAGCTATGAACAGATATACTTTCTATATCCTAGCAGATGGTAGCTTAAATTTAAGCAGGCTGAAAGTAAAGCGGAATGCATTCGGCTTTACTTTCAACCTGCTTTAAGTGGTCCCATGTCAACATGCTATAATGTAAAGGTTGAACAATACTCCGTAGCTGACAGCTCAGTTGATACAACACTGACAATGCAAACTATTTGAATGCCCTAGATACAATATATCAAAACCACATGTCTGGGGAAAGCATGCAGAGAAAGGACTTAATGTACCTAACTCATACATACAGTCGGAACTCGATAACTCGAAATCGCGTTTGTTCGAACATATCCATATTTCAAAATTTAAACGTGGCTTAGCCGCGTTTTAATTTGGAAGTACGGATATGTTCGACTTTAGTGATATCGACTTTTCGAAATTCAACGTATGACATACTGGTAAGATAGATTTAAGCGAGTTCGAAGTATCGAATTTTGACTGTACTTGCATGTGTTTACAAAAATCAGACCAAAATATTTCATTTAAATCTTTTTAAATTCAATCTCGTTATATTATCAAAGGGATTTTTAGATCTAATCTTTCAGACATAAAGTGTAGTCAGGCCTCTGGCTTTTTATTCAAACAGATGTATCACTTTTCAAAGATTCAGGGAGGGAGAGAGGCTCCTTATGGAAATGCTTTGTACGTACCTTGTACACCGACTTCTCCCTTTCATTCACAGAGCTCCTGATAAGGAGAGTATTAAACCCATTAACCAATAAATACACCTTTTATGCCTTTCATTGATTCCTCCACTGAAGAAAATAGTTCCACTTTATACAGTCATGAATGTTTATTGTAAGAAATATTTCTTTATCCAAGTGGATGGTAGCTTAAAGCAGTTGGAAAGTAAAGCCTTTAACCAGGGCATATTCTGCTTTAAAAGTATAAGCAATGCTTAATGTCTCTAACAAGCCCTATATTTATTAGAATCGTTTCAGAGATAATGATCGACCCGCGAGTAGTCACAACATAGGGTTTGGTGGAGAAAAAAAGGAGAAAATGTTGAATGACAACTTATTGGGGGCCTGTTTCAATACATACTTAGTATAATCGAAGTGCACCTGGCATTACCCCACAGCCTGCTTCTAGTTTTGAAGACAGGCGATCACTTAAAACAGGTTGAAAGAAAGCAGAATGCACCTTAAGGTACATTCTGCTTTACTTTCAACCTGCTTTAAGCTATCATCTGCTAGGATACAGAAAGAGTTTCTTATGGTACATAATATTATTCATCACTGTGTAAAGAAAAACTATTTTCTTCAATGCAGGAATGAAGTAAAGGCAACAAAAGGCATATATATGGGGTGGGTAGGATGTGATCAAGATCAAATATGGTAGACACCAAGACTATGGTCACGCAATAGGACTTAAAAGTGCAAAATTTCTGCAAACTGCTTTTTAACAAGAGAATGGAAACATTATGTGATTTAACAGGGCTCCAGATAAGAGGGAGTAAACTTCACAAATCCAACATTTTCTCACTTATTTTAGCATCAAATCCTATGGTGTTACTACTAATTAGAATCGTCTTATCGAGACGATTCTAATGAGTTGTGACACCATAGGGTTTAAAGCAGAAATAAAGATTTTAGTTCTTGAAATACCCCCCTTATCTGGAGCTCTAATTTAAGATGCAACATAGATAATGGAGGTTTCAACCTCCACCTAGACTGCCTTCTATCAGCATAACAACATGTATTGATCCAGATCTGTAGACTCATATCTTCCAGCCATACCCCTTAATTAATGAAGTTTTTATCGAAATACAAAGGTGTCACAAATTTTTAAAACTAAATTATATGAACTTATTGGGGAAGTTTAACGGTTTAAGTCAATTTTTATCACTCAATGCATACTAAAGATATAATTTCAAACAAATTGGGCTGGCTTTGTGGTAGCTGTGACCAGATCTACCGATATAACTGTGAACACCTGTTAGCCCAGGGTTGCCCGACAATCAGCCCATTCAGGTATTTCTTAGCCCATTGATTCTCTACTGTTTACTTCTATGTTAAATAACCGTGGCAGTCTATCAAAGAAGTCCCTGTCAACTTTTTAATAAAGGTTATCTGTCTGTGACATTTGAATTTTCTTTTACCCATTAATTTGAGTTACCCTTCAAACAGTTCATCACATAAAATCGGATCTACAGAGTTCCCTCTCTTGAGTGACACTCGTATACTTTAATTGTCGTCAGGTTTTTTTTAAAGACAGTGGTAACAGATTACTGCAGGATAAAAGTAATGCAGAAAGCTCCTTAAGGAGCTTTCTGCATTACTTTTCCCCTGCATTAAGCAGCAACCTGCATTTAAAGACCTCCAAATAGTCCTTAATTGCCAGCTGATCAAGGGAGGTAAGCACTGTACATCAAAGGATCAATAGGTGTGTTGTACTCAATGGACGGAGGTTATATTTTGTTGCTATCAAAACGACCTACAGATGCTCATAATAATGCAAGTTTCTGCCCAACCTTTTATGCCATAGCCTGTTTTGAAGATAGGCAATTACTTAAAGCAGATTTAAAGTTAAGCAAAATGAGCCTTAAGACCCATTCTGCTTTACTTTCAGCATGCTTTACACAACCATCAACTAGAATATAGAAAATTTCTTCTAATACACATTCATGACTATATAAATTGGAACTATTTTTTTCAGCGGAGGACTGAATTAAATGCATTAAAATGTGTATAGAGTAATGGCACAATAATATATACACATAATACTACAACTATTGGTAGCAAAGGGTAAAGTGGTTGTTATAATAAACAATGAGACTTAACCCATTACCCCATACATACGCCTTTTTATGCTTTAAGAAAATAGTTCCAATTTAATCAGTAATGAATATGCATTATAGGGAATATTTTCTATATTATAGCACATGATAGCTTATAGCAGGCTGAATGTAAAGCAGAATGCGCCCTAAGGCGCGCATTCTGCTTTACATTAAACCTGCTTTAAGTAGTCACCTATCTTAAGTACTAGAAATAGGCTATGAGGTAAAGGGTTAAATTTATTCCTCCACTGACAATTATATGGTAATGAATATGTACCATAAGAAATATATCCTAGCAGATTGTAACTTAAAGCAGGCTGAAAGTAAAGCAGAATGCACCCTAAGGCACATTCTGCTTTACTTTCAACCTGCTTTAAGTGGTCACCTATCTTTACTTCAAGAAACAGGCTATGGGGTAATGGGCTAACTGTATTGTTTATATCTTGTACAATATGTTTTGTGAGCTGTTATCATTTACAAGCAGGCAACATTTTTCAGGTGTCTGGAGAATTTACAGATATTGGCTTCTTTGACTGTCTGATGAAGACTCATAATTGCTGTCTACATATTGCTTGTGCATGCTGCTACCACTAAAGTACAGAGAATTCTATAGGCCTTGAAACCATTCAATAAAGGGGAATTAACTCTTTGCTGGTAATTATTTAGTCTGCTATTATTCTAAAATTTAAATGTTCACTATTTCTTTTTAAAACAGGGTCAGAGTGTCAAACAGTTGGATCCTGATGATCTCATCAGGATCCCAACTGGTTTCACAGAAATAAATCACGATTCCCCTTCTAGTGTGCATAAAGAGATGACCTTTCAGGAAACAGTGAAGACCCAGATAGGCCAGCTCCTAAATGGGCTTTCTTCTTTACTTTCCTCTTGCTTTAAGCATTTACCTGCTTGTAACACAAGTATAGATATTGGTGTTGTTCAGCACATTTGGCATTTGAGGAAAGAATAAATAAGAAATTACTTCAGCTAGATTTTGGCAAATCCATGTTTCATTACTTTGAAATACAGATAAATTGGAGTTCCAGTAATCGAGATATGACTGTATTTCCCCCCTTTTTTTTCCTTTTTTTTTGAGTGACAGGGTGATAAAAGTGTTTTTGCAGGGAAACCCCTATAGCATCCATTGATTTTTTCCTCCATAATTCAACAACCAGTTGCATACAGTTCATATCATCCTGCAGAAAAAAGGCTGAGAAGATAAACAGGTAATGCTCCGGTAATAAACAAACCTATCCCAAGTAAGATTGGAATTTTAATGATTCCTCTCTACAGGTTTGAAACTTCAGCTTCATTCATCGAGATAAGTCTGTAGAACAGAATCAATCAGAGTGGTATAAGTCGCGGACCACTTGCCCGAAACTGACAAAAACAGCTTTTTTCACTGTTATATGCAAAATTTGATATAAATATCACTAATTCTGATGCAAATTTCACTTGCCCGAATCAAAAACCACTTGCTCCGGGCTTCGGGCAAGTGGGTTAGGGCGAAGACCTACATTACGATGTAGATAATTACAATTTTTTTAAATTTCTAACTATTTATTCTAATCTAAGTGGCAAACAGTCTGGAGTCTGATCAGATGTTGGGTTATGTGGCATCTGATCTGGCTCCAAACTGTTTGCAATGGACATCATTGTTTTAGCATATACCGTGCTCACACTCTACAATGGCCCTCCAAACAATGACTCCCTCCTTACAATGACCTTTGCCGCGGTTCCCTAAACAGGACAATCATGTCTTACGCTTTTACTGCTGAAATACTGTCTGCTTCAAATTCTCGTCTGCTGTTTTTTCTCAAAGTTACATTTTGATGGAATAAATATAATGACGAGTGACAAACAGCTTGAATCCAGATCAGACGCCGCGTAATGCGGCGTCTCATCTGGATTCAAGCTGTTTGCAAGTGCAGCCAATTTCCCTCCCTATAACGACTCCCTCTGAACAACGCACACATTGACTGTCTCCCATTGGGTGTCGGTGTAGAGAGGAAATGCTTTGTTTGTTACCTTTTGGATGTCGTTGTAGAGAGGGAGTGCTGTACACATTTATCAGGAAAGAATAACGTCTTGAAGACTGGAGAGAGGTTGAAAGACATGTCATTACTGAGCTGTGTGATGTATGAGAGAAGAGACACTCCTAAACTCTTTGAACACCCAATAACTGTCAACTGTTGAACATGTCCTCTGCTTAACACATTACCCCATACATGCACCTTTTAACACCTGTAGTATACACCTCCAGTAAAGAAAATAGTTCCAACTTTAGACAGTCATGAATATGCACCATAAAGAATATATCCTATATCATAGCAGATGGTAGCTTAAGGAAGACTAACAATAAAACAGAATGCTCCTTAACCCATTACCCCATAGCCCATTTCTAGTTTTGAAAACAGGTATAACCGTTTAAAGCAGGTTGAAAGTAAAGCACATTCTGCTTTACTTGCAGCCTGCTTTAAACTACAATCTGCTAGAATATAAAACATATTTCATATGGTGCATATTTATGACTGTAACAAAGGAACTATTTTCTTCAGCGGAGGAATGAATTAAAAGGCGTATGTATGGGGCAAAATCACTAACATCTGCTTTTGAACAGTTAAATATAATTATGCAGTACATGTATTGTGCAGTGAAATCTGAAGATATTAGAAAATATTTGGAAATTCCCCGCCAGCCAATGTACTTACAAGATACCTAGGAGACAAACAAGAATAGAAAACTCACTGTATCTTTCCTGTATAAAATATTTGTCTGGGTGTCTACCATGTCACCTCTCTAAACAACCAATCCAATCAGGGCAATTAGGGATTTCTTAACAGGTGGTTGCTTAATGCAGGATGAAAGTAATGTAGAAATCTCCTTCTGGAGCTTTCTGCATTACTTTCATCCTGCATTAAGGTGTCAGACATCTGGAAATGGTCAAAGAGACTTACAAGTATTTTGGGTGTTGCCCAGGAGGGGAATATTACTGTATATATACAGTCATTTCAATATCTCAAACTCTCAAACTTAAAACTTAGCTAAATATATTAAGCCATGTTTCAACTTTGAAAGTATATAGGATACATTCAACTTAAGCTATGTCAAAATAAGGACATTCAACAGTAAATTTAAGGAAAAGTTTGAGTTTGAGGTAAGCAAGGTCGAGATATCGAAGTTTGACTATGTCTTTTGTGTCTGTGCAGTTCAACGACTTTAGCATAGCAATTTGTCTACCGCTGCACATGAAGTCAGCTATTCAGTGAAAATAAAAGATGATCCTTTTGAAACATTTTCTATATTCTAGCAGAGGGTAGCTTAAGGCAAGCTGAGGGTAAAGCAGAAAATGTCTAAGGGCGCATTTTGTTTTACTTTCAACCTACTTTAACTCATTACCCCATAGCCTTTTTCTAGTTTTAAAGAAAGATGGTTGCTTAAAGCAGGTTGAAAGTAAAGCAGAATGCGCCTTAAGGTGCATTCTGCTTTACTTCCAGCCTGCTTTAAACTATCCTCTGCTAGAATATAGAAAAAATTTTATATGATGCATACTAATGACTGTATAAATTGGAACTTAGTATAATTTTCTTCAGTGCAGGAATAAAGTAAAGGCGTAAAAAGACATATTTATGGGGTAATAAATTGGTTATGTGTTGACTGGTATTCAAAGCTAGAAACGGGTTATGGAGGAAAGGTTTAAAAGTGCTCACCGTGCTAAATTCCACAGCTTCTCAATTAGAAAGATATTTGAATATCACCCTGTAATCTTAATTTGTTTTAAATGGGAGCTTGTCAATAGCAAAAAATAGAAAATTACTTAATAACACTAAACAGGTAGTGCACTCTAAGCAACTCAATTGTCAAACTCAGTTATATAACAGAAACTATTTTGATTGCTATATTTTCAGAATAATTAAGAGTTTACAGCTTGTTTCTAATTCTGTATACAGGTGTCTGCTTAACCCTTCCTCCATAGAAGCACCTTTTAGCGCATTTAATTTATTCCTCCACTGAGGAAATTAGTTCCACTTTATTCATTTATGAATATACCTCACAAGAAAAAAATCTTATATCCTTGCAGATGGTAGCTTAAAGCAGGCTGAAAGTAAAGCAGAATGTGCCTTAAGGCACATTCTGCTTAACTTTCAACCTGCTTTAAGTGGTCACTTGTCTTCAAAACTAGAAACAGGCTATGGAGTGATAGGTTAAAGCAGTTCAATCAATAAATCACCAGCCCTCCCTACACAGTACAACAATAAAATCCCTCAACAAGCCCTGCCAATCTTTTTTTTAACAACATGACCTATCATTTTTGGTGAATGACATTTTTCAGACCACCGAATCAATTGAGTGTGCACTTTGTGGCTAGACAAACTATTAGTGACTGAGTCTGGCGTGGTGAGAGATATACTGGGTTACAATTTCCTGTGCAAAGTACATCCCTTGAGTCATCAGCAACATCATCAATCCCTTACCCATTGTATTGTTACGCCTTTAATTTATTCCTCTACTGAAGAAAGTAGTTCCAATTTATACAGTCATGAATAGGTATCATAAGTTCTATATTCTAGCAGATGGTAGCTAGATGGAACCTTAAAGCAGGCTGTAAGTAAAGCATAATTGTTCTTAAGGAGCTATCTGCTTTACTTTAAACCTGCTTTTAAGTGGTAATCTTATTTCAAAGCTAGGAACAGGCTATGGAATTAACTTGTTAACCCTTCTCGAACTATTAGCATATATTTGCACTTTTTGAAAACAGTGCAGACCATGATCAAACAGCTTCGGAAAGAGAGATCTGTCTTAGGGCCTGCACAGTTCTCTTGTAAAATCTGTATTAAAGATGTCACTTTCCTGGGGAACCTTCTTTAAATGGTCACCTGTCTTCAAAGCAAGAAGCAGTTTATTGGGTAATGGGTTAACCCTTTACCCCATAGCATTTTTCTAGTATTGAAGATTGGCAACCACTTAAATCAGGTTACAAGTAAAGCAGAATGCGCCTTAAGGGGCATTCTGCTTTACTTTCAACCTGCTTTAAGCTACCATTTGCTAGAATATAGAAAATATTTCTGAAAATACATATTTCTTCAGTGGAGGAATAAAATTAATCAAATGCACTAAAAGGCGCTCTTGTATGTGGGAAAGGGTTAACACTGAAAATACATGACATTCTCCATGCACACATCACAATTATTGACTACTGGAGAGCTCTATGAGAATTTTACTTATCCTGACTGTAACCATAAGAATGACTAATGCACACACACATGAACTAGAATCTGCACTGGAGGCATATCTAAACTTTTCAATGCACTTTTTAATCATTCTCCTGCTATTAGAGCGACATTTTTATAAACAGTGTAGACCCAGACCAGACAGCTCCTTAAGAAGCTGTCTGATCACTGTCTGCACTGTTTTCCTAATGAATTTATCCGACTTGAGTCTGCCCTACTTTTCCTTAATGTTGGAGATAAAAAAAATTATACCTCTTGATACATCTTAAAAACTAATTTCTGATCCAAATCCTTAATCTTTAGTCTACATGTTCAAAGTGACTTGAATTTGATTGATCAGAATCAAAACAGTTTGTTACTTCTATTATGTCTCAAAAGATTTCTAATAAAAAGCTGACAGCAATTTTTGAACGCATATGACAATTATTTATCATTTAAAAAACTTTAACAAATTTGGAAAAAGAATACACAAAATACCAGACATGATTAACTGAGACAAGGATAGAAAGACTTATGGAAACAGTTTGTATCCAGATCAGGCCCTGAGTTTAGTGCGGCCCCAATTTTGATCCAATTGTTGTCAAACTGATAATATTTCTACACATAAACCAAGACTAGATTTAAATTCAGAATTTCAGCAGAAAATATTTTGAATTGATGATACATACCCAAGTATACAAACGGATAAGGGATGATGTCTTTATCTCATACAAAGGCTTAAGTGGAATAAAAATGTCTACATACAAGTAATAGAATCTGTCACACGGTGACATGAAACTGTTTGTAGCCACTGTGCTGATAGGCAGGCCATCGGTAAGCTTCATCAACCCTTTAACCAGTTCCAAATTCTTTGCATGTTCGGTAATTTTTTTTTGTCTGCAACAATTGTCATCTGCTACGTAACTCAAAATAGGATTTTCTAAAAAAGAATCTAAACAGGGTCAGAGTGTCGAACAGTTTAGATCCTGATGAGACGCCGCGTTACGCGGGGTCTCATCTGGATCAAGGTAATCACCGTGGGACATATCCTTTAACAAGCTCAAAAACTACACCCATTTCAACCACTTTACTTACGAAAATGTCTTATTCAGACATTTCGGAATATATACATTGGAGTCCCTTTTTTTTTTTTTTTTTTACTACTCAGATAAAAAAGATTGCAGTACAAATTAAGGCATGATCATGCTCTCTATATGGCCTGGTATAAATCAGGTACACACACTCTGTTAAATATTTAGATCTCCACCAGGAAATGTATGCATGGGGCTTCAAATGATTAATTACAACATTAAAGGTCTTGCTGTGGTCTAAAGTTTGTGAGTAGATTATAATACAATATCTTCCAAGCCAGTTTAATCCACTATCCCCATAGGTAGTGTTTCTTGTTTTGAAAAGAGGTAACTGCTTAAGGCAGGATCACAGTAAAGCAGAATAATGCTTTACTTTCAGGCTACTTTAAACTAGCACCTGCTATGATATAGAAAATATTTGTGGTGCATATTCATGATAATTCATGATAATTCTTTTCTGCATAACCCTTTCGTTATTCCATAGCCTGTTTCTAGTTTTGAGGCCAGGTGACCACTTAAAGCAAGTTGAAAGTTAAGCAGAATGCTCCCAAAGGAGCCTTCTGTTTATTTCAGCCTGCTTTAAACTATCATCTGCTAGGACCAAGAAAATATTTCTTTTGATACATTTTTATGACTGAATAAATTGGAACTATTTTCTTCAATGGATGAATAATTTAAATGCGCAAAAATGCATGGGATAAACAATAGAAACTAAAGCCCTACCATACTCTAGTGGTTATAGATAGATGAATATGTTGAAATGCCAATGGGCGCATAGAAAACCACCATTCATCATTCTTAAGTTTAGTTAATGACATGATTAAAAGCATAATTTTTTATTTCTTGCAAAGGGCAAATATTTTCACTTAATTTTCACAGGTTCTGTACATGAAAAGTTGACAACTATGATTTAAGAAAAGATGACTTTTGGTTAATTAAGCTCTAGATATATTTATTGTGTAGTCATAATTATAGGGACGTGACCCTATCCAAATTATACAGAGAGACAAATTCAAATTGATCAAACTTTCAAACCCTGCTTTACAAATATAAGCACCTTAACCACCTATAGTTGACATCAACCCCTTCTCTTGCAGAATAACACATCCAACTCCAGCTACTCATTATAAATTAAACATCTTTCATTGAAACTTTTACATTGGCTAATTAAATAAGACAAGCCATCCCCGATACAGACTCATGTCAAGTAGATCCTTTAAGAAAACAGTGTAGACCCTGATCAGACAGCTCCTTTAGGAGCTGTCTGATCTGGGTCTAGACTGTTTTCAAAAATTGTCAATATACACTAAATTAGCAAGCAAAGGTTTAAGTACTAACAGGTTACCTTTTCACTTTGTAAACTACACACAGATAACTGTTTGACCTACTTACAAACTTAATGTAAACATATATCACCCAGTTTTTCACATAAAATTTAAATTCACCACTTCATCATCAACAAGCTGACACCGGAATTTGTCCGACAACCAAATGAAAAACAGCTGGCAGTGACGATTTACAAAATAACCTCCGTTGAAAAAAAGCCTACCTCTCAAAATATAAACGTGATTTGCATGCAAAAAGACACCATGAAGGTTTATTGAATTGATCTTCAATTTGTTTCAGCAAATTAATTCTGATCATTGTACTATACGTTTGCTGCTTGTTTCGAGCACTTAGTTCAAATCTTGTGTTAAGCAAGTACCCTTAAAAGTAGTGTGATGATCTTTAAAAGATCTGATAGCTTAATGCAGGACTTGCCAACATTGTGTTGTTATAATATCAAAGTTCATTTAACCCATTAACCTATAGCCTGAATTTTAGTTTTGATTGTTTTGATGTTTTTAAGACATGTGGCCACCTAAAGCAGGTTGAAAGTAAAGCAGTATGCACCTTAAGGCACATTCTGCTTAAATTAATTTTCAGCCTGTTTAAGCTATCGACTAGGATATAGAAAATATTTCTTATGGCATATATTCATGACTGTATAAATTGGAACTATTTTTATTGCAATGAAGGAACAAAACTTTTAATAAATAGGCGTAAAAAGGTGTAGATATTGGGTAATGAGTTGAATAAGACTTAACCCACTGAGCCCTGGTGACATGTATAAACATTCTTTACAACAGAAGAAATTTCCAAAATGGACTTGACTAAGTTGTAAACTGGAATTGTCCATTCAAAGTTTAAGGGGTGAATGAGTCAATACAGGACTTGCCAATATTTTGCTTACTCATCATTTATAGTGCATAGAAAATCTTCCTAAAATAACAAAATTCACCATATGCTTGAGAACTGAGCTGACACAATAACCTAGATGAATGCATGCATTACGGTGTAGATTACATGTTTTTAAGAACAAAGTTCAGCCTAACATTTTTGTTAAACAGAAGTTGGCACTTTTGGACCTTTGCCATCAGCAACAGTTGTGTAATATCATTTCTACACTTTAACCCATTACCCCATAGCCTGTTACTAGGTTTGAAGGCAGCTGACAACTAAAGCAGGTTCAAAGTAAAGCAGAATGTACCTTGAGGCACATTCTGCTTAAATTTTGCAAACAGTGAAGACACAGATCAGAGGGCTTGCAAAGGGTCGGCACTGTTTACTAGGGAGAAAAGTCTGTATCATAATAGAATAGCAAGATGAAAGTACAGCAGAAAGTTCCTGTAGCACAATGAAGCCAATGGTCCATAGCTCAATCTTCATTCAAATAGTTGTAATAGTGGGGATTTACTGTCTTGTAATGTACAGCATTGCCGACACCAGCCTATGGTGCAAAGCTCAATCTTCATTCAAGCTAATGAATTAGACAAAACAAAATTGATATCTCCCCCCTCTTCTTATCATTCTTTTGTGAAGGTTGCTGTGGTTCTTTTCTGGCAATTTTGTACGCTTATTCAGACCAATTCCGCATTTTAATCCATTACCTATAACCTGTTTCTAGATAAAAGACACATGAGCACCTAATGCAGGTTGAAAGTAAAGCCAAATGCGCAGCACACATCTTAACCCTTAACTCTATAGAATCTTTCTAAGTTTTGAAGATGGGTCACCACTTACATCAGCTCGAAAGTAAAGCAGAATGTGACTGCTTTACTTTCAGCCTGCTTTAACCTACCATCTATTAGGATAGAGAAACTATTTTTTATCATGCATGTTCATGACAGTATATCATGGGGACTATTTTCTTCAGTATAGGAATAAATTAAAGGTGTAACAAGGCATATTTATGAATATCACGAGTTATAGGTTAATTTTGTTGGATGGTTGTTATTACAGGGCTTACTGTACAACCATATTAACCTTAACCCATAACTCCATAATACGCTTTCAATATAATCCTCCACTAAAGAAAATAGTTCACTTTTATACAGTCATGAAATTGCACCATTAGAAACATATTCTATATCCCAGCAAATGGTAGCTTAAAGCAGGCTGAAAGTAAAGCAGAATGCACATGAAAGGTGCATTTTGCTTTACTTTCAAACTGCTTTAGTGGTAAAAATTACCTGTCTTTAAAACTAGAAACAGAATATGGGGTAAAGGGTTAACTATATATCTTGGAGAAAAAAAACGGCACCAGGTGTTTATTGTCCAGCCCACTATAACTGCAGGATCAGTAGGTCAGTCCGACACTGTTACACCTAAGGCTGTGACGAGATCACGTAAAGGTCATGCTTTTACTGCAGGGCCAGACATGATTTATGACATAAATCATTGCTAGATATATCTTCAGCTACTGGTAATAAGGAGGCATTAGACATAATGAGAGTAAAAATAGCAATCAATTAACCTACATCCTAACAAACCCGTGCTTGCTACATTAACTTTAAGGTATGGGATTTAGCAGTATACCCTGCACCACCCAACTCCCTTCTTCCAAACCTATTCACTGCAGAATATGATGAAGTAAAAGTCTCTTTGTCAATTATTTTGTTCAAACCATGTCAAAATATGGAATACAAAATTTGGCCCCTGGTTTCCTTGCCTATATATATTATCCGATTTTTCTGAGATGGCCGAGTTATTTTTAGAACAGAATAGTTTATAATGGTAAATAGGTAAGCAAGGTAACATCGAATATATATTCGTACACTTTCCTACTTGAGATAAGCATGATCCATATGCAGCACGAGACTGAGTTTAGTGCCTTGCGTTTGCGTTTAAGCGGGAAAGGATAATGTCTTCTCTACTACACATTGCGCCCAAGAAATACAGTTATCCGTATCTTTTGCTGGCTGTAGGGAAATCATCGATGACGATACTCATCCCTATAAAAGTTTTAGAATGTTCCAATCTAAAAATAACTCGGCCAAGTCAGAAGAAAACGCTAATACAAAGCGCTTACTTCAGTAGCCACATTCACCAAAATGTTAACCAATGTTTAAACCATAGTGCTGGGTTTTTTCTGTTAGCGCATATGACAGGAGAATGATTTTACAAACCATCAACAAGTCACTTTCATTTTCAACTGTTGAATAACCTGATGTATATAAATATTCCAGAGGGTCACTAATCTGTTACTAAATGTTTCAGTCATACAGACAAATATTTATTCTTCAACCATAAACAGATCTAAAACAACTGTTGCTTGACAAAGAGAATACTACAAAATCCCCCAAAACATGTATGCACCCTTCAGTTATTATTGTATATATATCTGCATGGTCATAACATTTCTTATTTTCCCGGAATTATTAACAAATCATGCAAATCTATCTTTAATTACCGTACATGAAAAAGAAGAAACATCAAAGTTTGTCAAGTCAATTTAGAAAGGTTTGTTCATGCAGTATATTAACATTTTCCCCCATAGAAGCGCCTTTTAGCGCATTTAATTTATTCCTCCATGGAAGAAAGTAGTTCCATTTTATACCATCATGGACATGTACCATAAAAAATATTTTCTATATCATAGCTGGTTGTAGCTTAAAGCTGGCTAAAAGTAAAGCAGAATGCACCTAAAGTTGCATTCTGCTTTACTTTCAGTCTGCTTTAAGCTACCATTATCTAGAATACAAAACTATTTCTTATAATACATATTTTCTTTCAGGTTGATTTAAGCTACCACCTGCTAGAATATAGAAAATATTTCTTATGGCACATATTCATTACTGTATAAAGTGAAACTAATTTCTTCAGTGGAGGAATAAATGAAAGGCGTAAAAAGGTGTATTTATGGGGGAATGGGTTAACCCTTTCCTCAATAGCCATTTGTGCATGCTGCCTCAATGACTGTTGGCTCAACACAAGATTTACTGTATTCAGATTATTGGACGTCTGACTGCCATGAAACGTTAATGCACAGAGATCGGTCATTAACGTAGTATAAGTATGGATGTGGTGACGTGTAATTCCTCGAAACACATAGGCATAGTATAGCAACAGAATTGAGGAGATCTTTTTTTTACATTGGAGAAATATGCATGTTAACCAAAACACAAGAGGGCCATGGCCCACAAGTCGCTCACCTGAGAACATTGTACCTAAGCTGACTGGGCAAGACAATATTGTGATATATATAGCTATAAAAAGAGTTTTAAAGGTTTTCCTATATAAGTCTATATAAAACTGATAAGCCCCGGGACAGGGCCAATTTTGACACGGTGTCATAATTTGAACAATCTTGGTAGAGGACTATAAGGTTAAGCTACATTTCAATTACAAATGATCTGGGCCTTACAGTTTCAGAAGAAGATTTTCAAAGGTTTTCCTATGAAAAATTGATAAGCCCAAGGGCAAGGCCAGTTTTGGCCCAGGGGTCATAATTTGATCAAGCTTGGGAGAGGACCATAAGGCAAAGCTCAATGCTTAAAGATCTGGGCCTTAAAATTTCAGAGAAGAAGATTTTTAAAGATTTTCCTATATAACTCTATGTAAAACTGATAAGCCCCGGGGCGGGGCCAATTTTGACCCTAGGGTAATAATTTGAACAATCTAGGTAGAGGACAATAAGGCAAAGCTACATGTCAAATATTAATGATGTAGGCCATACAGTTTCAGAGTAGAAGATTTTCAAAGGTTTTCCAAGAAAAACTGACAAGCCCCAGGGCGGGGCCATTTTTGGCCCAGGGTCATAATTTGAACAATCTTAGTAGAGGACCATAAGGCAAAGCTAAATGTCAAAGCTGGAAGATCTGGGCCTTACAGTTTCAGAGAAGAAGATTTTTAAAGATTTTCCTATATAACTCTATGTAAAACTGATAAGCCCCGGGGCAAGCCAATTTTGACCCTGGGGTCATAATTTGAACAAGCTAGGTAGAGGACCATAAGGCAAAGCTACATGTCAAATATTAATGATCTAGGCCATACAGTTTCAGAGGAGAAGATTTTCAAAGATTTTCCTATATAACTCCATGTAAAACTGATAAGCCCCGGGCGGGGCCAATTTTGACCCGGGGGTCATAATTTGAACAATCTAGGTAGAGGACCATATGGCAAAGCTACATGTCAAATATTAATGATCTAGGCCATACAGTTTCAGAGGAGAAGATTTTTAAAGATTTTCCTATATAACTCTATGTAAAATTGATAAGCCCTGGGGCGGGGCCAATTTTGACCCGGGGGTCATAATTTGAACAAGCTAGGTAGAGGACCATAAGGCAAAGCTACATGTCAAATATTAATGATCTAGGCCATACAGTTTCAGAGAAGATTTTCAAAGATTTTCCTAAGAAAAACTGATAAGCCCAAGGGCGTGGCCATTTTTGGCCCCAGTGTCAAAATTTTAACAATCTTGGTAGAATATCATTAGGTTATGATACATACCAAATATGAAAGGTCTGGGCCTTTTGGTTTCTGAGAAGAAGATTTTTAAAGATTTTCTTATTGTCTATACGGTCATGTTAGAAAATCAAGTCCCAAAGCAAGGGGAATAACTCTAGCCAAAAACTTTGAACAAGATTTCGTTCCCCCTTGTCACTGATGCTTCTGATAAAGTTTGGTTGAAATCGGGTCAGTGGTTGTTTGAAAATGTGGACGGACGACGGACAACGGACGAAGAGCGGTCACAATAGCTCATCCTGAGCCAAAGGCTCAGGTGAGCTAATAAAACAGTGAAGAAGACAGTATCTCGTCCTGTTTAACTCTTTCCTCCCTGAAACTATAAATGGACAATTCCAGTTTTCATTTTAGTCTAGTCCATTTCTAACTTTTAAGTGTTGTTTTTGTCAATGTTTGGCATTCTGACAAACAGTGAAGACCCTGATCAGAGGGCTCCTTTTGGAGCCCTCTGATCTGGGTCTTCACTGTTTGCACAGGACAAGTGTTCTATTCACATGTACACTGTTTGAAAAGGACGCCTATATGCGGGACTAGGGTTCAAAGGGTTAACCCATTACCCCATACATTAGCCTTTTACTCCTTCTATTTATTCCTCTACTGAAGAAAATAGTTCCATGTTATATGAATATGCACCATCAGAAAAAGTTTCTATGTCCTAGCAGTATTGGTAGCTTAAAGCAGGGTGACAGTAAAGCAGAATGTGCCTAAAGGCACTGTAGAAGATAACAATTTTCTGAAATTTCTAACTATAATATCTTTTTAATCTGAGTGGCAAACAGTTTGGAGCCTGATCAGATGCCGGGTTACCCAGCGTCTGATCTGGCTCCAACCTGTTTGCAATGGAAATAGAAGTTTTAGTGTAAACGCGTTTATTGGGATAAGTAAAGTAAGCGCACCAGGATCATGCATATCTCAAGTATGAAAGCATTCGATGTCACCTTGCTTACCTATTAACACTTTTAAACAGTTCTGTTCTAAAAATAAATGGCACATACCATCCTGCCATACAGATAATACAAAGACAATCCCGGTGTTTAATTATCATTCAGCAAAACAAGATCAGTGTTATACCATTGTATTAGTATACAGTAGGTTCTCTGTATAGACAGACAGAAATAACCACATAATATCATCATATAGTACAGAAGAGAGAATTCCATTCATAACTGAATGTATTCATAAATCACGCATCTGTTTCACAATCAATGACAATAGTAGCCCTTTCAACACTGACGACCGCGATGACCCTGAGTATACTAGGGACAGACAGGGCTGAGCAAACAGTGTAAAGCAGCATGAAAGTAAAGCAGAATGCTCCTTAAGATGCATTCTGATTTACTTTCAGCCTACTTGAGGCAATCATCAGTCTTCAATATTGAAAACAATAGCTATGAGGGGAAATAAGTGAATGCGCATGACTGTGTCCAATAAACCCTTATGCCCCCTGTGGCATCCTTGACAATATGTTCTGATAAGTCCAAATTGGGTCAAGGTCAAATTGAGGTTTGGTGATTCTGGTGGATTGGTTAAGGTCCATGGCAACAACTGTATAAGTGTCAAAGCATTGTAGTGAGTAGTGTTGATGATAGACAAAACTGTAAAGTCTTATTAACCCAGAAATAGCCAATTCAAAATATCCAAATTAGGTCAAAGTCAAGGTCAAACGGTAAAATCTGGTTAACGTCGTACACACAGACAGATGGACAGGGCAATCACAAAATGCCTCCGCATTTATAGATGCCGGGGCATAAAAAACATACTGGGGGTATAATAACAGAATCAAGAGAAAAAGAGACAGATATAGAGGCGTTAGTATTATAGTGTTTTCTTCTGACCTGTCAGAAATATTTTTAGATTGGAACATTCTAAAACTTTAAAAGGGATGATCACCATACTCATTGATTTCCGTACAGTCAGCCAGGGATACTGAAACCTGTATTTATTGTGGGTAATGTACAGTAGAGAAGACATTATTATTTCCTGAATAAACGCAAACACAATGCACAAAACTGTAGAAAATTAATTTTACCTTTTTAATCTGGGTTCAAATCAGGTTTGAGCCTGATCAGATGCCGGGTAAACCGTCGTCTGATCTGGCTCCAACCTGTTTGCAATGGACATAAAAGTTTTAGCATAAACTCGTTTATTAAGAATGAATAACATATCAGTAAAATTAGCGCAGCTGTCTCGTGCTGCACGATGATCATGCATATCTCAAGTTGGAAAGTGTATGACTATATAGATCGGATGTAACCCTGTTATCTATTTACCATTATGGACTATTCTGTTCTAAAAATAGCTCGGACAGTTCAGAAAAATCGGGACAATACCTATCAATGACAGAATAAGAGATGTAATAAACATGACATTGTCTTACCTGACGGTTCAGCTCTATTATATCCCATATTGCTATATCCATTTGCATAAGTATTATTTGTATATCCATAACCGTTATATCCTGTCTGGACATACCCAGTGTTATAGCCAGTATATTCCTCAATGCACATACATGAACACATCACAGCAGATGCCGATGGATCATACACCTCCCAATCTGTAGTACACTTCATCTGCTTCATCATTCTGTCACTCCACAAGCCTACCTCATGTCACTCCTCAAACTCACATCCAACTCTCCAAAACACTGAACACCTCTCCAGTATTCCAACTCTAAACTTTCTATATCCTTCTAACTCTTCGCTGTTGATGAAATTTACATATACAGTATGTCTCGTTTACTCTTTCACTAAACTCTTTTAGTTTTAAAACTCATTTGTGATTTGATATGTATAAGTTCAAACTGCTTATATAACCTTTGTACTTGTGCAAGTCAAACTTAGTCACGCTCTCTGTTTATTTATAA
Source organism: Gari tellinella (assembly GCA_922989275.2). Classification (NCBI taxonomy): domain Eukaryota; kingdom Metazoa; phylum Mollusca; class Bivalvia; order Cardiida; family Psammobiidae; genus Gari; species Gari tellinella. The sequence goes on from OV277871.1 coordinate 5,101,562, forward strand.
TCCAAAGTTTCCCCAACTGTATTTGCATACATTTATCTCGGTATATCATTAAAGTAGTCCTCCCCCATCATTGTTTCTTTCCTTTTTACTCTAGACACAACAACAACAACAGCTCAGTTACTCCATCATTTTTCAGTTCATCATGAAAGAAGCTGGCAGTTTATAGCTCGGCTGATATACAGTATGTCTATTTCATTCCACCTAAAAACCAGATCTGATCAATTAAGCCTCAAGTACAGTGGATAATATCTCACCAGCACGCTGGCTGCCACACTGAACGGCTACATACAGTAAAGCACAGCCAGCAGTTTTGAATGGTAAACCTCACTTCCCCCCACCAGTCAGAGAGACCTTATAACAACTCAAAGTAGACTGATAAACTTCCATAACGTACAAGCCTGCTACTTTGCTACTGAATCCAAGCTACCTGATCTGTTATTACAAAACCTTGCTGAAAACTGTATAATGCTTTAACTCTTTCCTCCCTGAAACTTTAAATGGACAATTCCAGTTTCCATTTTAGTCAAGTCCATTTCTGACTTTTAAGGGTTGTTTTTCTCAATGTTTGGCATTGTGACAAACAGTGAAGACCCTGATCAGAGGGCTACTTTAAGAGCCCTCTGTTCTGGGTCTTCACTGTTTGCATAGGTCATGTGTACTATTCACATGTACAGTGTTTGAAAAGGACGCCTATATGCGGGACTAGGGTTCAAAGAGTTAACCCATTACTCCATAGATACATGCATACTTTAACGTCTTTAATCAATTCCTGGCCACTGGAGAAAATAGATCCAACTTAACTCTTTGAACCCTAGTCATGTATATATGGGTCATTTGCAAACAGTGTACATGTGAGGAGTACACTTGTCCTATGCAAACAGTGTATACCCTGCAGAATATTCATCAACGTTAAATGGCCGTTTCTAGAATTGTTCATGAATATTCAAGAAACTATTCTGGAAACTATTTCTAAAATAATTTAATACCTTCCCACAGGGGAAGCTAGTTCAAAAGAATACCTAGAAAATAATGTCACGTAACTTCAAAGTACAAAACTATATGAACATTCTAAAAGCAACTGGGAATAGTCTCATTCAACACATCACACATACCAGAACTTCCATGAATACTGCACAATTACTCCAAAGACACACATTTTGCACCTTTAATGCATTCCTCCACTAAAGAAAATAGTTTTAATTTATACAGCATGAATATGTATCATAAGAAATAGTTTTGTATTCTAGATAATGCTAGCTTAAAGCAGGCTGAAAGTAAAGCAGAATCTGCTTACTTTCAACCTGCTTTAAGAGGTTGCCTATGATGAATACTAGAAACAGGCTATGGGGTAAAGGGTTAAACTTCTCCGATTTTCTTCTGTAATTTTCATTTCTTCAGAAAATAAATTACATGTACAAAGGATACTATACAGTTGAAACTTTCCTTACCAACCATTTAATAGGTGAAAAAACAAGACTGCACGTTCAATAAACGCTTATGCCCCCGGTGGCATCCTTGACAATATATTCTAAATCTTTTCTAAGTCCAAATTAGGTCACGGTCAAGGTCAAACTGAGCTTGGTGAGTTGGTAATGGTCCAAGGCAATAACTGTATAAGTATCAAAGAATTGTAGTTAACAGTGCTGATGCTAGATGAAACGGTAAAATCTAGTTAACCGAGAAAGAGCCCATTTAAAATATTCTAAGTTCAAAATAGGTCAAGGTTAAAATCAAAGTCTGGTGATGTAAGTGGATAGGGAATGGTCAAAGGCAACAACTGTATAAGTATCAAAGCATTGTAGTCAGTTGTGTTGATGCTAGACGAAACGGTAAAATCTAGTTAACCAAGAAATAGCCTGTTTAAAATATTCTAAGTCCAAACTAGGTCAAGGTCAAGGTGAAAATCAAAGTTTGGTGATATTGGTGGGTAGGGAATGGTCCAAGGCAACAACTGTATAAGTATCCAATCATTTGGGTAAGGGGTGTTGATGCTAGACCAAACGGTAAAATCTACTTAACCTTGTTACGGACGTTCTCACAGTTGGACATTTGTTGGGTATATTTTTTGTTATAAAGTACCCAACAGTACACTAAAATACCCAACAATAACAATAGGGCAATCACGGAATGAATGGAATCTATTGTTCTCCCTACCCAACAAAGGACCTTTCGTGCGCTCGGACGGACTGACGGAAGGACTGACGGACGGACTGACGGACAGGACTATTACTATATGCCTCCGAATCTATCGATGCCGGGGGCATAAAAAACAGGTGACATCTTAAAGCAGGGCAGAATTAGTTATACAGAAAGCTCCTAAAGGAGTGAGCATTTTTGCAATACTTTTGTCCTACAATAAGCCATCACCTGGGAGAAGAGTACAGATCCTCCACGGTTTTATCTTTTCAACCAATGATTGAAATCATAGGGCTCGATAGTATAGTCTTATTACAAATACATCATTAACTCTTTGCATGCTGGGTAATTTTTTACGTCTGTTAAAATTTTAGTTTGCTACTGTTCTAAATATAGAATTTTCATAATTTCTTTTCAAAACAGGGAAAGAGTGTCAAAACGTTTGGATTCTGATGAGACGAAGCGTTATGCTGTGTCTCATCAGGATCCAAACTGTTTGCACAGATAATCATGGTTCTGCATGCAGCTGCTGCTTGCATGCTAAGTGTCAACTCCGTAAATGCTGGATTTTTTCCACTACGAAAAAATGACCACTTAATTAATGTTGACTTCTAGGGTTTTAATTTTTTTTTTTAAAAATCCAATCAATTGTAAGTAAAATAAACAGTGTAGACCCTGATCAGGGTTTACACTGTTTAATAACCTTATACGGTTCCAGCATAGAAAGAGGTAAAGCTGTATGTTTTAATAAATTCTTAGACTAGTATGTATGTTCAACTCCCTTTTTTTTCAAGCCATCAAGTTTTTTCCCCTCTAACAGCATCATTCTGATCAACAAGCTCACTTGGCTGAGAGAAACAGATCAATAACTGTAGTTATACTCAGATCTTCAGTTATAATTATCTTGTATCTTCCATGCACTAAGCTGAGGACCTTGGCTCAGAAAGAGTCGATGTAACAGGCTCCATATAAGAGAGAGAAAGATTCTCCAAACAAGGTACATAATTCCACCAACTTTAAGCAATTTGAATGAAACACTTTAATTACCAATTAATCCAAATTATTCAGCAAAAGAAGCTTTACTTTAAACCTGCTTTAAGTAGTCACCTTTCTTCAAAGCTAATAACTAATAACAGGCTGTGGAGTAAAGGATTAAATGTAGGGCTTCAGATAAGAATGAGTAAACTCTAACATTTTCTCCTTTATCTCTGCACAAAACCCTATGGTGTGACTACTAGTACTAGCTCACTTGAATCGTCTCGAAAGGTCTGCAATTGAGTATTCACACCATAGGGTTTGGTGCAGACATAAAGATTTTAGTTTTTGAAAGACTCCCTAAGGGCTCCAGATAAGGGCAAGTAATCTGAACAAATCCAGTATTTTCTCACTTATTTTAGCACTAAATCCTATGGTGTTTAACTACTCATTAGAATCGTCTCTCCGAGACGATTCTAATGAATAGTGACACCATAGGGTTTAAAGTAGAAATAAGGATTTCAGTTTTTGAAATATTCCCCTTATCTTGAGCCCTGCTCCCTTTATCTTGGGCCCTGGTTAAATGTACACAAAACCATTAAGATAAGACTAACAAAGGCTGCTGTTATGTGCCACCCAGAGCTTCTTGTGACAGTTCAATTTGTCTACATCAAATCCATTTCTGCCTCTTCATTTTACCATAAATGACAAGACCGTTATCTAACTCATCCAATGGCCAACCTTTTTCACCCACACACAAAACAACCATTGTTTGTTCACTAGCTGCAAGAGACACACACTAATAAACAGAGTTATATGAGACTATGCATGAATTAATAACCAAGAAGTTCAAGGAATTGAATGTCTCATACTCGCAGTCCCTGCTTTGCCATATGCAACCAGTCCACACATCTGAACTTGACAGAGCTCCATATAAGGGGACTATTTCGAAATCTTAAATCTTTATTATCGATTTAAACCCTATGGTGTTACTACTCATTAGAATCGTCTCTTCGAGACAATGCTAATGAGTGGTAACACCATAGGACTTGGTGCTGAAATAAGTGAGAAAATGTAGGATTTGTTCAGTTTATTCCCTCTTATCTGGAGCCCTACTTGATACATATTTAATTTCCAAACTGGTTACATTACTTCTGCTCCTTTATGGTGGGACAAAAACAAAAAAATAATTTTCATAACTTAATATCGAGTTACACAATTATGATTTCAACTGAGAATTATGACAGTGAGACCTTACTCTTAACCCTTTCCCCCATGGAAGCGACTTTTAGCATATTTAATTTATTCCTCCACAGAAGAAAATAGTTCCAGTTCATACCCTAATGAACAATTACAAATATTTTATATAGCCTTGCAGATTTTAGCTTAAAGCAGGCTGAAAGTAAAGCAGAGTGTGCCTTAAGGCACATTCTGCTTTACTTTCAACCTGCTTTAAGTGGTCACCTGTCTCCAAAACTAGAAACAGTTAGCTATGAGGTAATGGGTTAACTAAGATCAATCAAACAGAAAATATTGGTGGTGTAAACAACAGGTAGCAGCTAAAGGTAAGATGGAAGTAAATCAGAAAGCTCCTTTAAGAGTTTTCTGCTTCACTTTCATCTTGCTTTAAAATAGAAGCCACTTGCCTTTGACACCAACACAAAGCCTCTTTTCACTCATCATAAGTGTATTTTCTGTTCATTGTACTTCTTTTTTTAAAAAAAAATAGATTTCTAATTTTACTTCAAATGTTGTTAATTGGATTTCCTTTATACTTCAATTACAGGTGGTACTTGTGTTTTATGAAACTGCCACCCACCTTGTAGTTCTAGTTACCATAATAGTATGTCTAGACATCCAGAACAACAGTCTATATTGAAATATACAGTAAAACCTCAAATTAACCATCAATCCGAAGACAATAAGTAAACAGGAGAGTCCAGCCCAATCCCAGACCAAGACATAGGTGCAAAGTTATATTGATGTCTCATTCAAAGTAACAGGCGCTAATTAAAATGAGTGTCTCATTTAAACCTGAAACAATCTTGCCAGACAGATCCTATACGAAAATAGTGCAAACCCTAATCAGACATATCTTTCAGAACCTGCCTGATCTGATCTGTTGTTAAAAATTACCAATATATGCTAGCTAACAAGTTTTCTGAAGTTTACTGACAGGTGACAACTTAAAAGCAGATTGAAAGTAAAGCAGAATGCACCTTAAGGTGCATTCTGCTTTACTTTCAGTCTGCTTTAGCTACCATCTACTAGGATAAAGGAAATATTTCTTGCATATTCATAATTAACTGTATAAAATGGAACTATTTTCTACAGTGGAGAAACTAATTAACTCTTTCCTCCCTGAAACTTAAAATGGAAAATTCTAGTTTCCATTTTAGTGTAGTCCATTTCTGACTTTTAAGGGTTGTTTTTTTTCAATGTTTGGCATTATGACAAACAGTGAAGACCCTGATCCTTTCGGAGCCCTCTGATCTGGGTCTTCACTGTTTGCATAGGACAAGTGTACTATTCACATGTACACTGTTTGAAAAGGACGCCTATATGCAGGATTAGGGTTCAATGGGTTAAAGGTGTAAAAATGTGTATCTATGGGGTAATGGGTTAAGTAGCATTTCACTCTGATAAGAGCAAGGCTCTACTGTACAATGTAATGGAATTTCCAAGAAACATGATGACTTAAATGGAGACTGTCATTGATTGTTTTAGGCAGAGTGTTTATCAGTCATGGTCGTAGGCAGCAGTCATGCATCAATATAATCCTTGGAGATCAAAAATTAAAGTCTTTCAGGAGAATTTGAATCATGCAAGGAACTTGACTGATGTACTGGGTATGCTGCCTGCGTGGTTAGGTCCTATAAGAGTCTGAGAGGCTAGTTGAGCCTAATTTTCTTTGGAGAACAATACAATTTACCCCTTACACCATAAATGTGCCTTTTAATGCCTTTAGTTTATTCCTCTACTTAAGAAAATAGTTCCACTTTATACAGTTATGAATATGCACTATAAGAAATATGTTCTATATCCTAGCAGATGGTAGCTTAAAGCAGGCTGAAAGTAAAGCAGAATGTGCCTTGAGGCACATTCTGCTTTACTTTCAACCTGCTTTAAGTGGTCACCTGTCTTCATAACTAGAAACAGGCTATGGGGTAATGAGTAAACCCTTGGAAACAGCGTAGACCCAGATCAGACAGCTCCTGAAGGAAGTTTTCTTGATACTCAATGATGCTCTTGAATACAGGTAACAGCTTATTCAAAGTAAGATGAAAGTAAAGCAGAAAGCTCCTAAAGTAGCCTGCCTTTTTCATATAGTTAAATGAAGGTGAACAATAACACTTTGGGCTTTTGGAGGAATTACCCGAATGGGTAAAGTGGTTGCATAACTGTACTGGCTTAATCATTTTGGCCTTTAATCCTAAAGCCACACATTGTAACTAAACCGAAAAGCCTCTCCTCAGAGACTCATCATTGGCATTATAGTTTTTTTGTGACAACTGCTTGCTTAATGCACTACAGTAATGCAGAAAGCTCCTTAAGGAGCTAACTGCATCACTTCTTTTCTGCACTATAAGTATACAGCCACCTGCCTAAAATTAAAGATGCACATTCTGTTAATACTAATATGTTGCTCTATACAGGTTATGTTGTATCATGTATTACTAATCCATTTAGTCCTATCTGCCTAATCCTGAATGGCATCTAATGAGGCTTATCAGTAATTATCTCCCTTATCAGCAGAGATTATCTCCCTTGTATCTACACCTGTACAAGCAAGCAGTGCCAAGTGTAGAGGTCCTGCACCTATCCTACCTATCTGCTATGTAATCTGCTGGCCCTAATTAACACTAATCACCTCACCCAGCCCAATCTCCTTATGTAATACACTTCCAAGTGAAACACCCCATGGCACATCATTACCCATACAATATTTCTCCATATCTACCTCAGACATTTTGCTAATGTAATATGTGTCAATAAGGGGGTGATAAATACAGTTAAACTCTGCTGTATAGACTATTGAGATAAAGTCTCATAAAGTGGTGCATCGTTACCATACAAGTTTTCTCAATATCTACCTCAAACATGATGCAAGTGCAATCCGAGTCAATAAATACAGTACAACCTTTATATAACAACCACTAAACGAAGGCTAATAGGGTGTATAGAAGACAGGTGACAGCTTAAAGCAAGGTGAAGGAGCTTTCTGTTTTACTGTCACCTTGCTTTAAGCAGTCACCTGTCCTAAACATCTAATAATCAACTCAATTTAAAGATAGGTTTTATGGAACAATAAACACCTGCTAATAACTACTGAAAAGAAAGACTCATTGACATTTGTTTACCCATTCTTTCATAATAATGCATTGTCCTGCCTTTTATGTATTCCTCACAGAACATGGGATACTTTTCCTAGATCCAGACAGACAGGATGCAGCTTACATAAAGCAAAAAGCTTTTACCCCTTTTCCCTTATAGCTTGTTTTAATTGTAAGGAAATTTATAATTTACTTTCAGTCTGCATACATTGACTATTGTGTCAGAATTGACCGGTTTTTCATGCTTAACCCATTACTTCATACATTATAAATATGCCTTTTTATGTCCCTAATCTTATTTCATTCATTGAAGAAAATAGATCCAATTTATACAGTCATGAATATGCAGCATAAGAAATATTTTCTATATCCTAGCAGATAGTTGCTAAAGCAGATTGAAAGTAAAGCAGAAAGTGCATTCTACTTTACTTTCAACCTGCTTTAAATGATTATCTGTCTTCAAAATTAGGAACAGGCTATGGGGTAAATACAAGATTGACTGTAGTATGTTAACTTGTTGGTCTCCGATTTTTAGCCTATCATTCAGCATGGGAACGGGACTGACAGTGATGGGTAAACAAATGGTTTTGTCTGCATGACCCTGTGGGAAAAACCCAATCATGCAGACACCATACACTGTCTACCCTTACACCACAGGGACTTAATAAGCTTCAAACAATTCCCGTACATATCTTCTGTACAGGAAGGATAGATTTTAACCCATTACCCCATATATACGCCTTTTTACACCTTTAATTAATTCCTCCACTGAGAAAATAGTTCCAATTTATACTCTCACAAATTAATAAGAATCATAAGAAATTTTCTATAATTCATTCTAGCAGATAATAGCTTAAAGCAGGCAGAAAGGAAAGCAGAATGTGCCTTAAGGCACATTCTGCTTTACTTTCAACCTGCTTTAAGTGGTCACCTAAAAACGTTTCTCAAAAATGTTTTAAGTCAACAAATATAGTTATAAATAGCACTATCAGGTAATTAAGGACTTTATATCAAGTTGCAAAGAGAAAGGCTGCTGTTGACCTCTTGACATATAAATCTTGACTGAGCGGAAAACAGCAATACAATTTGAAAACAGTGCAACCCAGATCAGAGGGCTCCTTCAGGAGCCCTCTAATCTGGGTCTGCACTGTTTGCCATAATTTTAAATATCTAAGGGACAAACCCCATTAAGAATCAAGTAAACTAGTGATTTGTTCGACTGTGAAAGAGCCTATTTAGAAAGTCAGCACAGTAAGGGTTACAGTTGGGTGTCTGGGTATGTTAGAAACATGAAACATGGGCGGTGTTTGTTACCCCATTACAATGCTGTACAGTGCTCCCTCCGAACAACGACCCTTCCAACAACGATTCTATCCTCCTTACAACAATACTTGCCGCTATTCCCAAAACAAAGCAGTTATGTCTAACGCTCTAACTGCTGCAATATCGTCTGCTTAAAATTGTTTGATTGCTGTTTTTTCTCAAAGTTATGTACTGTACATTTTGACAAAAGAAACCTATTTTGAACCCAGATCACACACTGTGTTACGCAGCATCTGATCTGGGTTCAAACTATTTGCAAATGTAAGCCAATTCAATTTCAGCATTCTAAGATTATCAATTTTCCCTCCCTATAACAACTCCCTCTGAACAACAAACATAATCTTCTTTTCCCATTGGGTGGTGTTGTAGAGAGGGAGCACTGTATTTTCAATGATCTATTCTATTTTTTGACATATAACCAGTTAACGATGACTTTCGATAGGTTTATAGATATATATTCAAAGGTATGACAAAAGTGCAGACTCTGGTCAGAGAGCTCTCAAAAGAGCCTTCTGATAAGGGTCTACACTGTTTGCAAAAGCATGGATACACTCGGTTAGCATTGCAAGGGTTATAAATTATATATGCCTGAAATTTAAAACTGAATAAATCACTTTATCTATCATTTCTTTTTCTCTTGCCTTTAAGCTGCTACTTGTCCTGTTTCCAGCACCAAAGTACTTACACATGCTGTATCAGTTTAACCCATTGCTCCATAAATATGGTATGCCTTTTTACTCCTATCATTTATTCCTCCACTGAAGAAAATAGTTCCCATTAATACATTCATGAATATGCATTGTAAGAAATATTTTCTATATTCTAGCAGATGGTAGTTTAAAGCAGGCTGAAATTAAAGCAGAATGTGCCTTAATTGCTCACCTATCTAAAATCAAACTTAGAAACAGGCTATGGGGAGTAATGGGTTAATCTAGATGATTTAGAGAAATATATTCCAATATGTTACAGCTAATTTTCTCCATCATGACTGATGTAACAGAATCCTGCAAAACTACCACAAGGACTGGTAAAAAACATGCCCTCACACCACAAACACACACTAATGTAATGAACTAGTGTACAAAAACTCCCAATATTTTTACACAAATCCTTTCAATCAAAAACTCCCAAAAACCAAATCCATGTGAAAACCCACTAGTAAAATCCATACTTTATTAACAATCAAACCTATATTAAGCTACTACTCCATAAAGACATATCATCAACTCTTAAAACAAGGTAAATGCTTAATGCAAAACAAATGTAATGCAGAATGCTCCCTTTGGGAGCATTCTGCATTACATTTGTTCTGCATTAAACTGCCACCTGTTTTAAAGTCTGTTTATGCCTCTTGTTTTGAATGATGGTTACCGACTTGTTTGCCTGTATCACCAAATTTCTGACAAATACCTCGGAAGTCTTCTTAATCTCACTGATGACATTTACACCATTCTTGCATGCACTTTTTCCTAGCGCTCTCTGTTCATTTCTTGTTTCCACAAGTCAAGGTATTTCCTGGAACAATCCTTAAGTACCCAGCTATTAATTCCCTCGAGAGAATAGATTCCGAAGGTGAAAAAATCTTATAAAGCACTTTGCACATACTAATACTCAGCAAAGCTGTGATCCAAACAGCAACGGCCACAAAAAAGTTCTTGCTATGATGTATGTAAAACGCTTAGCACATTTCCACCATGCGGGTGAACTTAAATATAAAAGGTAAACAGTGTAGATCAAGGTAAGATGGTGCATCTCAGAGCTCCAGATAAGAGGAAGTTAACAGAACAAATCCAACATTTTCTCACTTATTTCAGTACCAAATCCTATGGGGTTACTATATATACCCATTAGAATCTTCAGGACGATTTTAATGAGTAGTGACACCATAGGGTTTAATGCAGAAATAAAGTTTTTAGTTTTGGAAAAACTACCCTTATCCGGATCCCTGCTTTATACCAAGTGTCTACAAGAAATGGCATTGCCAACCTGCAAGCAGTATAGACCTAGGTGAGATGCTGACGATGCTGTACCTCATCTTGGTCTGCACTGTTTACTCTGACAGTAATACATGAAATAACAATCACGTCTCTCATTGTTACTTCCTTACACTTGGTTGCCCAAAGCAGGCTGATAGTAAAGCAGAAAGCTCTGTAAGGAGCTTTCTGCTTTACTTTCAGTCTGCTTTAAGCAATCAACTGTTTTAAATGCTGTAACAAAGTTAAGATAATTATTGTATGAAACAGCTACACAATGTTTGTATCATGAACCCTTCCAAAGAGCACAGTTGTACAATCCAATGGTACTATCCAGACATGAGCTACCCAAGGTTTTTTACCATGAACCCTTCCAAAGAGCACATTTGTACAATCCAATGGAACTATTATCCAGACATGAATGGGTTGAGAAGATACTACTATACAGCTACTGTTAGAGCTGTCGGTAGAGAAATGAGGATGCAATAGTGGGTAGATATAGGTATAGGTTTGGGGGGAAGGTACTTAGGCACCTCTCGATTCTCCGTGGCTTAGAGAGAGACCCTGAGCCTTAGTCATTCAGTGTCTGTTCTCCGGGTGCCCCCCTCTGCCCTCATATACACACAACCGATAGGTAACACATAGACCTATTCCACAGGTTGTTTATAATGTAGATTCTCCTCTACGAAAAACACCACCACCATTGACAACACACTTTTCCTTTTCCCTAGCTACCGGCAATTTCTTTCTTTCCCTTAACCCAATACCTCATAAATACGCCTTTTTACGCTTCTTCTTTCTCTGAAGATTTATACAGCTATGAATATGTATTATAAGAATTTGTTCTATATTATAGCAGATAATTGCTTAAAGCAGCCTGCTTTAAGCTACAACCTGCTAGAATAAAGAAAATATTCCTTATGATACATGTTCATGACTGTATAAATTGGAACTATTTTCTTCAGTGGATGAATAAACTGAATGTGTTAAAAGGCGCTTCTATGGGGGAAAGGGTTCAATATATCCTGGAAGTCTGTGAGGGTATTGGAACCAATGGCAGAGTAACTACGGCATCTTGGGTACACTGCAGGCAGCAGCCTGATAATCAACCTTATTCATCACACCTGTCTGCTAATGGCTTCTACCTATGGTGGTCTTTAACTCTCATAACACTACAGGTTCAAATGGACTTTTCCAGTTTCTATTAAAAGATCAGTTTAAATTTACTTTTGAGGAACTCGTCACCACTTGTTATGAGTATGACCTAAAACAGTGTAAACCCAAATCAGAGGGCTCCTGCCCTCTGATCAGTGTCTTCACTGTTTCCAAATGTTTAAGCTCATGCAGTCCTCACATTTTAATGGTTTAATTCTTAAAGTGCTTTCACTACTTCTCTGACATATATGTGTTAACAGTCTCTGGATCTAGATCACATCACATCAGCATTTTACGAAGGTGTCATTAATTTTGTATCATAACGTTTTGAAATTTACTAAATTTTATTTTTTTGAAATTTTCAGACACTGAACAATTTTGAAGGGCACATCATACTTCGATGGCTCAGCGCAAAACTAGGCTAACTCCATTTTAGAAAATTTTACAGGAGAGCAAAAAAACTGTTTATTTTTTCCCCTATTTAATATCTTATTTATTTTTTCATATGTATATTTTCCTATCCAAGTCTTTAAACTTATGATAATAGTGATTTTCTTTTAAAACCATTTTTTAAAGGTTTTTAATAACTTTTTTGAGTTAGCTATAGTTTTGCACTGAAAATCAATGTTTTTTAGAGAAAAAAACTCAGCGCAAAACTATACCTAAGTCAAGTTAGCTATACTTTTGCGCTGGAAATCAATGTCTTTAAAATAAAAACTCAGCGCATATACTTATATACTTATATTTAAGATTACATACTTGTAAAATAAGTACTAACTCAAGTAGGCTTTAGCTGATTATTGATATTTTCTAACCAAACTGACAAAAGATGGAAAAAACCCCGCTTAGAACAAAATATTATTGTCATTATAAATTCATATCAGATTAATGATAGACTACTTCTGTAAAATTTACAATGATTTAATTAGTCCTTTGATCAGTGAATATTTATGTGTCACACATTCTCCAATGAACTGTTTCTAGATTTACAGCAATACTCAAATACTATAAGAATACTGAAAAGCAGAATACAACCTTTTTTTTTTCCTTTTTTTTTTGAAAATGACTTGTCAGTTAATCTAGGGGCCCATCCATGAGTATAGTTTAACTTATTTAATTATGTTTTCATATGTATATTGACATTTTCCCTAGCAGGCAAGGTAAACTCCCCCAAAAAGATCCAATTGATGGGGAAACGGCGTAGACTCTGATCATCAGAAAACTCCTGTTGCAGCTGTTTGATCAGACTCGGTGTACTAGCTGTTTGTAAATACATAAGGAGCATGATATTGTAGAGAGAATAATATGGAGAAAAGGGCAAAAAGGCTAACTGATTAACCCTTTCACCCTTATATAGCTAATGGTTTGCCAACCTTAAACCTTGGACCAGTATGTTTTCTCAGTTTGGATATTTTCACAGGTCTATTAATTAGAATCTGATTTTTAAATGACAAAGAGTGCAGATCCTTATCAGAGGAGCTTTCTGATATGGGTCTACACTGTCTTCAATCATAACATGTAGAAGGCCGTAAGAGTTGAAGCTTAAAAACAGTTTCCAATCATTTCTTTCTTTTCAGACCCAGATTGAAGAGCTCTTGAAGGAGCACTTTAATAAGGTCTGCATTAATTGTCATAATTCAAATTTTGTACAAGCTAGCAGAGGACACAGATGCCCCCACCTGGCATTCTTGACAAATTTATTTAACCCTTAACCAGCTGAATAAATTCAAATTACTTCTCCTTCTATAGACTTTTAACCCATAACATAGCCTGCTTCTAGTTTTGAAAACAGGTGACCAGTTAAAGCAGGTTGAAAGTAAAGCAAAATGCGCCTTAAGGCGCATTCTGTTTTACTTTCAGCCTGCTTTAAGCTATCACCTGCTAGGATAAAGAAATTTATATAGTACACAATCGTTACTTAAATTGAAATTATTTTCTTCCATGGAGGAATAAATTAAAGGTGAAAAAAGACATATGTATGGGGTAATGGGTTAATTAGGTATTTTTTGTATGTAAATACTTTAGGTATTACACTAAGAGTGCAATGAATATTCAGGAGTCCAACAAGAAACTCAAACAAGTGGGACAGTAATATGTGGTGTTCAGTTAAAGTCATAACTAACCCATTCCCCCATAGAAGCGCCTTTTAGCGCATGTAATTTATTCTTCCACTGAAGAAAATAGTTCCAATTTATGCAGTTATGAACATGTACCAGTACCATACAAAATATTTTCTGTATTCCAGCAGATGACAGCTTAAAGCTGGCTGAAAGTAAAGCAGAATGCGCCTTCAGACGCATTCTGTTTTACTTTCAACCTGCTTTAAGAAGTCATCTATCTTCAAAACTAGAAATAGGCTATGGAGTAAAGAGAATTAAGCTACAAATTAGGTCTACATTTATTCAAGCAATACAAAAGGATATATCCAGACACCCAGGTTGTCTGCTCTTACTCAGCCTTTAACTTGTTACCCCATAGCCTGCTTCTAGATTTGAACACAGGTAACGAATGCTCCTGAATGAGCATTCCGCTTTACTTTCATCCTGCTTTAATTAAGCTCACATCAGAAAAATACTTAAAATGCTATCCACAATTCATTTTCCAAACTTCTTCGCTAAGGACTACTTTTCTTAGTGTAAGAATAGTTACAGGCATTAAAAGGCATATATATTTAGGGAGTATTGGGTTTAACTTGAACAAATCTGGTCTAACTGTCCAATCATATCTTGATGTTTTATGAGTATGGACGAAAGTTTGGCAAACATTTCTTTTATAACCTTTTCGTCCTGTACCGTAATTATTTTCTATATTCTAGAAGATTGTAGCTTAAAGCAGGCTATTCTGCTTTACTTTCAACCTGCTTTAAAAGGGTGCCTATCTTCAAAGGCAAAATGCACCTCAAGAAGCAATCTCTTTCAACTTGCTTTAAGTGGTCACCTGTCTTCAATACAAGAAACAGGCTATGGGGTGTTGGGTTAAGTGTACTCCTCACAGGTACACTGTTTGCAAAGGATGCTTATATGCGTGACTAGGGTTCAAAGAGTTTAACTCTTTCCTCCCTGAAACCTCAAATGGAGCATTCTATTTTTCAATTAAGACTAGTCCATATTTTACAATTAGGGTTGATTTTTACAATATATGTCAAAATAACAAACAGTGTAGACCCTGATCAGAGGGCTCCGTAAGGAGCCCTCTGATCAGGGTATACACTGTTTGCATATGACAAGTGTACTCCTCACATGTATGCTGTTTGCAAATGACGCATATAAGCGTGACTAGGGTTCAAAGAGTTAACCGCCGAAAAAGTCGAGAAGAAATTTTGCTCCTATAGTAACTTCATTGTGCCTTGGCAGATAGGATATACATGTAGGTGAAATTGGCTCTTGGCTATGTCGGAAAGGGTTAAAATACATCAATGGGGGATACCCTGGCACAAGACTAACAAACTCTTGATTACCTCTTGAAGTGCTTATTATTACCACTTGACTTGCATCGGCAATTAAACAGACTGGGTCTAGATCAGACAAGACAGACACCATATAAAGTGATATCTGATCTGGATCCAAACTGCTTAATTTTTCACTTAAATAAAGTATTTCTGCATATAAAAATACAGAACAATGAGTCGGTGTTTGAATTTCACCTGACCCCCAGAATTTAGGAAGCTGAAGATATTTGTTTAGCAGTGAAAGAGTTAAGAGTCTTGTACAGCCTTTGATGTTCCAATGAGGGCGTTAACTGGCCTAGAAACTAACCCACTAACCTACACACAAAATATAATTGTTCTCTTTGAATGAATCTAACAGGCTGCAGTTATACCTTCACTCCATATATACCAATTTGAACCTATTTAGTTTATTCCTCCACTGAAGAAAATAGTTCCAGTTTATACAGTCATGAATATATATCAATAGAAATATTTTCTATATTCTAGGAGATTGCAGTTTAAAGCAGGCTGAAAGTTAGGCAGAATGTGCCTTAAGGTGCATTCTGCTTTACTTTCAGCATGCTTTAAGTGCTAATTCTTTTTCAAAATGAGGAAGCTGGCTATGGAGTAAAGGGTTAATCTAGACATATATAGTCCGGATCACTAAGTAGTAAAAAATTACTCCCATTGCGTTTCAGAGTTTAATACAGGAGCCCTCTGATCAGGATCTACATTGTTAGTCATTTTGCAATACATGTATATTGTAAAACTTTCTGCTTCACTCTGGTCCTGCATTAACCTATTCCCTTGTAGGGTATTAACAGTAATGAAGACAATGGTTGCTTAAAACAGACTGAAAGTAAAGCAGAATGCTCGTTAGAGCATTCTGCTTTACTTTCAGTCTGATTTAAGCTACTATATATCTGCTAGGATAAAGTAAATATTTCTTATGAGGCATATTTTATGACTGTATAAAGTGGAATGATTTTCTTCATGGGATGAATGAATTAGAGGCATATATAAATGTGTATGTATGGAGTAATAGGTTGAATCTTCCATCTTTCTTCAGAGAGTTAATCTCAAGGCTTGACAGGGTTTTTATGAATAATTGCAAGCTTGTTATTCACTTCATGCACACAGAAATGCATTAATTCACATCACTATACTGCACCTAATTTTACAAATTGATGCCATCATTTAGACTAAGACATATCCTTCATTAGCGTTTTCCATGTCTGTTTTACAAATACAAACTACCCATTCCCCGTCCCTGACAGCTGCTGACTGATCCTCTCCAGGTTCTACCAGTTTTAACCATTTTGCTGCCATTACCCTTATGACCGAAATACCCGTTTAACCCTTTACTCCATAGAAGCACATTTTAGCACATTCAATTTATTCCTCCACTGAAGAAAATAATTCAAATTTATATAATCATGAATATATATGTATTACAAGAAATATTTTCTATATTCTAGCAGATGGTAGCTTAAAGCAGGCTGAAAGTAAAGCAGAATGCACCTTTAGGTGCATTCTGCTTTACTTTCAACCTGCTTTGAGTAGTCACCTATATTCAATACTAGAAACAGGCTATGGGGTAAAGGGTTAATATAGTCTTTAACTTTTAAAATTTGAAAATTTTATTCGTTTTTTACTTAGGAAACATTGATATTCTAAGTGTCAAACAGTTTGAAATCCTGATCAAATAAAAACTGATGCTGTTTTTATATATACTGAAAATCAAACACTGTGGTTAACTTGTTCTGGTCACTATATTTGAATGATCACCCCTTTTCCCCATAGCCTGTTTAAAAGTTTTTCAGACATGCGACCATTTCAAGCAGGCTGAAAAATAATTAAAGAATCTGAAGGCACATAATGCTTTACTTTCCATCTGCTTTAAGCTACCATATGCTGAGAATGTAGGAAATATTTCTGATGTTGCACATTCATCAAAAACTTTATCAAATGGGACTATTTCTTCAGTGGATTAATTAATCAAATGCACAAAAAGGCATTATCAATCGAGTAAATTATTAAGGGTTTAATTATACAACCATACTGCAAACTGTTTCTATCATTAGAACTGTAGATATAAACATCATTAAAACTAAAGATTAACACAGCAGAACACAAGTGCAAAACCATATTGCCAACACTGGCTTCATAATGGTCTCAAACTGTGGAAAAAATCATTGCAGCTGCAGAAAAATAGAAGATATTTGATGGAGATACATCCCATTTGGCTTATCAGTCAAACCTGTGTTAAGGTACTCTTAATCACCCTATAGACACACCCTTTCAGACTTCTCCTAACCTGGTAAAAAGGCCTTTTACAGCAAAAGTAATTTAACCCTACATATGATTTTGTGCAAATCACTTATATCTTAAACTCTACATGTATGTGTTCAAGGCAGGTGACTGCTTAGAATAAGAAGAAAGAAAGCTGAAACTTGATAGGTGAATGCTTAAAGTAGGCTGAAAGTAAAGCAGAATTCTGCTTTACTTTCAACCTGCTTTAATTAATCTAACCTTCCATAGTGAAAATCACTTGTATCTAACCGACAAATGTTTACTGTGTCTTCAAAACCAGAAGTAGGCTATGGGGTAAAAGGTTAACACAGTTGGCTGCTTAAGACAGAACCAAGATAAAGCAGAAATCTCTGAATTGGAGATATCAGCCTACCTTCAACCTGTTTTAAGCAGCCATGTCTAAGACACAAGTGATAAGTTTATTGGGAGCATAATTATATAATTATATACGTCTTGATATACAATTTGAAATCCCTTAACATTCTCAATTTTTATCACAACTCTGTAATTCTTTGGAAGAATAAAATTGCTCTAAACAAATCCTTCAACAAGTGCTCCCAAAACAGCTGGAGCCAAAGAACTCCGAGTCAGCAAATATTCCCAGAATTAGGTTACTGGGTCAGTAACATTTTTTTTTACTTTTCTTAAACACAAGGCTATCAAATTTCAAGGACAGACAAATACCACTTGCAACCAGTTACAATTAATTGCTTCATGCGTTCTTAACCCTTAAAATCCCAAACACAAGATTCCCTATATACAACCTGGCTGAGTTTTGATAAAGACCAAAGTCTTATAGTAAGTACAATGTAATCTTCTTAATGACCAGGGCTTACAAATAAGAGCTACAAAGCAAAAATTCAAAGATGTTATAATAGTGAATTTTTCAGAAATTTGAAAAACATAAATTTTGATTCCAAATTTCCAAATAAATAAATGAAATAAAATGGGAACATTAATCATGGACTGACTCTTTACCCTTGGTTTTTCTTACCATTAAATGGATTGGTTACATAAAACACGGTTTGCTAAATGACAGATTTTCCATAATACCTAAGTTTATAAACATTTTATCATGGTACATAACATAAGGTGATAATAGTGGATCAAGAATGTTACTAATTCACCTCTCTCCAGCTGAATATTTATACATAAAACTTCGCCCATCATCTTAACTATTACACTGTCTAATTAAATAAGGAACATTCAAGTATAAGGAACTAGTGCAGATCCTGTAAGAAAACAGGGCATACCCATGGAGATCAGACAGGAGCTATCTGATCTGGGTCTACGCTGTTTTCAAAATTATATAATGTGATTAGTAAAAGAAGGGTTAAGTATTGTGACTATACGTATAGTCTGATATAATGCCACACAAGTTAAGTAGTGTGGACTATAACAATGGATATGAACCGAAAAAATGCATATAACAACTGCCAACCCTGTTTCAAGCAAAAATTCAAAAGTAAATATTTTCAACCTCTAAATGAACCATCAGCTTAATGCAGGACAAAGTAATGCAAAAAGCTCCCTGCATTAAACAACCATTATGTATGACACATCTCAATTTTTTTCTAAATCATCATGATTGACAGGTTTGACTGTATACTTGGTACTTCACCAGCTGTTATGGTACTAAAACCACTAACTTGAAAGATACTACTTATAGATGCCATTACTCCAATAAAAAGTGAGCTTGTCACCTGTTACTGAGATAGTCTTATATAAGATATATGAAAGTAGTATTTCTGTTACTATTGACTGTCCTTGACAATGGATCCAAATAAAGGGTCCATCAAGCCCATTGTTCAAAATCTGTAATTAGCAGTATCCAATTTAAAGTTGCAAATTTGATCCCCAAATTGGTTATATCAAAGACTTTTATATGATACATATTCATTTCTGTATAAAATGGAACTATTTTCTGTCAGTGGAGAAATAAGTTAAAGGTGTAAAAAGGTGCATTTATGGGGTAAGCAGTTAAATGAATTAAGGAAGAAGTATGAAATGTTTATCCCTAAAGACCAGTGCCTGTTTCAATGCAGAACAAAACTAAATTCATGAAGTTCATTTAGGAACTTTCCTATACAGCTAATAATACAGCAGCCTTCTTCCTGTCAGACTTTGCTCCAACAGTAAAGACTATATTGCACGTGTTTTTTCCTGTCTAAATCATTTGTCACTCAATGAGACAATGTCACATTATGAACATTGACCTTATCAGGGCTGCCATAAGTTGACCTGAAAAATCCTAAGATTTCCAAATTTGCATTTTTCAAGTGCGATTTTACGAATCATACCTTACCCTATAGCCTTTTTCTTGTTTTGTTGACATGCAACTTCTTAAAGCAGGCTGTAAGCATTCTGCTTTACTTTCAGCCTGCTTTAAGCTACCATGTACTGGGGAAAATCCGGAGATTTAGGAAAAATCCGGAGAAATGGCAGCCCTGCCTTATTCTACATCACTTGCAGTCTAAAAAGTAAACTCGTTTTGATCATTCACTCCTGAAACGTTTAGTGGACAATCCAATTTATTCAGGATTAATTTCAATTATGTATTGCAAAATGATAAAAAGTGTAGACCCTAATCAGAGGGCTCCTGCAGGAGCCCTCTTATCAGGGTCTGCACTGTTTCCTACTCATTTGGGTTTTTTTTGGTTTTTTTGACAAACCCAAATTGTAGAGTCAATGTGATCTCGTCAACAATATCATCATATTTTGAAAACTGAAGAGTCCATTTTGGTAAGTCAGTAGTGTTGGGGTTCGGCCTCTTGTTCACAAAAACCACAAGCAGAAGTCATTAACCCTTGTCCTGTTAAACTTTGCAGACATTTTTTAAGCAGATGATATTTCAACAGAAGTCCTAAAGGTTAAAAGTCAACCACCGCCCTCTCACTTATACCAACTTTCTCACAATAGTTGGGACTCGCTAGCCCGTGACAAATCTGAATACACAAAATTCTTTATCTTGATTGGTGGATGTTGACTGTTATTGGATTCCTTTGATAACAATCTTGTAAAAGGACCAAAGGTCCATTAACCCTTTCCTTCATAGCTTTGCTTTAGTGTTTAACCCTTTACTCCATAGGTATGCATTTTTATGCATTTTACTATTCATCCACTGAAGAAAAATGTTCCACTTGATGCAGACATAAACAGGAACCAGAAGAAATATTTTCTATATTCTAGCAGATGGTAGCTTAAAGCAGGCTGAAAGTAAAGTAAAATGTGCTTTAAGTGGTCACCTAACAAGGTTCCAGAATCCAGATACTAAGAGTGTGTAGACTGAACAAATCCAATATTTTCTTCTTCATCTTTGTAGTCACACCATAGGGTTTTATGCAGACATAAAGATTTTAGTTTTTGAAATACTCCCCTGGTCTGGAGCCCTGATTTTACCCTTTTTTATATTGAATGTTTACGTACACTTGTGCAAAATGACCAGTTTAATATGTTTGTTCTTAGAGCTGTTTCTGAAATATTTCTGAACTAGAGACGACTGGCTCTTGTCACTTATGATGCTCCCAGCTGCCTAAACTGTTTATGCAAAAAATGACTAGCTGGAATCCTTGAAAAATTGAAATATACCAAAATTCTGACCACATGCACATGTGCAAACATCCTGTATAGTTATAAGGTTGTAGTTTGAAAACTGTGGGAGTAATTTAACCCATTACCCATAAATATGCCTTTTTACGCCTTGAATTTCTTCCTCCACTGAAGAAAATAGTTTCACTGTATACAGTCATGAATAAGTATTAAAACTATTTTTTTCTATTTCCTAGCAGATAATAACTTAAAGCAGGCTGAAAGTAAAGCAGAATGCGCCTTAAGGCACATACTGCTTTACTTTCAAACTGCTTTAAGTGATCATCTATCTTTAAAACTAGAAACAGGCTATGGGGTAATGGGATAAAACAGAAAGAAACGATTGGAAGAACAAACAAAATGAACATTCTGCTTTACTTTCAACCTGCTGTAAACATTCAGGCTACTTTCAATACTGAAAATAAGTTATGGGGTAAAGGGTTAACCTGAGCTTACTAAATTTAAGCCACGTTTCATGTTTATTGACAAAAGAATCAAAGGCAAAAAGGAGAAGTATTTGAATAGATTAAATCTTAACTACAATGTTTTGTATTGATTTCAGATGTTGGGCTTTGAAAATATCGGCAAGTATCAGATGTCTACTACAAATAAAACACAATGAATAAACTTACTGTTTTTCTTAAATTGAACCAAATGAAGAAAATATTTTCTTTACATTTACTTGACACATTCACCCCTTGCGACGAGTATAGTCGTCATCGACAATCAGCGTACCTGTGAAGAGTACAGTTTCTATAGTAACAGTGACTGTGTAGACCCTGATCAGAGGGCTCGTGCAGGAGCCCTCTGATAAGGGTCTGCACTGTTATCAACCCTAAACTGACGAATATGGACTAAACTTCATTGGAAATTGGAATTGTCCATAAAAAGTTTCAGGGATGAATGTCGAGCTAAACCTTCTCATGCTAAGCGTATATTGATACTTTTTAAAATGTTGTAGACTCAGATCTGGGTCTTCACTGTTTTCTTATAGGATATGTGTAACATGAACCTGCACTCTGAACGATTCTAATGAGCAGTTACAACATAGGATATGGTGCTGTCCTGAATGAGGAAGTGCTGGATTTGTTCAGTTTACTCCAACTTATCTTGAGCCCCACATTCTGCATCTAATCAGGATCAAAACTGTTTGTCACTTTGATTGGCATATTTCTTGATATACACAGTAGAATCAGATAAAGTTGATTTTTTATGAGAAATTAATTTCAAAGCAGATGGCAATTTATTCATTTATTACTAAAGATAATAATTTTACACTTTGAATACAGCTTAATGAGCACTAAAAAAAACTCAAGGACCTAATGTAATTAGTTTGGATTCAGATCATATATCATATTGCTTGCCATCCAATCAGGACCCAAACCATTTGCAAATTCTTGGCAAATACTATTTCAGACTACGTTAAGAAGCAAAGAGTATTTATATCTGTATACTGTAGCAGATATCATTCTTTAACATACACAGAATAAATCCTTTCAAAAAGAACTGTATGAAGTCTGTGTTAATTTAATTTACTTATAAGAAATACCTTTGATCAAAATCTGTCACACTGACCCAATTCTGATATGCAAAGCTTACTCAGCAGTATTCATAAATACATAATAATATTCTTTAAATGCAGAAACAAAACTGCTTAATGCGAGATAGAAATAATGTGAAAAGCTCCTTTAGGAGCTTTGTGCATTATTTCTATCCAGCATTAAGCAGTCAACTGTCTTTAGAAATTTATAAGATATTTCAGAGAGTGATCGCTGAGTATAAGACTGACTGTACCTCAAAATGAATGGGGGTAATTTCACCCACACAGGGCAGGGCTCCTGATAAAGTTAGTATTTAAAATACCATAACAATCCTTCTTGTATTGGGACAGACAGACCATAAAGCAAACAGCAAACAATGTAGACCATGCTCAGAGTGCTCCTGAAGGAGCAGTCTGATCAGGGTATACACTGTTTGCCATTTACAGGGCTCCAGATAAGGGGAGTATTTCAAAAACTAACATCTTTATTTCTACTTTAAACCCTATGGTGTCACTACTCATTAGAATCCTCTCGAAATATTGAGTAGTAAACACCATAGGATTTAGTGCAGAAATGAGTGAGTAAATGTTGTATTTGTTCAATTTACTCCCTCTTATCTGGAGCCCTGATAGTTAGCAACATTCTTGGACAAAATACTGAATGATAAAAGAAATTTGTTCAAATTGTATGATAAATACAGCAGTTACACATGGTGTCCAAATATTTAGGATTTTTACGGTATTACAATATGAACTTTCTTACATGTCTCCTCATAATGTACCGCACAAAACTCTACCTTGTGACTACTCATTATAATCGTCTTGAATCCAAATATATCATCATAAATGAGCTTATTGTTTTTCTTAACTAAAACAAAATGAAAACAATATTGTCATTCCATAAAATTTTGCTCAACCCATAATAAGTGAAGGAAATGAAATTGTCTAGACTGTTGTAAATAGATGAGGCACAACAAAGGGTGATGTGAAGACATAAAAGAGAACCCATGAACCCATTACCCCATAGCCTGCTTTAAAGAAAGGTGACCACTTAAAACAGGTTGAAAGTAAAGCAGAATGCGCTTTAAAGCGACTCGCAACCAGATGGTGCATTAAAAATAGTAATTTGTAAATATGTGTCAAACGCTTATATAAATGGTAAAGAATTAGTTTAGGATAAGAAATTCTGTTTAAAAAAATGTATTTCAATAAAAAAAATTATTGGTCTCTGGTGGGATTCGAACCCAAGGCCCGGCATTGGCGGACAGAAGGCAAAATAGGGGAAACCGCTTAGACCAATGGACCACGGAACTATCCGTTTATCTCGGATCGATTTAACGTATTTAAATGTGTAGCGATCGAAAGTGCATACAACTTCGTAATTCGGCTCGTGTTTATGTCTGAGCCCGTGTAGAGAAGCAACAACAACAACTATACCGTCTACTAGTCGGTATAGAAAAACGATGGAAAATATCTAAAAATCTAAGATTCGGTGACGATTTTTGAGACTTTTTTTGGACTGATCATATTTTTTTAATGTCAGAAGCCAAATAATGCCACAAATTTGCTTTTATTTGAGTATTTTATTTTATTTTGACAAGTACACCATCCGGTTGCGAGTCCCTTTAAGCTACCACCTGATAGGATAAAGAGAATATTACTTATGGTGCATATTCATGACTGCATAAATTAGAACATTTTCCTTCAGTAAAGGACTAAATTAAAGGTGTAAAATTAGTGTTCTTATGGGACAATGGGTTCAGCTGAATCACTATAGCTCTTATCTAAAATACTGCCACAGCCCCCTAATGGCAGCATCCACTGATCCTTCCATTTTGCTCTTATTTGCAGACCATACCTATATCCCCTGCCTTAACCCTCTACCTCATACATACACCTTTTATGCATTTAATTAAATCCACCACTGAAGAAAAAAGTTCCACTTTATACAATCATGAATATGCACATCACTTGTCTTCAAAACTAGAAGCAGACTATGGGGGAATGGGTTATGGTTAACCCATTCCCCCATAAATACGCCTTTTTACGCCTCTAGTTTATTCCCTTATACAGTCATGAACATGTATCATAAAAATATTTTGTTTATTCTAGCAGGTGGTAGCTTAAAGCAGGCTGAAAGTAAAGCAGAATGTGCCTTAGGGCGCATTCTGCTTTACTTTCAACCTGCTTTAAGTAGTCACCTATTTCCAAAATTTGAATTCGGCTATGGGGTAAAGGGTTAAGCTGATAGTGTTTGAACTGGATGTATACATCCTTTGCAAACAGTGTAGACCCAGATCAGAGGGCCCCTGAAGGAGTCTTCTGATCAGGTTCTGCACTGTTTGCCACACTTCAAACTATTTTGGAGACAAACCCTTCAAGAACCGATGTAAACTAACAATTTACAAGAAATTGGATAAAAGTCCATTTTGAAAATTCAGTATGATAAGGGGTTAAGTGATTTCACAATTTCTCCCACACTCCAGTGAATCAAAAAACAAACTCAGAGCTCCAAGAGGCAAAACACTAGGGCACATTTGAGAACTGCAACATTGAATGTTCTTATCAAATTGCACTCGACACGTGACTTTTTCAAATTTTGCTTCGAAGTGCAGCTTAAGAAACCATTTAGAAAAACGAGCATTTTATGGATTTAACAGTTATCCCAAACGTGTATATCCTTGCTACAGGGTATATAAAGCCTTTCTGTGCTAGAAACGATAACAGTCGAACTTCGATATCTCGAACTCGGTTAGGTCGAACATAACCATATTTCAAAGTTAAAACGTGGTAAAGCCACGTTTTAACTTGAAATACGGGTATGTTCAACTGAACCGAGCATGAAATAATGCAATTCATGTGTCGACAAATCGGATAGTTTGAATTAAGCGAGTTCGAGATATCGAAGTTCGACTGTATATAGATCATCTCCAAAAATTGTAGACTCAGATCAAACAGCTTGTTCGCAGTCCTGCAATCAGTGTCTGCACTGTTTACCATACTTTTTACATATACTTGGGACAAACTCCTGAAGAGTCAAAATACTGATCACTATATAGCTTGAGTACATTTGGAGAGTCAGTAGTGTAGGAGTTAATGGCTCTTTGCATGCTGGGTAATTTTCTGGCCCGCAACAACTGTCATCTGCCAGTGTTCATGGAATTTTTTTAAAAGTCCTTTTAGGGAGTCAAACAGTTTGGATCCTGATGAGATGCCGCATTACGCCGCGTCGTCTCATCAGGATCCAAACTGTTTGCAAATGTTAGCATGGTTTCACCGCTAGCATGCTAAGAATTAAGGAATAAATTATTCAGAAGCAACAAACCCTGACAGGAGATATTCAGACATCCAAACAACCATTAAATGCCAGCATTGCTTTGATGTGTTTGTCAAATATTAAGGTGACCATTTGGCCTAAATGCCTATTAAACAGTGGGGCCTCATAAAAACATACATCACCACTCACTGCCTTAACCCTTTCCCACATAGCATATCTCTAGTATTGAATATAGGTGTCCACTTAAAGCAGGTTAAAAGTAAAGCAGAATGCGCTTTAAGCGCATTCTGCTTTACTTTCAGCCTGCTTTAAGCTATCATCTGCTAGAATATAGAAAATATTTTGTATGATACATATTTATGACTGTATAAATTGGAACTATTTTCTTCAGTGAAGGAATAAACTTAATGCGCTAAAAGGTGTTTCTATGGGGGAAAGGGTTAATCTATATCTTCTTCTCAGAACAAAACAGAAAGACATCAGATCAAGACATTATAAGCCTTGCCATGTCAAGATCCATCCAGTAGGTTACAAGAACAAGACAACTTGTCAAGACAAAACTATCAGAGACCAACACCAAGACACCTATTTAAGTTTGCCACCATGTTATCCAACATCAGATAAAGACAATGTTTACTGAAACTGATTCTATTCAGTAAAAGAGATTCATCAGTTCTGTATCAAAGTTTGCCATGCTTCATTAAGCAGAGCATAACAGCATGCTAAGCAAGACTAAGTTTAAGACAAACCTTTGCCAGCCTTTATTCAACAGATCGTATATGAGCAAGACTAAGGTCAAGACAAATCTTTGCCAGCCTTTACCCAACATATTCCATGAGCTAAAATTGGGTCAAGACTCCTACAAATCTTATGAACGAGAAAAACCTTTGACAGTTCTTGTAAGCAAGATTTGGGTCAAGACAAATCTTTGCCAGCCTTTAGCCAACATATTCCATGAGCAAGACTTAGGTCAAGACATATCTTTGCCAGTCTTTAGCCAACAAAACTTATAAGCAAGACTCAGGCTCAACAAAACTTATAAGCAAGACTCAGGCTCAGGCCAAGACAAACTTTTGCCAGTCTTTATCCAACTGAACTTATGAGCAATTAAAACTCAGGTCAAGACTATCTTTTACCAGCCTTTACCCAATAGATCTTATGAGCAAGACTTAGGTCAAGAAACCTTTGACTGCCTTTAAGGGCAAGATAAATCTGTTCCCCATTAAGTCATTGTAGCATTGGTTGTTTTTCTCTCACTTTTTTACCCATTCCCATAAAAATGACTATTTATGTTTTAGCCATATTCTGATAAAGAGCCAACTAAAGTCTTTCTTACATCCTGAGTGACACTTTCTTAGTTACTGCCTAAAGCAAGATGGCAGTAACTTCTTTTTAGCTTATTTAGAAACTTTCTACTTTTACATTGCAAAAGAATGAAAGGAAAGATCACTCAGCAGAGAACAAGAGCAAGACATGACCAGATAGAAAACAAACTTGCCAGTCTTAACCAATTACCCCATAAATACATTGTATGTCTTTTTTACGCCTTTTATTCTATTCTGTCACGGTAGAAAAAAAGTTCTAATTTATACAATTATGAATATTTATCTAAAAACAATTTTCCATATTCTAGCAGATGGTAGCTAAAGCAGGCTGAAAGTAAAGCAGAATGTGCCTAAAGGCGCATTCTGCTTTACTTTCAACCTGCTTCAAGTGGTCACCTATCTCCAAAACTAGAAACATATGTTATGGGGCAATGGGTTAATCCAGAAAACATTGAAGCTTTCTGCATTACTTTTATCCTGTATCAAGATGTCATATGTCTCAAAGACAGTTCTTGCATTAATTATGCATTGTTGCGCAATACAGGTTGACTGGACTTAAATATATGTAACAACTTTTTCCAATTCAGAAAGAATGTCCAGAACTAAGTTGATCACTTTCTCAAACATAACGTCAAAATCTGGCAATAATATCCCACATATTTAACCCTTTACTCCCAGAAAGTGCCCTAAAGGCCTCTCCCTACTCCTCAGGGCTGCCATAAGTTGACATAAAAAATCCTAAGATTTGCACATTTGAATTTTCAAGTGCGATTTTACGAATCATACCTTATCCCAATCATTGACACGTGCCTGCTTAAAGCCGGCTGAAAGTAAAGCAGAATGCGCCTTAAGGCGCATTCTGCTTTACTTTCAGCCTGCTTAAAGCTACCATGTACTAGACAAAAATCCGAAGATTTAGGAAAACTCTGGAGAAATGGCAGCCCTGACTCCTCCACATAAATGATATTATAAATGTTTGCAGCTTAGAGCAAAATGAAAGTAAAGCAGAAAGCTCCTATAGGAGCTTTCTGCTTTACTTTGATCTTGCTTTACGCAGTAATCTGTCATAATCACAGTTTAACCCTTTACTCCATAGAAACACATTGTAACATCTTTATTGTATTTCTCCACTGAAGAAACGTTAATAGTTCCAATTTATACAGTCATGAATTATGCACCATGAAAATATTTTCTATATCTTAGCAGCTGGTAGCTTAAAACAGTCTGAAAGTAAAGCAGAATGCACCTAATGCACATTCTGCTTTACTTTCAATCTGCTTTAAGCAGTCACCTGTCTGTAAAACTAGAAACAAGACATGGAGTGAAGGGATAATAAAGGTGGCGGAAACACTTCCGAAAGGGTTAATATGAACTAATGTTGAGTTTATTACAGTTTCTCATACACAATCCACTTGTTGACATTAAGCCACCGTAGCTTTCACACATTACAATAGAACTATCTCCACATGAGTCAAGTTAACTCACACAAACTCATCTGTCCCCTGTTCCATATGGCTACATCTGACTTGAACCACCAATAATGTACTAACCTACTTTATCCCTGTCTGTATATAGTGAATGACCGTCTAACATGTACTCTTACTGGTAAACAGGACAGATTTTCTTACCCTCAGGCAAAATATACTTTTATTCTCTAATACTGCACCACTATACCTTGTATGTACAGACTGGGTCCAGTTCGCCGATACGTACACATGCTTCAAATCATACAAGCAGACTGGTGTCCATTTATAAACAACATTTACATCATTAAGAATACTATAACATCAAAGGCAGACAAACCGCTAACATCCGTTTTCCAACACCAAAGGTATTTAGAGAATAAGGGATTAAGATAATAATAGCAACAAGCGGTCACGCAGAACGGTGGACAGATGCGACTTTGCCACAGTGAGTATAAATGCAAAGTCAACAAAACACACATCAACGAAAAGTCGAAAAGTCCACGTATTGTGTCTAGTCATACAAGACAAGGCAATAATCAATAAGGACACGTCACTGCATCTTTCTTGTCTGTATTCTATAAGATGAATATAAAATAAAGAACAGTAAAAATAACCTCACTTCAGCAGCAATCAAAGTAATTGGCCTTTACTCCACAGATGCACATTTTTATGAGTTAAATTTATTCCTCCGCTGAAGAAAATATTTCCAATTTGATGAATTTGTACAGTCGTCAATATGCACATTAAAAAATATATATTTATATCCAAACAGATGGTAGCTTGAAGCATGCTGAAAATAAAGCAGAATGTACCTTAAGGCGCATTCTGTTTTACTTTCAACCTACTTCAAATGTGACGAAAGAAAGGTTACACTCGAAATATGCAGAATTATTGGTTTATATATTAGAGATAATTGATAGCTTAAACCATTACTCCACAAATACACCTTTTTACAATAATTATAATGTGTTACTCCACAACAGAAAATAGTTCTATTTGTATCTGCTCGAAAAGCTGTCTGCTGCAATTCTACAATAATTCACTCAATATCTACAACTGCAGATCTGCAATTTGTTAGATGTATTGTTAGATCCTCAGATCAAGCATCACTTATGATCTGGATCAAAACTGTTGACAAAGATCTGCAGTACTTGTTGCCTGTGTAAGAAAAGCATTTAAATCTCAATACT
Organism: Gari tellinella; assembly: GCA_922989275.2. Classification (NCBI taxonomy): domain Eukaryota; kingdom Metazoa; phylum Mollusca; class Bivalvia; order Cardiida; family Psammobiidae; genus Gari; species Gari tellinella. Next base: position 5,131,584 of record OV277871.1, read on the forward strand.
GAAAGTAAAAGCAACTGAAGGAGAATTAGTGAATCAGCACGGGAGAAATGAAATGAAATGAAAACGGGCAAAAAAGGGCATAAACAGTGTTACCATGGCAACCAGTATTACCACAGGGAATCCCTCATTAGTAAAGGCCGCAACAAATGTACACAAGACATAAAGCCTAATTTTGAATGGCAGCGGGATTTGGTAGGAGGCTTTATGTCTGAGACAGTTTCTTGTTTTGTCAGCCCTAATGCCACATCCTTATTTTCAACTATTTAACCCATTACTCCATAGATACCTATTTCAACACATTTAATTTCTTCCTCCACTGAGGAAAACAGCTCCTTTTTATACAGTCATGAATATGTATCATAAGAAATATTCATTCTAGCAGATGGTAGCTTAAAACAGGCTGAAAGTAAAGCAGAATGTGCCTTAAGGCACATTCTGCTTTACTTTCCATCTGCTTTAAGTGGTGATCTATCTTCAATACTAGAAAAGGGCTATGGAGTAAAGGGTTAACACATTCAGCCCTGAAACTAATTGCCAATTCCAATAAAGTCTAGTCCATTTATTACTATTTCTGGTTATTTTCTTGAATATATTACAAAATGACAAATAGCACAGATTCTGATCAGAGGGCTCCAGTGCACCTGATCTGGGTCTACACTGTTTGCAAAGAACATCTTAATTCCAAGGTAAACTGTTTGTAAATGATAAGTATGATAGGTTGGCCACACAGAACGAAGTACAAGCTGGATCTACCAGATCAGAAACATGAACATTGCATCATAAAGAGGTCAAGGAAGACCAAAACTATCTTAGATTGACCATGTGATGCGAGATCCTGCAGCTACGATCCTCGGCAGGCCTCACCCTTGTTAAAGGATTAACCTTTTGGTCTCTATGAACTAATGATGATGATGATGACTGGCCACTCCGATTCAATGTGTAAACCCTTACTAAAAAGATTAGGTGAAGGATTCCAAGGCTCCACCATTTTAAATAATAATGTCAGTCTTCAAATGAGGACAACTGAAGCATTCATTCCAATATCCAGTCAAAACGAAGGGCTCCAAATAAGGGAGAGTAAACTGAACAAATCAAACAATTTCTCACTCATTTTAGCACCAAATCCTATAGTGTTACTACTCATTAGAATCGTCTCTTAGAGACGATTCTAATGAGTAGTGACACCATAGGGTTTAAAGCAGAAATAAAGATTTAAGTTGTTGAAATACTCCCCCTATCTGGAGCCCTGCGAGTCATAATTACGTTACTGACTGCTTGTGTCCCACAGCTAACATACAAAATTATAGCCTTGAATTTTACACCTGCCACAGTCCTGACGCTAAGTTAGCCAACACATGACTGCTACATTAATCAGGCTTGACGTTCTTAGATTCCCTAATTGAATCAAGCACCAGCGTGATGTCATTAGCTAAGTCTTATTATATCTATGGACTCCTATACAGTCAAACCAATGTTAACCCATTACTCCATAAATATGCCCTTTTCATGCCTTCAGTTTATTTCTCCACTAAAGAAAATAGTTCCCCTTTATACGGTCATGATTATGTATCATCATCAGAGATATTTCCTATTTCAGAGCGAATGAAAGCTTAAAGCAGGCAAAAAAGCCAAATGCGTCTAAAGGTACATTCTGCTTTACTTTAAGCATGCTTTAAGTGGTCATACATGCAGCGCCTGCACCTATCTTCAAACCTACAGGATTTCCCTGATTAGGGTCTGCATGAAAATTAAGTTGATTTGACAATTTGAAGTTTTTAACCCTTTACTCCATAACCTGTTTCTAGTTTTGAAAATGGGTGGCCACTTACTAAGAGCAGACTGAAAGTAAAGCAGAATATATATATGCATAAATGCGCATTCTGCTTTACTTTCAGCTTGCTTTAAGCTACTATTTACTAGAATATAGAAACTGTTTCTTATGGTGCATATTCATGACTTTTACATTATATAGTGGCCCAATTTTGTTCAGTGGACGAATATATTGAAGGCTTTAATAACATATCTACATTGTATTAAGTAATGGGTTAAGTTAGACATGGCACTAGATGAGAGCAAGGTTTTATATAAGGTTTTCACCTATATGCCGTAAACAATATCTATCTTGTCAGTCCATTCATTAGAATCATAGTTACTATGATCATAGAGCTCCTTTAGGATCTGCTCAGGGTCTTCACTGTTTCCATTTGATAAATGTTCTCTTACCAGGTACATTGTACTGTTTGCAAAAGACATGTTGCCAGGGTTCAATGGGTTAACCCATTACCCCCATAGCCTAATTTTCTAGTATTGAAGATAGTTAACCACTTAAAGCAGGTCGAAAGTAAAGCAGAATGTGCCTAGAATGTGCCTAAAGGTACATTCTGCTTTACTTTCAGCCAGCTTTAAACTATGATCTACTAGAATTTAGAAAATATTTCTTACAAAACATTTTCATGACAGTATAAATTGGAACTATTTTCTTCAGTGGAGGAGTAAATCAAAGGCGTAAAAAGGTGTATTTATGGGGAAAAGGGTTAATCCATCAACATTTCTTTTCCTACAATAGCCGGTCTTTATGGCACCATGTCTAGAAAGTCTCGGAGACTAGAAGCCTAGGTAAGATCTGTCAGGGACACTTGTTGAGAGGAGATTAGAATGGGCAATTTCTTGATTTAGCGTCTGGGATATTACAACAGGACCACCAACTCACACAAGCACCGAAAAAACCTCAATCAATATCCATACATAGCTTGACATTATGGGCAACAGCACAAACAGTCCTAATCAAGAAACATTACGCACGAAAATGTCATCAGTGCTAAGAAATGCCATAGAATACTTCAGCAGATTGTCTTAACCCACTGCTCCATAGACACACATTTTTACTCATTTAATTTACTCTTTTTCAGGAGAAAAAAAACAATCACTTTATACAACTATGGATATGTATTGTGAGAATTTTTGCTACATCCTAGCAGATGATAGCTTAACCCTTTACCCAATAGCCTATTTCAAGTTTTGAAAATAGTTGACTACTTAAAACAGGTTGAAAATAAAGCAGAATGCGCCTTTAGGCGCACTCTGCTTTACTTTCAGCCTGCTTTAAGCTACCACCTGCAAGAATAAAGAAAATATTCCTAATGAAACATATTCACCACTGTTTAAATTGGAACTATATTTTTCAGCCGAGGAATAAAAGTGAATGCGCTAAAAGGCGCATCTATGGGGGAAAGGGTTAAAGCAGGCTGAAAGTAAAGCATTCTGCTTTTCTTTCACCTGCTTTAAGCGGTCACCTGTCTTCCATACTTAGAAACAGGGTTATGAGAGAAATAGGGAAATGGGTTAAATACTTGCTCAACTATGGTATTATCGTTCTGAAAATGCATAGAAAACTCATTACAAGCACATGAACACAAACCTCCTATTCAATATTCAATATTCAAGACAATCTAATCAGCATCCAGTTACAAACATGCCTCATCTTCAATTCAATGCAACAGTTGGCTGTCCATAGCAGAACCCTGGCAATTCCCCTGGTGTCACACAAAGAACCCTTATTAACTCATTGAACCCTAGCAACGAGTATGTGCAGTCACATTTACAAACCATGTACCTATAAAGAACAGTGCTACAGATAACTCAACAAATTTAACATTTTCTCATTTATTTCAGCACCAAATGCTATGGTGTTACTACTCATTAGAATCATCGGGAAGAGACGATTCTATTGAGAACTGACACAATAGGGTTTAATGCAAAAATATACATTTTTAGTTTTTGAAATACTCCCCTTATCTGGAGCCCTGTCTTGTTCTAAACAACAGTGCAGAACCCTAAAGATACGCCACAATTTGTGGTGACTGTGTGGACAATACTGTCTTTATATCTGTACATCTATATTGGAATCATCCAGCAAGCATACAGGGAGAGTTCATACCAATATCCTGTCAAAAATGGGTTAAATTGGTACCGACAACCGACTAAACTTAAAACCAAACTTGCACATTCTGCTTCTTTAACCCGTTACTCCACAGATGCACGTTTTGATGCCTTTAATTCATTCTTCCACTGTAGAAAATAGTTCCAATTTATAGTCATGAATGTGTTTCTTCATTCTAGCAGATGGTAGCTTAAAGCAGGCTGAAATTAAAGCAGAATCATTCTGCTTTACTTTCAACCTGCTTTAACCCATTACACCATAAGTACGCCTTTTTACGCCTTTAATTTATGCCTGCAGTGAGGAAAATAGTTCCAATGTATATACCGTAATGAGTATGCAGGTTCAGAAATATTTTCTTTACTCTAACAAATTTAAGCTTAAAGCAGGCTGAAAGTAAAGCAGAATGTGCCTTAAAGGCACATTCTGCTTTACTTTCAACCTGCTTTAAGTTGTCACCTGTTTTCAAAACTAGAAATAGGCTATGGTGTAATTGGTTAAGTCATCTATTTTCAAAACTAGAAACAAACTATGGAGTAGTAAGAATTAGTTTATACCAATTGTGCTCCATCCAATAACTCCAGAGCATTGATATCCATAAACCATAACCCATTTTTTTCCATGAATCATGAAAGCCATTTTTTATAATCCAAAACATTTCAAATATCCATTACAATCACTCGCACAAACATATCTCTTTTTGTACGTTGGTGGCCACGATTCTAAAAACTGTTGATAACGTTTACAAACAGTTTGGATTCAGATCAGGCCCCACATTAGTGGATCTGGATCCAAACTGTTTGCCACTCCGATTAAATTTTTGCAAAAACTGAGCATGAAAGCAATAATGTTATAAATACAAACTTAGGCACTCATTTTCTGTGAAGGAAGCCATCATTTAGGCTCATCTGTTGACTATATGTCGTAAATATTGGGATCAATACTCCTCTCAGACTAATAACTCCAATAAAAGAAAAGCACACACAAACTTTCCACTGGTACACAGTCTGCACTTTCTTGGACACTGCCAGAATTCTTCGCGATTGTGCATCTATGAGTGGACGCTGAACATTGCATCAATATTTCAGTCCTTGGAAATTCTTGTCTCTCTTACGGATATTTTGCGCATTGCTGACAGATTGTCAACATCTTCGTTTTCTTTCCTGCGAATCAATCACAATACAACCCCCTGCTATGGCGTGACTTCATATTGCAGGGCTCCAGAGAAAAGGGAGAAAAGTGAACAAATCCAACAATTTCTCACTCATTTCAGCACCAAATCCTATGGTGTTGCTACTCATTAGAATTGTCTCTTCGAGACAATTCTAATGAGTAGTGACGCCATAGGATTTAATGCAGAAATAAAGATTTTAGTTTTTGCAATACTCACCTTATCTGGAGCTCTGTTCATAATGATGTTGAAGAGAGACTGTTGAATAAATCAGAATGAAAGTGAAGCAGATACTCCAAAAGTAAAAGGTTAAAGTAAAGTAGTAAAACAAATGTAAATGGACTACCGGAATAATTGTCTTTTGACACCTGGCATTAAAATAACTCAATATAAGACGAATTCAATCAAAGTAATGCAAAAACTTTCAAAAGACTTTTCTGAATAACTTTTATCCTGCATAAACAGGTGGCATCATTATTATGACGTCCTGATGGGTAGCTGCTAACACAGGTTGAAAGTAAAAGCAGTTAGCAAGTGCAGGAGCTTTCTGCTTTATTTTCAGTCTGCTTCAGACATCCGCTGCTTTAAGCACTGAAACAAGAGGGCCTAGATGGCCATAAAGTGCTCACCTGAGTACACCACTAAATTTTGACCTAGTGACCTAGATTTTGACTTGACATTACCCATATCAACCTTGACCTAGATTTCAATGAGATAAACATTTCAGTCCAGTTTCACTAAAATCAAATGAGATTTGTAACCTGTAGAGTGTTAACTGGGTTTTTCTATGATTTGACCTAGTGACCTAGTTTTTGACCTGACATGATTCCAAGTTCCACCTAGACATAGATTGTATTGAGGCAAATATTTTGACCAAGTTTCATCAAGATCAAATGAGATTTGTGGTCTCTAGAGTGTGAACAAGATATTTCTATAATTTGACCAGTGACCTAGTTTTTGACCAAACATAATCCATATTTGACCTTAAGCTAGATTTTGATAAGGCAAGCATTTGATTAAAGTATCATCAAGATATAATGAGATTTGTACCCTCTAGAGTATTATCAATGTTTTTCTATGATTTGATCTCGTGACCTAGTTTTTGACCTGAAATGACCCACATTCAAAACGGACCTAGATTTCAATGAGGCAAACATTTTGACTAAGTTTTATTAAGATTCAATGAGATTTGTAGCCTCTAGAGTGTAAGTGTTAACAATGTTTTTTCCATGATTTGACATAGTGACCTAGTTTTCCACCTGACATGACCCACATTTAAACTTTGACCTAAGTTTCAATAGGCAAATATTTTGATTTATAAGTTTCATTTAGATCCAATGAAATTTGCAGCCTCTAGCGTATAACAAGGTTTTTCTATGATTATACCTAGTTACCTTGTTTTTGACCTGACATGATTCACATTGGAACTAGACCTAGATTTCTTCAGAATAAACATTGTCATCAAGTTTGATGAAGATCGAACGCTATTTGTAGCAGCTACAGTGTCAACCAACCAACTGTGGATGACAGACATCCAGCAATCCTACTAGCTCACCTTCAGCACTTCCTACTCAGGTGAGCTGAAAAGATGTGAATGCAAGAGTTACATAAAATCCTAAAAATTGGGAGACCATTAAATTTTATAACTGCCGTAATTTTAATTACCATAAAATTTGAACAAATTGCTTTTATCACACACTAATTTGCCACAAAGGTGCAAACTGAATGGCAAACAGTGTAGACCCTGATCAGAACAGTCCGATCAGGGTTTACACTGTTTGCTCAGGCCTGTCTGTCCCATTACATGTACTTAGGATCATTCCGACTTCATATGTCATGACAAAAGTACTGTAAATACTTTGAACAACTTCTACTATTGGTGCTTAGTAATCTTCACATAATTATAGACCACCAGTTCCTTAATTCATGTCATGTCAAAAAGTAAAAGCTACCAATTCTCCTACTGAATATTCATGTATGAAACCCCACCCACTATTAACATCTAACATCTAAACTATTACATTGGCTCATAAATTAAGCAAATATTTCCCATTTCTATAAGCAAGCAGTGCAGATGTCTGATCAGGGTTGCACTGTTTTAACCCATTGCCCTATAGCCCGTTTCTAGTTTTGAAGATAGGTGACCACTGAAAGCAGGTTGAAAGTAAAGCAGAATGCACCTCAGGTGCATTCTGCTTTACTTTCAACCTGCTTTAAGCTAACATCTGCTAGGATATACAAAATATTTCTAATGGTTCACATTTATGACTGTATAAAGTAGAACTATTTTCTTCAGTAAAAGAATAAATTAACGGTGTAAAAAGGGGTATTTATGGGGTAATGGTTTAGCAAGACTTAGTGTGCCAATGTACTTTTAATACCAGGAGAAGGGTTAGCATCTAAACCACCTGTTTTCATTTGTTATCCTAAGACATATAAAGTCATAATGCATACCATAAGTAAATGCTAATTTTTCAGCTTGGAAGATAGCAATGTGACCACCGCCCATGTGTTTCATAACCAGCATGCTACACTATGCCAGTACTAACGTCCCAGCTGCTATGATGGACAGCATGGACCATATTTCAGCTAACACTATTTACATCTACGCTTCCCTTACCGTGGTGCATCTTCCATGAACTATCCACAAAACTTCCAACACATCAAAACAAGTCAGAAACTGATCCAAATATCACCAAATCGAGAAATTTTCCCGAAAAAAAAATCCCAATTATACCATCTACGTTTACATCCAACTGATATCCTGCCGGAGAATCGGTGAAGAATTTGTTTAGTGTATACACTAGCAGTTGTATAACTAGGCCATATACTGCCCTTAACTCACTCCATATGCTATACCAGTCGGTATACTGTGCAAACAGTGTAGACCCTTATCAGAGGGGTACGTACGGACCCCTCTGATCAGGGTCTGTACTGTTTGTTTAAATTTTATTTTTTCTACATTGTTTTCTAAATGCACCCCCTAAAAATCAACATGAACGTGTTACTTTTCAAAAGAGGAATAGTCCAACATACAATTGGTAATCTGTCAGCTCTAGACCCATGTCATGCATTTTCTATATGGAAAAATATGGCTTTAATAATTATTCAGAGCAAAAATACATAGTAAGTAATGACTGCTATGAATTAGATGGGGGGAAAGGAAGTTAACCTAGTGATGCCTTATGCTGAAGTGAGTGACATGGATGACGGGCTAAAGGATGTTTACAGTCAGCGGGGTAGATATCTAGGTCAGACATTGGCAAATGGCAAAGTTTACCCTCCCTGCTTGCACCTGATTGGTCCAATTATGACAGGGCAGTGTCCTTTACATGGCTATAGTCAGGACCTGGACATGAATATCAACAGTGTAGATCCAGATCTGGCAACCACAACTTCTGTTAAGTGGCACACAGAAATTTGTGCTGAACGTTTCACAAGCTATAGAATAATTTTTCTTTCAATATATTTAGATGAACCAATATTGTGTTAGTAAATCCCTCTCTTACTGTCACTGATTTGTGTTAATTATTCGGTGTTTAAGACAGGTGACTACTAAAAAAAAGGTAACAGTAAAACCTTTTTTATGCTTTTAACTCATTTCTCCACTGAAGAAAATAGTTCCAATTTTATATTATCATGAATATGCGCCATAAAAATATTTCTTACATCCTAGCAGATGGTATCTTAAAGTAGGCTGATATAAAGTAGAATGACTTTGTACTTAAGGCAATTTCTATGAGCTTTCTTTATTACTTTTTCCCTGCATTAAACAGTCACCTGTCTTTCAATGCTAACAACCTACCTAATTCAGTGGTCACTTAATTCAGGTAAAGCAGATAGTTCGATATAATCCTATAGAATCTTTATGTGTTACTTTCACATTGTTTTAATCTATATCACCTATATTCAACAGCATCACTGATCCTCATTTAACCTTCCCCCCTATTAGACAATAGCTTAAACCAGGCTGAAAGTAAAGCAGAATGCGCCTTAAGTGCATTCTGCTTTACTTTCAATCTGCTTGAAGTGGTAATTTGTCTTCAAAACTAGAAACAGACTATAGGGCAAAGGGTTAAGTCCAATTATCAGGACAAACTGGTAGACTGGTGTCCTAAGGCACTTGTGTGGGAGGAATAGGGAAAGCCATCATAACCCTTTCCCCTAGGGAACACCTTTAGACCCCTTTATCTATTCCTTATAGAAACACCATTTCATCTTTCTACACAGAGTATCTTGTTATTGGATAATGGGTTAACCCTTTGAACCCTAGTCCCGCATATAGGCGTCTTTTTCAAACAGTGTACATGTGAATAGTACACTTGTCCTGTGCAAACAGTGAAGACCCAGATCAGAGGGCTCCAAAAGGAGCCCTCTGATCAGGGTCTTCAGTTTGTCATAAGCCAAACATTGACAAAAACAATCCTTAAAGTCAGAAATGGACTAAACTAAATTGGAAACTGGAATTGTCCATTTAAAGTTTCAGGGAGCAAAGAGTTAAAGAGCCTTAGGAAATTTTCATTTGTCCCTACAAGTGGATGCTTAAAGCAGGCTGAAAGTAAAACAATAAAGCTTTTATCTTTACTTTCAGCTGCTTTAAGCAACCACTTGTCTTAAACACTGAAAACAAACTTAGGAAAGAGCTAACCCTTTACCCCATAGCCTATTTCTACTTTTGATCACTTAAAGCAGGCTGACAGTAAAGCAGAATGTGCCTTAAGACACGTGCTGCTTTAATTTATCAGCCTGCTCTAAGCTAGCTACCATCTGCTAGAATATAGAAAATATTTCTTTAATTTAATGGTGTATAATCATGACTGTATACGGTTTAACTATTTTCTTCAGTGAAGGAATAAATCAAAGGGCATAAACGTAATGAGTAAATTAAATTAGAAGATGAAAGTGGTGAGATATGAGACGTTATCAGTCACATGAAGGACATACCAGTTGTACACCGGGCAGCCTTAATTGACCGCTAGAGTGGACTGTCGGTCAGAAAGTCAAACAAAACTGACCAAAGGTAACAAGGTCAAATCACTATTGCACTAGCCTTTCAGGCCACAAGAATGTGACGTCTACATTAACCTTTACACCGCTCAACTTTCAAATCTAGACTTATCCATTTTCACATAATGGACTAGTTTATAGCCACTCTAAAGGGGGTTGTCCTTAAAATGATACAAATTATGACAATTAAATAGTGCAGACCCATATCACAGGACTGAGCATTATTGAGCACTCTAATCAAGGTCTACATTGTATGCAAAAGATAGGTTTACATGCGGTTCAAGGACTATAAGGTTAAGAATGTCATTTGTCATAAATTATATATACAGGTCAAAGCTAATTTCTTCATCTACATGTGCACAAATCCAGGTGAATCTCTCATGTCCTGATCAACTTGTTACCTCATAGACTGTTTTAAAGACAGGTGACTGCTTAAAGCAGGCTCAAAATAAAGCAGATTAATGTGCCTTAAAGGCTTTCAGCCGGCTTGAAACTACCATCTACTAAGATATAGATAATATGTATTTCTTACATGCATATAAGTATAAACAGGAACTATTTTCTTCAGTCCAGGAATAGATTAAAGACATTTATAATAAACATAATTATTCATGGTGTAATGGGTTATAAGTCTAAAATAAACTGTTTATTTTTAAATTTCTTTTAAACAAATTTTAGAAGTTACAGTAGACATTATTAGTTTGGATCTTAATAAATCTGTAAACAGGTTAATTATGATGAAGATCAAGGATTTTAGTTTCTAGTTTATAAATTAACCTTTCTAGACATTAAACGCAGTGTTTGCTAAAAATGAAAATGCTTAATGCTGAAATCAACTAGTGTTCCTCTATAATATAAGTCTAGAAATACGATCCAAGAGAAATACAGTTTGGATCTTAATATATATATGTACCTTAAAACTGCTTTAAATTAACCTATTATCACATAAATACGCTTTTTTACACCTTTAAAGTATTCCTAGTTCCAATCTATACAGTCATGGATAATGCACCATTAGAAATATTTTCCTTATCATAGCAGACAACAACTTAAAGCAGGCTGAAATTTAAGTAAAGCAAAATGTGCCTACAGGGTTAAAAACTTAAAACTGCTTTAAATCAAAAGGTATAGAAAGGTTGTTTTCCTGCTTTCAAAGAGTTACCATGGTAAATAATTCATAGATTTTTCAATCTTACATGAACTTGTGAACTTCAGAGAGCAAGTCTGGTGTCTGCACTTTCATTCGATCAACACACCCTCCCTCTGTGAAGGGCTTTTAGCAGCAAGCCATAAACTATTGCCTTTTTTCCACATGCACTCAGGTTTCAGCATGCATTGATAAAAATTGTGCAACATCAGCAACTTTAAGTGAAATGCATAGAACAAATTCTGAGCTCATGATAGACATCAGAAAACTGTTGTGCAAGTTAAGTAACAATTTGACTGAACAGCATGATAATTCAGACAATTACTTTGCAATTTAGTATGAAAATGATGTGTTAAGTATGAAATCAGAAATAAAACTGCTTGTTTAATCAAACAGTGATGCCTGTAAACTCATTCACCCCTGAAGCTTTTAATGGCTATTTACAATTTCTCCAATTAAGTCATTACGTCAAGTCAATTGCAAGACTATTTAAGGTTGCGATTCTAACGCAAAATGACAAATAGTGCATGCAGACCCTGATCGGAGGGCTCTGGAATTTTCTTTAAGTGATTTCTGTTTTACTTTTGTTCTGCATTCAGGAGCCATATGTCATTAAGATCGTCCAATTACTGAATCACATTTTTTTTTAATTTTTGAAAATGATAAGGTCTGCTTGTACAGTCAATAGGAATTCAGATGTTAATACTTATTTCCTAATAAACATGTTTGTAATAATTATTTCCATTGCAAACACTGGAGTTTGCATGGCATCTGATCAGGCTTTACACTGTTTGCCATTAAAGTTAAGACGGCTAATTAAAATTTTGAACAGCTGTCATTTTGTTGGTTTTAACTGCATTTAGTTTTGTTTCAATGGAACGAAAGAAATAATGTCATATTTGCCACTGTTCTAGGCAATGTTTTCAACCATACATGCATCAATACTAGCAGAGTTATGACCATCAGGACCATAGCAGATATACTAATGGGCAATATAGTGGTTATTATCATCCAGTAAATTGAGACCACCTCTGAGCTTTGTAATCATCATACAGTTAAACCTGGGTTATTTTCAAAGCAGCTTAAATTTTTAAGCAGCCACACTCTTACAAGCAGACTGCAGCTCATTTAAGGCAGGTGACTGCTTAATGCAGGACAATGGTATAGTAGAAAGCTCCTATGGGAGCTTTCTGCTTTATCTTTGACCTGCATTAAGCTGCAACATGCATTAAAGCATTAGTTTGCCTTTTTGCGAGTAGCTGTTTAGTACAAATTTGCCTGCTGGGTAATTTTTTGTCTGCTACTGTTCTAAAAATAGAGTTTTCTAAATTTCTTTTCAAATTAAGATCAGAGTTTTCAAACAGTTAAGATCCTGATAAGACGCCGCGTACTGCAGCGGCACATCAGGATCAAATCTGTTTGCAAAGGTTGTCATGGTTTCGTCGCAAGACACAAGTTTACCTGTACCATTATAATGATGACGTTAATCTAAACCATACTCTTATCATATCAGACAAATAATCAATAGGAGACAAGCTATATTACTGTCCCTATGGTAATTATATTTCTAATTAATAATGATATTGTCTAAACAACAGAATATTATGAAATATGAAATACTTTCTTTTTTTTCAAAAGTGATAAGTTATTATTATGATAGGCAATTATTGATGAGTTTACCAATTATTGACGAGTTTACCTATTAATTATAAGTCTTCAAATATTAACATATTTCATATAATGTTTCATAGCTATGCAATGCAAGGAGTATTCTGCTTTACTATTAGCCTGCTTCAAGCTATCATCTGCGTGGATAAAGAAAATATTTTTTATGATGCATAATTCATGACTTCGTATAGAGTGGAACTTATTTTCTTTAGTGGAATAATAAATTAAAGGCATTAAAATGTGTATTTATGGAGTAATGATTTAACCAATTACCCCATAGCCTGGTTCTTGTTTTGAATAAAGGTGACTACTTTCAACCTGCTTTAAGCTATCATCTTCTAGGATATAGCAAACATATTTTATGACATATTCATGACTGTATCAAATTGAACTATTTTCTACAGTGAGGGAATAAATCAAAGGCGTATTTATGGGGCTATGGGTTAAACTGCTATACAACAGGACACAAGCTTGCAGGGTAAATCACAACATGCCGTCACAACTTATTCCACATCTCTTTTCCCGATTTTTCCAGTAATTGATCTAATGGCGCTTTACAAGAGCCAAGCGACTCCAGCTGCCAAAAATGCTCCCCAAAACAGCAACAAGCATGCAACCCGGTCTGCAACCAATCAACCACCACGTCTTGCGGATAAATATGAAATACTCGGAATTTTTGCAATGTCGTGTTTACATGAAATTCAAAAAGACCAGTAATAAGGCCCCCAAGTGCCTTTCTAATCCGGGAATTTCAAACATGGAAGGATTTAATTCACATGCATACAGAAGCAATGACGGTTTAACCCATTACTCTATGCCTTTTTATGTCTTTAGTTTATTCCTTCACTAGAAGAAAATAGTTAAACAAGAAAATAACTCACATGATGAATTTAGGTACCGTAAGAAATATTTTCTATATCTTAGCAGATGGTTAACTAAGCTTGAAGCAGGCTGATAGTAAGCAACATTCTGCTTTACTTTCAATCTGCCTTAAGTATCAACTATAACTGTTTTCAAAACTAGAAACAGCTAGGCTATGCAGTTACAGGGTTTAAGCAGACTGAAATTTAGTAAAGCACAAAGCTCCAACAGGAGCTTTCTGCTTTATTAATACTTTGGGCCTGCTTTAAGTAATCACCTTTGTTTGATACTGGAAAAGGCTTAGTTCCAAAGGAAACGAGAGCACCGCAAACGGTACATAATACGCTCACTAGCAGCCTTTAAGTTATAGTATATCTGAGTACATCAAGGGCAGATAACTCTGTAACGAAAAATGGAATGAACCTCAAACTTAACTCAGCTTCATATCTTTATGCATATAAAATTTGTGTGAATTTGTTGACAGTTTTCTGGAAAAAAACTCAGGACAAACAAATGTTGACGGATGAACGAACAGACGAATGTATGGACGAACGTACAGACGGATGGATAGGCCTACGCCAATATATGACCACCTTTAGAGGTGGGCGTATGAAAATTGGTACAATCCTTCCTGTAGATAATGTGCATGCTACTTTGCATTCTCTATGTAGTAAACTTTAACTCTTTGAACCCTAGTCTCGCATATAGGCATCCTTTTCAAACAGTGTACATGTGAATAGTACACTTGTCCTATGCAAACAGTGAAGACCCAGATCAGAGGGCTCCGAAATGATGCCAAACATTGACAAAAACAACCCTTACACTTTTCAGAAATGGACTAAACTTAAATGCAAACTGGAATTGTCCATTTAAAGTTTTAGGAAGGAAAGAGTTAAAGCGACTCGCAACCAGATGGTGCATTAAAAATAGTAATTTGTAAATATGTGTCAAACGCTTATATAAATGGTAAAGAATTGGTTTAGGATAAGAAATTCTGTTCAAAAAAATGTATTTCAATAAAAAAAATACTGGTCTCTGGTGGGATTCGAACCCGGGGCCCGGCATTGGCGGACAGAATGCAAAATAGGGGAAACCGCTTAGACCAATGGACCACGGAACTATCCGTTTATCTCGGATCGATTTAACGTATTTCAATGTGTAGCATCGAAAGTGCATACAACTTCTTAATTCGGCTCGAGTTTATGTCTGAGCCCGTGTAGAGAAGCAACAACAACAACTATACCGTCTACTAGTCGGTATAGAAAAACGATGGAAAATATCTAAAAATCTAGGATTCGGTAACGATTCTTGAAACTTTTTTTGGACTGATCATATTTTTTTAATGTCAGAAGCCAAATAATGCCACAAATTTGCTTTTATTTGAGTATTTTATTTTATTTTGACAAGTACACCATCCGGTTGCGAGTCCCTTTAAGGTGTAATGAATGGTGAGTTGGCAATAAAATACTATCTTTCAAACAAAAACAACCAATACTGCACCCTGTCATTAACAATACTGTCAAACCTGTTTTAGCGATCATTAAAAAAACATTAAAGTTGTTGTATTCATAACAGGTGGCAGCTTAATGCAGTGCAAAAGGCATGTAGAAGGCTCCTATAGGAGCCTTCTACATGACTTTTGCCCTGCATTATATATATAAGCTGCCACCTGTCTTTAAAGATCAACATGATCTTCATTCCGTGGTTGTTTCACCCAGGTTTGACTGTGACCTCAAGGACATGGGAGCATGCAAACACACACCTTTGTGGTACATGTAATACCAAGAAGAAATTTCAGAGTGACATTCTGTGACATCACTCCTTGTCCCTCAAAAGCCACTTTTGGTGTACCACAAAGTTGCCATAATTTACCATATTGTGCAAATTCATTTTCATTTTAAACCCCCAAAAGAGGATC
Source organism: Gari tellinella (assembly GCA_922989275.2). Classification (NCBI taxonomy): domain Eukaryota; kingdom Metazoa; phylum Mollusca; class Bivalvia; order Cardiida; family Psammobiidae; genus Gari; species Gari tellinella. The sequence goes on from OV277871.1 coordinate 5,147,293, forward strand.
CGAATAATTATGAAAACCACTGAAATCTGTTAACCCCTTCAATTGCTTATATGGACACTTTTTGAAAACAATGAAAACCACAATCAAACAGATCCCGAAAGAGCTGACTGGTTAGGGTGTGGACTGGTTCCTTATACATTATAGGATCTGTCTGATTTGAGACTGAACTCAATTTTTCCTGGGAAATGTTTTCGTTACTGAAGTAGCTGATGATATAGTTCAGATGATAGATGTTCAAAGTGGGTGCCACCCAATAGAAACAAATATTAAATTTTCAATATTTGATACAGGTTGGCACATTCTGCCTGCTTTAAGCGGTACTCTGTCTTCAAAACTAGAAACAGGCTTATATGGGTTGAAGGGTAACAAACAAACATGACATCCAAATGGATCACAATGCTTACAAAAACTATATTAGCCACTTTTTGTACGACCATGTGACATAACCAGTGTCAACATAAAGTTCAAGAGCGTACTTAAGTCATCATGAGGAGCCCACTTCCTCTCTGGCATTAATTGAGAGGATTCAACTAACTGCCACTAACATCTTAAACCCATTACCCCATAGCCTAGTCCTATTCTAGTATTCCAGTATGGAAGATAAGTGACCACTTAAAGCAGGTTGAAAGTAGAGCAGAATGTGCCTTAAGGCACATTCTGCTTTACTTTAAGCCTGCTTAAAGCTACTATCTGCTAGGATGTAGAAAATATTTCTTATTGAACATACTCTGTCTCAAGATTGTATAAGAAGGATTAACCAATGACCTGGTTAATCAACACTGGATGATGATGATGATGATGATGATGATGATGATTCCCATTGCCCCATAGCCCGTTTCTAGTTTTGAAGATAGTTTGCCCCACTTAAGGCAGGTTGAAAGTAAAGCAGAGTGTGCCTTAAATTGGAAACTGGAATTGCCCATTTGAAGTTTCAGGGAGAAAAGAGTTAAAACAATGTTGCATTGATGGCTGGAGTAAACAATGGGTTTCTTGTTGGCTCATTGAGACTCAAGCAGGTAACAAGATGAAACTAATGAGCCTGTGTCCTTTTGATGTCAGCAATATGTTGTCCGCTACAACATTTGGCATCTGTTAATTCATTTAATATATAAAACCTGTGACTTTTTTCTTAATCATTATCAATGCTGACCTGCAAGATTTATTGGTACATGTAATTGCAAAATTTATGTTATAATTCATCTCAGAAGCTAGTTAACTCTTTCCTCCCTGAAACATTAAATGGACAATTCCAGTTTCCATTTTAGTCTAGTCCATTTCTGACTTTTAAGGATTGTTTTTGTCAATGTTTGGCTTGATGACAAACAGTGAAGACCCTGATCAGAGGGCTCCTTTCGGAGCCCTCTGATCTGGGTCTTCACTGTTTGGATAGGACAAGTGTTTTATTCACAAGTACACTGTTTGAAAAGGACGTCTATATGCGGGACTAGGGTTCAAATGAGTTAACTCAGATTCTGATCAAATTCCAAACTGTCTTACAGACTTACATTTTGCATTAATGTTTAACCCTTACAGCAGGGCTCCAGATCAGGGGGTTATTTCAAAAACTAAAATCTTTATTTCTAAATTAAACCCTATGGTGTCACTACTCATTAGAATCGTCTCTTTGAGACAATACTAAAAAGTAGTAACACCATAGGATTTGGTGTTGAAATAAGTGAGAAAATGTTGGATTTGTTCAGTTTACCCTTTCTTAACTGGAGCCCTGCCTTACATTGACTTTTTTTGGAATGGACTTCTGTTTTCTGATAAATGACTAGTTTACAGGGACTCTCAACCAATATATTGTAAAATACCCAGTATGACACACAGTGCAGACACTGGTCAGAGGGCTCCTTAAAATACTGGAGCCCTCTGATCTGGGTCTTCACTGCTGGCATTGGATGGATATACCGGGTATCTGGTTCAAGCACTTTCAGGCTTAAGGTACAAACAAATACAAGCTAAATCCAGTAAAAACATTTTGATGATTGTTTTGTAGCAGCCAATATTATAACAGCTTTGGAGTTTGTTGCTTTATACCTCCCTTTAAGCTGCTCTCAGAGACCAATTAACCCATAGCCTGTTTCTAGTTTTGAAGACAAATGACCAATTAAAGTAGCCTGAAAGTAAAGCAGAATGTGTCTTCATGCACATTCTGTTTACTTTCAGTCTGCTTTAAGCTGCCATTTACTAGAATATAAAAATATTGTGTATTGTTTATATTAATGACAGTATAAAGTGGAACTATTTTCTTAAGTTAATCATGACTGTATAAAGTGGAACTTTTTTCTTAAGTAGAGGAATAAATTCAAGACAAAGGAATGTGTGGAATAAAGGGCTAAACAATATAAAAGAATATAAAAAGGATGTCCTAAAAACGTTTTTTTGAAGGAATAGATACAGCTGTCAAAAAATGATTATATTATTTGAAGGGACTGGGTTAACTCTTCGCATGCTAGCAGCAGATACATGCGTCAAAGTGATAACCTTTGCCAACTGTTTGGATCCTGATGAGACGCCGCATAATGCGGTGTCTCATCAGGATCCAAACTGTTTGACAGTCTGACCCTGTTTTGAATATAAATTTTGAAAATTCTATATTTAGAATAGTAGCAGACGACAATTGTTGCAGACGACAACAATTTCCCAGCATGCAAAGAGTTAATATTAATACAAGTGAAACAATATGGACAGTACCTGTCTTTATTATTATTATTGTACTTGTAACAAACAGGACCTGTTGATGTCTACATTGAGTACCAATCAAGGACAAAGTCATAAAGCTGGGAAATGAACTTCAGCCTATTTCAGCCTAGTGCTACAGTGGAGAAAACGTTCTTTCCCAATAAACGCATTAACGCTTAAACTGTTATTTCTATTGCAAACAGTTTGGTGCCAGATCAGGCTTCAAACTGTTTGCCACTATAATAAACATGACTTGTCAGAATTGTCCAAAAGTTGTACTTTTCTACAATTTAGTGTTTTGCGTTTGCGTTTAAACGGGAAAGAATAACGATATGGAAGTTCTACTGTATTTCCGCCTAGTGCTAGTAGCAAGGCTATTGATTTCGATGTCCAGTACAATCCCAGACAAGAGTCAATAAAGTTGTCTGGGAAATATGACAACTTCCATCATTTGCCACTGTTTGCCACTGTTTGAGAGCCCTAGACAGTTTTACTGTCTATAAGGTAAGTACACCCAGTCAATGATAAAGTATGGACATCTCTAAATACACCTAGTTAAACCATTACCCCATAAATACGCCTTTTTACGCTTTTAATTTATTCCTGCGCTGAAAAAAATAGTTTCAAATTATACTTTCATAAATATATATCATAAGAAATATTTTCTCTATCCTAGCAGATGCTAGTTTTAAGGCACATTCTGCTTTACTTTCAACCTGCTTTAACCCATTACCTCATAGCCTATTTCTAGTTTTGAAGACAGGTGGCTATTTAAAGCAGGTTGAAAGCAAAGCAGAATGTGCCTTAAGGCACATTCTGCTTTACTTTCAGCCTGCTTTAAGCTAAAATCTGCTAGGCTATATAAAATATTTGTAATGGTAATTGTTCATGAGGGTATAAACTGGAACTATTTTCTTTAGCGGAGGAATAAATTAAATACGCTAAAAGTCGCTTCTATGGGGGAAAGGGTTAAGTGGTCACCAATCTTCAAAACTAGAAACAGGCTATTGGGTAAGCTCTTTGCATGCTGGATATTTTGTTTATCTGTAAAAATTGTTGCTTGCTATTGTTCTGAAATAGAACTTTCTAAATTTCTTTCCTAAACCTGGTCAGAGTGTCAAACAGACGCTGCGTTCCGCGGTGTCTCATCTGGATTCAAACTGTTTGCAAAGGTAATCGCTGTCGGACATATCTGCCACTAGCACCCTTTTCTCCATAGCTGTGTGAACAAATTACCTATATCCCAATTTCTAGTTTTGAAAACAGGTGACCACTTGAAGCAGGTTGAAAGAAAAGCAGAATGTGCTTTTCCTTTTAAAAGGAAATTTTAATATGTATTGAATCTATTTCTCCTATGAAAAAACCATTTCCAATTTATACAGTCAATAATGATTATCATAAGAAATATTTTATTCAAGCAGACTGTAGCTTAAAGCAGACTAAGAGTAAAGAAGAATGCACCTTTAGACACATTCTGACTTACTTTCAACCTGCTTTAAGTGGTCACCTGTCTTCAAAACTAGAAACAAGCCATTGGCTACAGGGTTAACATGCATTCTGCTTTACTCTCAGCCTGCTTTAAGCTTAATCATGCATCGGCCAGATATAGAAAATATTTGTTATGATATTTCTTACAATACATAATATTCATGACTAAAGAGGGGAACTATTTTCTTTAGTGGAGGAATAAATTAAATGTGTAGAAAGGTGCATTTAACTCTTTCCTCCCTGAAACTTTAAATGGACAATTCCAGTTTCCATTTTAGTCTAGTCCATTTCTGACTTTTAAGGGTTGTTTTTGTCAATGTTTGGCATTGTGACAAACAGTGAAGACCCTGATCAAAGGGCTCCTTTCGGAGCCCTCTGATCAGGGTCTTCACTGTTTGCATAGGACAAGTGTACTATTCACATGTACACTGTTTGAAAAGCACGTCTATATGTGGGACTAGGGTTCAAAGAGTTAAGGGGCAATGGGTTAACCAAAATCAGAGATATCTTGGCATTTTTGCTCAGTTTCTCTATTTGTTATATGATATGCCAGCAGTAATTTGAAAACAACCTTGACCTAGATTCCATTTCCAGCCAGGAACATATGATCTTGAATGTAAATTATGTAATAAATACTGGAGAAGTTTTTGTTAGAATAAAAGTACAGAGCTCCAGCTAGCTGATAGGGGGAGTATTTCAAAAACTAAAATCTTTATTTGAGCATTAAACCCTATGGTGCAACTACTCATTAGAATCATCTCGTAGAGACTATTCTAATGAGTAGAACACCATAGGATTTGGTGTCAAAATGAATGAGAAAATGATGATTTTGTTCAGTTAACTCCCTCTTATCTGGAGCCCTGAAAGTATCAGAAATTCCTTTAGAAAGTTCACTGATAAAACAAAATTTATTTCTGCCTTGAGGATTTGAGCGAAAATGCTAGAATCAGTGAGAGATTCACAGACCTCAACTGAACATTTAGTTTCCAAATGAGAGCATCTGGTTCTTGCTCAAGCAGAACTGGAAGATAACAAGGTTAATAGACTGCGCCTCTGATGTGTTTTCTATGAGCAAACAAATTAAAGGGGAAAAAAGAGAATAAGTCCCTTGAAGCAGACTGGTTTTCTAATATTTCCCAGAGGAAAGCAAAAAGAAGAAAATTTGGTTTTACTCAGAGACATCCAGGCCTTACGTCTAATTGTGTTTTTGATCCGCGATAGCGCAGCGCAGCGTAGCGTTTTCGCGGATTCATGTATACCAAATTCGCAAAGTAACACATTTCTTACTGCAAAACTGACTACAACCAAATCTAACAAGAAAATAGTGCTTGCTTTTAGAAGTGATCTATGCTTTGATAGCACTATACATGTGGGTTGAAGTAAGTTGTATCTCTTCTAATTAATTTAATATGAGATTTTTCAATGTTTTCCGGAAGGTCAGAATATGTCTTTTGCTTTATTTTTAAGAAAATGTTGAATAGTATTCATTCGCGAAAATCGCTGATGTCCGTTTTACGAAGCATACTCGGTCCTGTCCGTATAGCCAATAGTTTCGACCGACGAGTATAACGGGGAAAGCCGAGCAGCTGTTCGTATTACATTGCGAAAATCGCCGATGTCCGTTTTACGAAGCATACTCGGTCCTGTCCGTATAGCCAATAGTTTCGATCGACAAGCATACGGGGAAAGCCGATCAGTTATAACGGGAAACGTCTAATCTGGTTTCCGGTACTGTAGGATTATGTGCGTGTTAACCGGGAACCAGAACGAGATATTTTACGTGGGTAAATAAAACATGCCATTTTGCTGAAGTGAAAATTAACCTTAGCAGAAAGAAAAACACGAAGAGGAGATAAGCAAATTGTTATTTGCTCAGAGAGATTGTCGACGGAATTACTTCAAAGTAAGTACGTAGATATTGGTCGTGTTCGAATCATTGAGTTTGTTGACATCGAAAAGTGGGCGGAGCAAATGCGCGAAGATTTACTGATGACAATGATTTTGGCCCGACTCAAATAGAAATTGTGGTCAACGAAAACTTTATATTAGTGTTTTCTTCTGACATATCAGAGTTATTTAAAAGGGATGATCACCGTACTCGTTGATTTCCGTACAGTTAGCCAGGGATACGGAAAGCTGTATTTAATTTACGCACAAAAAGCCTCGTGTAAAAGCCTTTAAGGATTCTACGACGTATTGATACAGATACAATAATTTATTGTGCGTAATGTACAGTAGTCTTTATAGTAGAGAAGAATAAACGCAAACACAATCACTGACAATGCACTAAACTGTAGATGTTTTATTTTATCTTTTTAATCTGGTTCAGGTTGGCAAACAGATTGGAGCCTAATCAGACGTCAGGTTACCCGGCGTCTGTTCTGGCTCCAACCTGTTTGCAATGGACATAATAGTTTTTAGCATTTTATAGGATTCTACGACGTTCTATATTCAGATTCAGATTCATAAACACGTTTATTGAGAATGAATAACATATCAGTAAAATTAGCGCAGCTGTCTCTTGCTGCACGAGGATCATGCTGAATATCTCAAGTTTGAAAGTGTGCAACTATATAGATCCGATGTTACCTTGCTTACCTTTTTACCATTATTAACTATATTGTTCTAAAAATAACTTTGACAAGTCAGAAACATCGAACAATACTTCCGGACAAAAGGAAATGAATAAAACACCCTTTAAAAACAGTCGTAATGCCCCCAATTTTGATAAAGGCAGCGGCTAGACGTCCGGAACCTGACAGCTAGCCAACCGTCACAGGACGGGCTAGACGTCCGGAATAAATTTCTTTCAGGAAATATACTGCTTTATATGTGGGTTAGTGCCTGGGTATATTTAAAACAAGTTGAAACAAAACTAAATGCATTTAATTTTCCATAAAACAACAGAGAGCAATAACAAATCACATTTATATAAAGGAATTAAATTACCTTCACTTAAGACCAACGTTCGCATCCGCCAGTTTAATTGGTAATAGACTGTTGCCCTGACTTTGTCGTTATTAGATTAGCACGCAGGACATTTTTGTTGATTTTATTGTAATTTATGCATGTAAATATCATACTGAATGTTAAAATTAGAGATTGAAGTTAAATATGCCGAAAGTATTTCAAATGGATGGACTACGTATGATATCAATACGTTGATTATCGCCAAATCTAATTATCACAGCCGGTATCTCCATGTCCACGTGGCTAGCAGCAAACTGTGAATGTATCGGAAATAACATTAACAAAGCCATGCAAAAAAAATCCATTGTTATTAACAGTTAAGCATCGGCATAAAGTGGCATTTAGAGTAAAAGTTTGAGTAAAACATGTATTTATGAAGGTCATTATATTTCGAAAAAAGGAAGACCTTTCCATTACCATAGTTCGCTGTGAAATTCTAAGTTGGAGATATTTCTCTGACATTAAGGAAAACAATTAAAAAAGGGAAACATTCTGTCGTGGACGTCATGTACATTTTTTCGAACGTGTCAGTTTAGCGAAAGGTACAGGTCTTCAATCATCAATTAAAAATGCCTGCGAGAGTGCGGTTTTCCTACTAAGGTGGGGACAAAATACGGCAACAACGACAATGGCGGATGCGATCGTAGCTCATAGTGACGGTAAATTAATTCCTTAAAGTGTGACTTGTTTCTGTTCTCGCCGATTTTCTGAAGTTCAAAATTGTATTTAAGGTTGTTTGCCATATATATCCAGGCACTAACTCACGTAAATTATGCAGTATATCAGGGGTGTAAAAATCTTTCAAAAGCTACTCGCCCTGTAGGGCTAGTTGCTATTGAAATCCACTCGCCCTCTGCAACTTTTGCTCGTCCATGAATTTTCATATATAATTCATATGTACTAAAACTTTCACAATTTTCTTATTCGTTTATTTAAATTCGAAAATATCAACATATAGAAACGCACTGTTTAACTGTTTCAATTCTTGTGGGTCTTGTCATCGTTTCGACATCCCTGTTAATGCCGCTATTTTACTACGAAAACGACTGAAGATAGTTTTGTTAGGTTGTTTACATTTTGACAAGTAGCGGGAACTAACGGTGCTTCCGGTTTTTTCGGCATGTAAAATTTTGACTCGTTCAAATTAGGTACGAAATCGTCGAAGCTTTATATTAAGAAATGTTTGCAGTTTGACAGATGATTGAATAATAAAACACGTTATAACACTGTTATTCATACTTTAATTTTATAATTCGAATAAATATTTGAACCACCCCTCGATACTTTCAACACAAATAAACCTTTTTGGGCCGAAACTTTCGTACTTTGAAGGCCGCATAATATAAAGAAGAAACAAGCAGGTGCCTGTGAATAGGAACGCCTCCAAACTCGTTGTCGATAATAGTGAAATGCAAAACATTGTAGAAAATGTGTCGTTGATGTTGACACACGCAGAGAACTTCAGCCGTTTTAATTTGCACTCTAATTACACTGCCCAAAAGATCCACTCGCCCTTAAGGTCGAGTATATATTTGAAAGCACTCGCCCGACTTCAAAACCTACTCGCATTGGCGAGCGGGCAAGTGGAATTTGACACCCCTGTATATGCTCTGACGAAAATCTATTCCGGACGTCTAGCTTACCCTCACAGGGCAGGCTAGCCCTCCGGAACCGGACAGCTATAGCCACTTCCTTTTATAAACGCATATAATGCCATGCGGTCTGGATCCATTTGATTAATTGAGGTCTTCATGTTTGTTTTATCTAGAGACACAAATCACATGGTATAAACATGGTCACGTGACTAAATCATCGCTCGATTTTAGGGTTTGTTAACATTTTGTCAACGGAAAACATCAAGTTAGTGTTGATTCGAATAGAACTTGTTGACAACTATTCCAACTAACGCGAGTGTTTACACCCCAGAGGCCACACATTTTCTCCAATCTTTCTCAAACTTGCTCAGGTTGTATATTACCATAAGAATTTAGATGAGTTTAATTATGGTTGTAATCAGATCAATAGGTCAAGAGTTATCTACCTTTAAATTGCTGAAAATGATATATTTAACACTGTGTTTTCACTCCAGAGGCCACAATATCTACTCAAGCTTTCTTAAACTTGCTCAGATTGTATATGAACATACAAGTTCAAATAAAGGTGATTATGGTCGAAATCAGACAAATAGGTCAAGAGTTATCTACCTTTGAATTGCTGAAAATGCCGTATCTAACAGCATTTACACTGTTTCAACTACAGTTTTGAACAGATTTTGATTATTCTTGCACACAATGTATATAGCTATAGGTTCTCAAAGGAGTGCAATTATTGTTTAAAACTTATTGTGACAATATTTATCTGCCCTTGATATACTTTGAAATGCTAAAAAAGGCTTCATTTCAGTATTGTTTAGTGTCTAGTTATCAGCCCTTGATGTACTCTACTATACTAGAATTATGAGGTTGTATTCCAAAATGGTTTACATGCTATACTGCAAATTTGAATAGATCTAGATGAAAACGGGTGAAACAGAAAGGTAAAGCTATCAGGCTTCAGTACAAAAGGTGAGCGATATCAGGGCCTTCAGGCCCTCTTGTTCTATATTTAGAATCAATGTATTATAAATGGAATCTGTCTCAACCTTACTCACCATAATAAAATATCTGTCTTGTCCAACCATAATTGATTGTTTATCAAGGTGGCTTGCCTAAGGACTGCCTTTGGAGACCTCTGATCTGGAGCAACACTGTTTGCATAGTCATGTGTACCTTCAGAGGTGCACAGTTTGTAAACGACGAGTAAACAAATACTCATTACTAGTCCTGATTGGATGTAAATGAGTGTCTATCCATTTTTCCTAATTTGTTGATATTGCTTTGGTTAGCTCTGATTAGCTGTAACTTTTGTTTCATAACCCCATGAAAAAAATAATTCAGGCCGCGCCTTGTCAGGACTACTTTCTCTTAGTCCAACAGTTACTGCTCTCCAAGAGCGCTGCATGAAGCAGGACGCCGAATGATGTCATTGACTTAACTGCAAAACAATGTCGCGTTTTGGCGGAAAATATATATGGCGAAGGGACTACAACCTACGTTTTAAAGTGTTAAATAATGAACACTCGTGTCAGATTCTCTATTTAACCCTCTTAAATTCAGTAGTGATATTAAATTATGAGGAATAATTGGGAACATTTATTGTATTCATGGAGGTATGAAAAAAAACCTGGACACACTTTTGTATGAAACCGCTTCGCTTTCAATATATTTAAAAGAAGAATTTTTAGAAAACTCAGAACTATACACAGCAAAAATAGAAACTTTACATTGGATTCTAATGTGTATATTTCTGTCTACAAACACAATTTTTCAGAAGCTTAAGTTAGTGTTATTCGAAACTTTGGATCAATGTCTGCAATTTCTCAACAATGGTGATGAAAAAAAATCCAAAAGCAACGTCGTTATTTGACGTCAAAATGCAAAGGGGTCGATTTTAAAATTATCAGAGATGTGAACGTGTACGCAAGATGTGTTTTATTCATTTTACTGTTTCATTTTAAGTGATCGGCTTTTTTTGCATAAAGACAGTTTAGTCATAAGTTAAGATCTGTCCTGTATACGGTCTACTGGTACGGATAGGACGTAAGAGTGTGGTCGTCTCTATGTGACGTCAACGATCTCCGAGTCCGACGATCCCAGACATAACCCGTAGCTCTCAGTCTGTAACGAGTAGTTAGGATATGAATTGTCTATCTTATGCGTCCAAAATGACGCGCAACATCAGTTACTGACGCAACCAAAGTAAGCATGCCAAATGGCCTGATATCTGTGATTTTTAGCTCACCTGAGCTAGCTCAGGGTGAGCTTTTGCAATCCTTGAATGTCCGTCGTCCGTCGTGCGACGTCAACAATTTCAGTGTTTACACTCTAGAGACCACAATATTAATCCAATCTTTCTCAAACTTTCTCAGATGGTATATTGCCATAAGAGTTCAAATGAGTTCGATTATGGTTAAAATCGGACAAATATGTCATGAGTTATCTACCTTTGAATTGCTGAAAATGCCATATTTTACAGTGTTTACACTCTAGAGGCCACAATATTTATCCAATCTTTCTAAAACTTGCCCAGATTATATATGACGATAAGAGTTCGGATGAGTTTGATTTTGGTTGAAATCTGACCAAAAGATAAAGAGTTATCTACCTTTGAACTGCTGAATATCCCATATTTAACAGTGTTTACATTCTAGAGTTCACAATTTTTATCCAACCTATCTCAAACTTGCTCAGATTGTATATTACCATAAGAGTTCAGATGAGTTTGATTATGGTTGAAATCAGACTAATAGGTGGAGAGTTATCTACCTTTGAATTGCTGAAAATGCCATATTTAAGGTGGTTCGACAGCGGGCGGGCCGCATTTCGAGTTCCGGAAATGCTGATGACTTTCACCTGATCTTTGCGGCACATGCTTATAGTAGAAAATGTAGATAAAGAAAAGTTTGAACTGCTTCAGTGTCTTCTCTGTTAGCGCAGTTGATACGGTGATTGACTTGCAATCCAACTGTTCTAGGTTCGATTCCCACTCGCTTCAAAACTTTTTTTTTAACAAATTCTCCGATTTTAGTGACTAGTCAATCCATAACGCAGTGATCAATGGACAGGCTATGTTAAGCCATGTAATAATGAATAATATCAGATGCAAGTATAGTCATGTGACAGCTAAATTTGTGAGGATTATAGCCTATATGACAGATGGCAGCTTAACAAAGGACAAAGGTAATGCTAAAAGATAGATCCTAAAGGAGCTTTTATGCATTACTTTTGTTATGCATTAAACAGTCACTTGCCTTTAAAGATCTACAGGCTAACGTATTCAATGGTCCCTTATTAAAGGTTTGACTTAAGGTATTATTTAGAGCTGACGGCATTTTAAAGTTGAACTCAAGGGAGGTTACTCGTTTTGTGTTAACATTTTGTCAGAATTTCAGGAAAGCATGTATAAAATGCAAATTCCACTGTAGATTTTCATTAGATTTGTGTGACTAGTAGAATTAAGTTATATCTATCTAATAAGAGTAAAATTAGTGTATATTAAACAGCTAGATTTTTTGTAATTTGAGATTTTCAGAATTTGACTTTTTTAAAATATTGATATTTCCAGAAAATATGTTATGAAATACTTTTGTTTGCCCACTATCTTATAGTCTATGTACAGTTTACTTGAATGTACAGAAATTATTGAGTTATATCATTTTATAAAGAAATTATTCCTGTTTATTAAAAAAGGAGCTTTTCTCGACAAAAGGTCCTCTCAGGAAAAAACGGCACTGTAACTTTTTTTTATATTAACGATTTTTCACTCTCCATATGGTATATTTCAATTTAATCAAGGTTTCAAAGAATTCTGACACAGAATAAGCTGACCCGCGAACCACATTAAGGGTGTTTACACTCTAGAGGCCACAAATTTTATCCAATCTTTCTCAAACTTACTCAGATTGTATATTACCATAAGACTTCGGATGAGTTCAATTATGGTTGTAATCGGATCAATAGGTTGAGAGTTATCTACCTTTGAATTGCTGAAAATGATATACTTAACAGTGTTTACGCTCTAGAGGTCACAATATTTATCCAAGCTCTCTCAAACTTGCTCAGATTGTATATGACCATAAGAGTGCGAAAAAGGGTGATTATGGTTGAAATTGGACAAATAGATCAAGAGTTATCTACCTTTGAATTGCTGAAAATGCCATATTTTACAGCGTTTACACTATTACAACTACAGTTTTCAATGGATTTTGATTATACTTGTACACAAAGTATATAGCTATACGTTCTTGAAGGAGTGCAACTATTGTTGAAATCTAATCATTGTGGCAATAGTTACCTGCCCTTGATGTACTTTGAAATGCTAGAAAAAGGCTTCATTTCAGTATTGTTTAGGCTCTAGTTATCTGCCTTTGATGTACTCTCTTATACTAGAGTAGGTCGACAAATTTGACTGGATTTAGAATAAAACGGGTGAAATTCAAAGGTAAAGCTATCAGGCTTCATTACAAATGGTGAGCGATATCAGGGCCTTCAGGCCCTCTTGTCATAAAACTGTGGCATCTCATTTTTGAAACGCAGGTGTTTACAAGTTTGTTTTTTCGGTGTTTGGCTAAAGTCTGTGTGTGCCGTGCTGCATTAAATAAACTTTCAAAAAACCTGACTAGGTCAACTCGCCGTCAGTGTTAAATACTGGAAGTGGAAAGCGTGCTTCGTTGTGCACAGTACAAATTAGCGAGAGTGTGGCTCTTTATGGTCTTTATCGATAACTCAATTGTGAAATGTGTGTATATTTTATGACACGTATAGTACCTCATTTAAACATCGCTTAAACCGGCTCTAAAGTATGTAAAGTTTCTATTTTTGTTAAGTTAAGTAAATTAAATGAAAACAAGATTTGTTTGCAAAACGCTATGCCCCCTTATGTGACAGGTCTCTTAAAAACCGTGACCTTTGTCTGACATTACTCAACTTGTACTCAAGCAGGTACATGTAATCAACAAATTACAGAATAAAAATAATAGATCTATCTTAAAATATTCTCATCATTCATGAAAGAATTAAATGCAATTCAACTGCCTTTTAAAGATGGAATTTGACACTGGCTACATTTCAAATTCTTTACCCCTGTGAATCAAGCAGTAGATCCATCTTGGTGCAAAATGTACCTTAAATTGAATTCTGCTTAATCATTTGATGTATACCCCTCTGTAACCAGGACTAAACAATACTTATTGATGGAACAAAAATAGCTGACAACTTACAGCACAGTGAAACAATTAAAAGCAGAAAACATATTTAAATGCTCTCTGCTTTACTTTCATCTTTCTTTAAGTGACCACCTGCCTTATACAATAAATGATTACTGTAGCCTCAGTTGTGGCTACAGAGTGGTTTACTGAATTGCAAAACCTCATCCTTGGCAACTCTCAAGACCTTCACTCTTTGATTTATATTGGTTGTTTATTGTGAAAACTTACACATATTTTTTAACTACATGTATTTCAACAGGGGAAATGGTAACATGGTATGGATGGATCCCATGGATGAGTCAGATTGTATGGAACCACAGCACTAAATGGGTCATTTAGCAGTAAGCACCGATGGATGATGAGGGATGAAGAGATGAAGATGATTTCAGGACAGCTGATTTCATCTAATCTCATTGATTGTGATGAAGGGCATGGTAACATCACACTAACATGGTACCAGACCTTTCAAGGGGAATTCAACAGCCATACAATAAGGTAAATTATTGCTTCTTTCTTTAAAAAACTACATAAATTTAGAAAAAGTTAAAACTTATACACCAGTCAGCTGAGGTTAGCCTTTGTTAGCTGCTAGCTCAGGGTGATTTGCAATCCTTGAATGTCCGGCGTCCATCATCCATCGTGTGTCGTCCGTCGTCAACTATTTTAGTGTTTACACTCGAGAGGCCACAATATTTATCCAATCTTTCTCAAACTTGCTCAGATGGTATATTGCCATAAGAGTTCGGATGAGTTTGGTTATGGTTGGAATCGGACTAATAGATCATGAGTTATCTACCTTTGAACTGCTGAAAATGCCATATTTAACAGTGTTTACACTCTAGAGGCCACAGTTTTTATCAAATCTATCGTAAACTTGCCCAGATTGTATATGACCATAAGAGTTCGGATGAGTTCGATTTTTGTTGAAATCGGACAAATAGACCAAGAGTTAACGACCTTTGAATTGCTGAAAATGCAATATTTAACAGTGTTTACACTCTAGAGGCCACAGTATTTATCCAATCTTTCTAAAACTTGCCCATATTGTATATGACCATAAGAGTCCAGATGAGTGCGATTTTGGTTGAAATCCGATGAATAGATCAAGAGTTATCTACCTTTGAATTGCTGAAAATGCCATATTTAACAGTGTTTACATTCTAGAGTTCAAAAATTTTATCCAATCTATCTCAAATTTTCTCAGATTGTAGATGACTATAAGAGTTCAGATGAGTTTGATTATGGTTGAAATCAGACGTATAGGACGAGAGTTATCTACCTTTGAATTGCTGAAAATGCCATATTTAACGATGTTTACACTCTTGATGCCATAAATTTTATCCAATCTTTCTCAAACGTACTCAGATTGTATATTACCATAAGACTTCAGATGAGTTCAATTATTGTTGTAATCGGATCAATAGGTCAATAGTTATCTACCTTTGAATTGCTGAAAATGATATATTTGTGTTTATGCTCTAGAGGCCACAATATTTATCCAAGCTCTCTCAAACTTGCCCAGATTGTATATGACCATAGAAGTTCGAAAAAGGGTGATTATGGTTGGAATCAGACAAATAGATCAAGAGATATGTACCTTTGAATTGCTGACAATGCCATATTTTACAGCGTTTAAACTCTTGCAACTAGAGTTTTCAATGGATTTTGATTATACTTGTACACAAAGGATGTAGCTATACGTTCTCGAAGGAGTGCAATTATTGTTGAAATGTAATCATTGTGGCAATAGTTACCTGCCCTTGATATACTTTGAAATGCTAGAAAAAGGCTTCATTTCTTTTTTTTTAGGCTCTAGTTATATGCCTTTGATGTACTCTACTATACTACAGTAGGTCGACAAACTTGATTGGATTTAGAATAAAACGGGTGAAATTCAAAGGTAAAGCTATCAGGCTTCATTACAAATGGTGAGCGATATCAGGGCCTTCAGGCCCTCTTGTTGAAATTGCAACATGGTGAAAAAACATGCTACTCATCTGGTACAGTTTTGATACAGATAAGGCACCACTTATGCGGGGCCTGATCTCGATCTACTCTGTTTGACACTCAGATTCTTATTCTGTTAGGTAAAATAGATTTTTAATTTATCATACAATACTGAGCATGTAGCTATTTTGTGTAGACTATGTGTAATAGATAATACATGTTAAGGGCTGTACCTTCAAGTACTTGAACCAGATACAAACTACCTTGGCAAACAGTGTAGACCCACATGCAAAATATGAAGTATCTATCAAATGTAGTTGCAAAGTCGTGGCCTGTGTCAAGTTCATCCTATTTGACCTTTAGTTGACATCTACATGGCCTTGACATTTGTCTGTTTAACCAAAGTTGTACTGTTCTCAAGAGATTCTTAAGTGCACATGCCAAAATGAAGTCTCTATCACATGTAGTCACAAAGTTAAGGACTTATGGCCAATGTTACATTTTGCGTATTTGGCCTTTAAAAGCTGAGTCTCCTTAAAATGCAAAATAGTTTCGTATGTTATGTTATAATTTAGAGAGCCTACAAAGTACAGTATATAGTAAATAATTGAAAGAAAACATTTAAAAGACAAGTTAAAGGCAATGACTATGTGTTTGGGTCTTTAGATTGAAAAATAATAAGACAGTAATGTGTACAGTCCTGACACTAACAGTATAATTATTTTCATTTCAGTCCATGAAATCCAATATATAATTACGAGTCAGGGCTCCACATAAGTTGGAGTAATGAGACCAAATGCAGCTTTTCTTCACGTCAGCACCAACGCCTATGGTGTTACCATTCATTAGAATTGTCTCGAAAACAGGATTCTAATAAGTAGTCACACCACTGGGTTTAATGTAGACATAAAGAATTTTACTTTTCAGTTATCTGAAACCCTGTATGAGTAGAACTACGTCAACATTAATTTATAATCATTCTATTTTAGAACTTTAACTCCATTGATTGAATACATATACCAGACATGCTGAAAAATTCATGGGAAAGTACAAATAAGCCACAACCATGCCTTATTGATCACATGTTTCCATAACGCCAAATAAAACTTAACATTGCCTCCAAAATTCAGCTTACGCTTTATAAAGAATAGTTGAAGAATCTTCAACATAATCTCCTGCTTTTGCACAAGTAACTTTGCTAAAGCAGGAACTTGTGAGAGACCACTAGTGTCATTTTGTGGAATAAAATCTGCTATTTGGTCAATATGTTAAGTGGTACAAAAATTATAAAAGAAAAAAACAACACAAAAGTCCTGAGATGTTTCAGGCCTGTAGAAAGCCTTATGCATATGATAACAATCAATTATGTTTGTACTATCTATTGCAGAATCATCATAGCCTGTGTGGTGTTTCATAACCAGTGCAATTTTTGGAATGTTTCCCTGCCTGAAGTGGTAAACAATGTAGGACAAGCAGTAAACATGACATCCAGCAGTTTCCTATCCAAGATGGACTTTCATAAACAGAGTCAGAGACTATGATGCAAATTAAAACTGACTTTTTTCAAGGGCGAACAACATAATTATGTGCTGAATTTGAGTAATAAATATATGAACTGATTAGAGCGATGGATATGTTCAATTGGATGGAAATTCCATGTCAGCACCAAATCCTATGGTGTGGTTAAACTTATCTTTAGAATTGTCTCTTTGAACCAATTCTAATGAACAGTCGCACCATATGGTTTAATGCAGACATAAAGATTTAAGTTCTTGAAGTACTTCCCTTATGCGGAGCCCTGAATCCATGTTATTTATTTGAAAGAAAATTATGCTGTGATTTTTAACTAATGATTTTAATATAGTTTCTCAAAAAGCTGTTAAATTGAAACGTAAGGTTTACAACTTTATAGTGTTCACTGTTGTTGGTATTTTTAACTGCTGTGTATTATCAGAACTGATGAAATAGGAAAAAAAGCAAATTAAATATAAATTACAAATTTTTCCTGTTGTGTTTATAGATAATTCATAATATCTTGATACAGTATAAGTGCAAGTAAATAAAATCAGAATTGAAAGCCCGAGATAACCTTAATTTTAACAAGATCATGTTTTATACGCCCACCTCTAAAGGTGGTTGTATATTGGCGCGACCCTGTCTGTTCGTTTGTTCGTCCGTCAACATTTTGTTTGTCCGGAGATTTCTGGGTAAAATTTTGTAGGGATATTAATGAAACTTCACATAAATGTTATATGCATCAAGATCTAAAGCCGAGTCGAATTTTAGGTTCATTTGAATTTTTGTTACAGAATTATCTGCCCTTGATGTACTCAAATATGCTATAAAAAGCTTGTCCGGAGGTTTCTGGGGAAACTATTGGAGGGATATTAATGAAACTTCACACATGTGTTATGTGCATCAATATCAAAAGCTGAGTCAAGTTTGAGGTTCATTCAACTTTTCTTTACAGAGTAATTTGTCCTTGATGTACTCAAATATGCTATAAAGAGCTTGTCCAGAGTTTTCTTGGAAAACTATTTCAAGGATATTAATGAAGAGAGATTTTATGCATCAAGATCTGAAGCTGAGTAAAGTTTGAGATTTATTTGATATTTTATTACAGAGTTGTCTGTCCATGGTGTACTCAAATATTTAATAAAAGGCTTATTTGACAGTGTTAACACACTTAGCAACTACAGTTTTGAATGGATTTTGATTATGTTTGCCCATAGTATAATTATAGAAGTATAAGTTCATGAAAGGGTTAATTATTATTGAAATCGGATCATTGTGCCAAGAGTTATCTGCCCTTGGTGTATTCAGATATGCTAGAAAATGCTCTATTTCAGTATTGTTTATGCTCTCAGAGCTCTAAGTGTGTACAAATTAAAATGAAATTTGATAAAACTATATATTTCTTTGCCAGTGGGAGTATAATGTACCGCTTGCGGTGCTCTCGTTCTTTTTGTATGCGACATTTCACTCTCTGATGCTTATTTTGAATCTCGATGCCAACAATAGTTTCATTTACAGTAAAGCACATCTATTACAACCACTACATGAGGTCCAATTGTTGGTTTACAGTACAACTTGTCAAGTGGCTGCATTATGCAAGATTATTTAGATAAAAGTAAAGCAGAAAGCTCCTTAGGTGCTTTCTGATTACTTTCGCATTGCTTTACCCCTTTCCTCCATAGCCAAAAGTGCAAATCTCCTATATCCAACAGTGAGTGAACTACATTATGTCAAAACACTGACTGCTTAAAGTAAGATGAAAGTAACTTTTTGCAGGGAGCTCCTGCCAGAGCTTTTTGCTGAACTTTTATCTTGCTTTGAACTACCTCATGTGCACCACTGACTACTCATTACAATAAATTAAATTACTTATACTGCAACATAATGCAAGTTTTGCCCACACAGCATAAATCTATTTCGATTTCATTTTTATGCCCCGCACGACTTAGTCGGGGGCAAATCGTTTTTGATCTGTCTGTTTGTCTGTACACAACTTTTACCTTGGTCGTAACTTTTGAACAACAGTGAATAGAGACTTTATATCTGGCGTGTGTACTGACCTCAAGAAGCTCTTGAGGTCAGTACAACTTGGGTCATGTCTGGCAAAGGTCAAGGTCATTTAGAGGTAAACTCGGGTGAAATGGGAGATAACCCATCCTATATTATTTCAAGTGAATAGGAAGGGAGATAACTCATCATAGCTGGCCATAACTCTTTGATCATGTGATCATTTCTTAATTTAGAAATAAGTCCTCAATATGCCATTTGACTATAAAATAAAATGAAGTTGAAAATTGATTTTCAGTTCTGATTTTTTTTCTACCATCAATATTTTTCGGCTCTAAATGACCATTGGTGTCGATGGGCCATAAAACACTAATCAATCGATCAAAATCAATATAACATATGATCTTGTTCAGTATCAAACGGCAAGCTCATTCCAAACAAAACAGGCCACACTGAGTCTTGTCATTCCTGAGTTATCACCCTTGTTATATTTACATAAATTTTGTAAAATTTAAATATCTTAAACTTCAAACCTTGCATTCTTGTTAAATATCAAATGATAACTAGTTGCAACAAGACAGGTTACTGTTTATTTGAAACTTCCAATACTTGTTAAGTATCAAATGGGCAACTAATTACAACAAGGCCGGCAAAGATAGTGTACTTGTTTATACTTACTGATTGCTTTAAGTGCACTTAATAGGTGTAAAATCTTCAATACGTTCAATTAAACTAGATCATTTCACTAATCGCGGATCTCTCAGTGCTTTCAGCACTTTGATTGTTATAAACCCTTTCCTCTATAACCAAAAGCAAATCATTTACATCATACTGTGTTTAACCCAATACCTCATAAATATGCCTTTTTACCCCTTTAATTTATTCTTTCACTGAGGGAAATAGTTCCAATTGATAAAGATATGAATATGTATCAGAAGAACTAGCAGGTGGTAGCTTAAAGCAGGCTGAAAATAAAGCAGAATGCGCCTTAAGGTGCATTCTGCTTAACTTTCAAACTGCTTTAAGTGGTCACCTATTTTCAAAACTAGAAAAAATATAGTCATGAATATGTACCAAAAGAAATATGTTCTATAGCCTAGCTGATGGTAGATTAAAGCAGGCTGAAAGTAAATCAAATTTCTCCTTTTTGCAGAGCATTGGTGAGAAGCAGGTGCGCTAACCACTGCACTATCCAATATATTGATGAGACACATGCTATGGAGTAATGGGTTAATAAACAAAAGCTTAGAGTATTGAAATTTCACTGATTTAAGTCAATATTAAATTGTGCTAAAATTTGAACTGTTCAATGTAATCTACATGACCTCCTTAAGAGCTGAGTTAAGCCATTGCCAATCTATAGAGTTATCTCTCTTTATCAATTATGGCAAGCTTTGCTTATCTCCCTTAATCTTGGCTCTCATTCCACAGTAGGTCATAGGATAATTGTTTAATCTAATTTCTTAAAAGGCTTATCACTGGGAGCAGGATGTTTTCTGAGGATACAATCTTTCTGATTCATTTAACCTGTACCAAATCCATCTTGTATATTGAGCCATCATAATATATATCCACATTAACCCATATGCCTTTTTATACATTTAATTTATTCCTCCACTGAAAAATATAGTTCCAATTACAATCATGAATATGTATCATAAGAAACATTTTCTTAATTCTAGCAGATATTAGTTTAAAGCAGGAGCATTCTGCTTTACTTTTAACCTGCTTTATAAGGGATTATCTGTCTTCAATATCTGAAACAGACAATGGGGGAAATAATTAACCTGTTCCAAATCCATCTTATACATGGCCATCATAATTATATCCACAGACCAGCTACAGATTGACCAAATACTATCTCTTGTCCTGAAAAGCCTTGATTTCAAAACCTGAAACCTGAAACCTGAATTTCATATTACAGTGTGCACTGAACTCATTCATCCCTGTAACTTCATATGAACAATAATTATTCCAATTTCCAATATAGTCAAGTCCAGACCATTATTTTTAAGGCTATTTTTTTTGCAATATATTGCAAAATACCAAACAGTGCAGACCTTGATCAGAGGATTCCTTTAACCCACTACCCTATAAATACGCTTTTTACGCCAAGAATTTATTCCTCCACTGAAGAAAATAGGTCAAATTTATACAACATGGATAGGTATCATAAGAAATAAGAACTAACAGCCCCTTTTACACCTCCTCCCAATAAGTGCCCAAACTGAACACATTCATCTTAATCATCATGAAGCTGGATAGAAATGGCAGCTTAACCCTTTACTCCCATAAATATGCCTTTTTACGCCTTTAATGTATTTCTCCCCTGAAGAAAATGGCTTGACTCTATACAGTCATGAATATGCACCGAAAAAAATATTCTCTATACCCTAGCAGATGGTAGCTTAAAACAGGCTGAACGTAAAGAATTATGTGTCTTAATTCAACCCATTGCCCTATAGCCTGGTTCTAGTTTTGAAGATAGATGAATACTTAGAGCAGGTTGAAAGTAAAGCAGAATGCACCTTTAGGCGCATTCTGCTTTACTTTCAGCCTGCTTTAAGCATCCATCTACTAGGATAAAGAAATCATATCTTACGATACATATTCATAACGGTATGATATGGAACTTATTTCTTCATTGAACGAATAAAATATAGGCGTAAAAAGCATATTTATGGGGTAATGGGTTAAGGCAATTGAAGCAAGCTTGAGCTATCAAATTGTAACAGAAGAAATACAGGCATATTACTGAAATGTCAATGAAAATATTCCTGCATCAATTTGGTACGTAATCTTGATTTTGATATGAATGATATATAAATTTCAATACGCAATCAACAGGAAACCATACTTCAACCCACCTGTCTTATATATTTACCACAATCTAGCTATACACATGTCAATGACATTTGCAGACAGTCTGAGAATCAGGTAGAAAATTCACCCTTCAAATTCAACATTTTCTCACCATTTTAGCACTAAATCCTATGGTGTTACTACTCATTAGAATCGTCTCTTCAAGACGATTCTAATGAGTAGTGACACCATAGGGTTTAAAGCAGAAATAAAGATTTTAGTTTTTTAAATACTCCCCTTATCTGGAGCCCTGAACTGTCGGAGAATCAGTTATAAAATTGACTTTTCTCCTGATATTAGCTTTTATTTGATTTTTTTTTAAAACAGTGTAGACCCAGATCAGACAGCTCCTTCAGGAGCTGTCTGATCTGGGTCTGCACTTTTTTCTTGTAGGATCTGTCTGGACTTAGTCTGCAGTTTTTCTTGGGTGATATTTCCTTAATGTTTGCCAATAATATTATGATATTTCAGATATTAGATATTCATAGTGGATTGAGAGTTACCGTAGCTATTAATATTAAGTACTTAATGGGGAAGGGCTAAGAACTCTTTTAGTGTTGAAAGTCAAATGTTTTCTGAAACAAAACTGATGCCTCAAATCCTAAAATTAACTTGAATCTCTGTAGTATGGATATTGATTATATGCTTAGCTATGTGCTATATTGTACACTTTATAAATATAACCTATTGCTTTTAATCATGATATGGAAGAATCACGAAACGTTTCTATGAGGAATTAGTGAAGGTGTTTCAAAGGCGTCTATCTATCCCATTTCCCCATAAATACACCTTTTTAGGCCTCAAGTTTATTCATCAATTAAGGAAAATAGTTCCAATTTACACAATTATGAATATGTTACACAATAAATGTTTTCTTTATTCTAGCAGATATTTGCTTAAAGCAGGTTGAAAGTAAAGCAGAATGCGCCCTAAGGCGCATTCTGCTTTACTTTCAACCTGCTTTAAGTAGTTACTTGTTTTCAAAACTAGAAACTGGCTATGGAGTAATGGGCTATGGGGGAAGGGGTGGGGGAACACAATTTATGCATGACTGCATGTGGAGGAATAGGTTAAAGCATTCCTGGGTGATTCTGGGAAGAGACAGTTAGATGTATGTAGTGTAACCATTTAACCCTTTACCTTAATTATGGCCTGTTTCTAGTATCTATGATAGTTGACCACTTAAAGCAGGTTAAAAGTAGAGCAGAATAAGCAGGTACATTCTGCTTTACTTTAAGCTTGTACTACTAGGATATAGAAAATATTTCTTATGGTGCATATACATTACTGAATGAAATAGAACTATTCTTTTTCAGTGGAGGAATTAATTAAATGAGTAAAAGTATGACTGTATCCATGGAGCAAAGGGTCAAAGCATTCTTGGGAGGAAACTGGTAACCCATTACCCCATAAATACACCTTTTTACGCCTTTAATTTATTCCTACACTGAAGAAAATAGTTCAATTTTGTACAGTTATGAATATACTTTTTAAGAAATATTTTCTATATTCTAGCAGATGGTAGCTTAAAACAGGCTGAAAGTAAAGCAGAATGTGCCTTCAGGCACATTCTGCTTTACTTTCAACCTGCTTTAAGTGTTTACTTATTTCAAAACTAGAAACAGGCTATGGGGTAATGGGTTAATTATATGTAATGTAACCCTTAAACAGAACCTGGCACTGTTTCCACACTCTGACCTCAGAATATATACTTTCCTCTCCAAATGTTTTCAGCTGCATACTCTCAAATCTTTTCTATTTTCCCTATCAATTCCAGAAATATAAAAATGACAAACTGACTGGATCCAGGCCAGGTCCCAAGTTTCGTGGGCCCTGGTCTGGATTCAAAATGTTTCGAAAATTAATGTCTTTAATACTCGTTTTCCTAATTTTCAAAGGATTAAAAGCTTTTAGGGTAACAGACCCCCTCTCAGAAAACACAACATTAATTCAATGATCACATACAGGGATATGGGGAACCATAAAACAATTTCTAAAATGATTATCTTACAGTACCGTTTTTAATGGGTGGGATGGAAGCCTGGCCTGGCTTGATGGAATGCCAGCTTGGTTCTACTAAATAAATGTCTGCTTCAAAACAACAGGGGCCCGTTTCATAAAACTTCGTACGACAAATGTTGTCGTAAGTCAGATTATAAAAGTCTCAATTATTATTTATTTCTCCATCTAATCCTGTCTTGTGACATCTCTTTGGAATCGTCTTGAAAAGGCGATTCCAAAAAGATGTCACAAGACAGGATTAGATAGAGAAATAAGAAATTAAATGTATTTTAAAGTTTTGACTTACGACCGTTTTTATCGTACGAAGTTTTATGAAACGGGCCCCAGTTGCCTATATTATAGTTCTTAACTCTTTCAACACTAAGTAACTCTTGTGGGTTATTAGGTTCACTTGTGGATCTTTTATCAAAACATGAATCAGTCTACATGGAATTCTGGGTAGTTTAATACTATAAATACTGGTCTAAATTAGCAAACAGAGTAGACCCAGATCAGAGGAACTCTCTGATCTGGGTCTACACTGTTTCTCAAATGTATTGAGTATATTTTAAACAGATTGATTCATGATGTTAAAAGAGTTAAATTGAAGTAACTTTTCCCTCATAGGTTGATTTCAGTATCACTATTTTCTTCCGTTTCGTATAAAAAGGCATATTTATGAGGTAAAAGATTAAAGAACAGTGTCAAGCAGTTTAGACCCAGTTCAAGACATTATGCAGCGTCTTGAACTGGATAAATCATGACAGGTTAAGGGTAAAGTTGAACTGGATAAATCGTGACAGGATAAGGGTAAAGTACAATGTTATCGATGATTGTCAAGACTCGCTCAAACGCCAAGCAAATGAGATTTGGTGATCGGTCATTTATGGAGATCGAATCATAAGCAATACAATTGTTCTGTAGACATCGAAATCCATTCGAAATGTCAGACTGATTCCTGGATTTATGCGGCAAATTTCCACGGCCCTTGTATTCTCAGTATAGGCAAGACAATAGATTTATCCAATGACTCAGGCTTACAAGGCCCGACTAGACTGTCTCTACATGATTGTAATAATAAGCAGTATTAGATACAACAAACTCAGTCTAAAATGAGACAATAAGTTCAATTACTTTGACTCTTTCCTTTGTATAAGCTTCATAGGAAGCTTAACCATAACCCATTAACCCATAGCCTGTTTCTAGTATTGAAGATAAGTGACCACTTAAAGCAAGTTGAAAGTAAAGCAGAATGTGCCTTAAGGCACATTCTGCTTTACTTTCAGTCTGCTTTATGCTACCATCTGCTATAATAAAAAAAAATTAGCAACTATTTCTTATGGTGCATATTCATGCCTGTAACAATTGGAACTACAGTAAAACCTCGCTATTACGACCACTAAAACGAAGGCTAATTGAGTGTATAATAGACAGGTGACAGCTTAAAGCAAGGTTACAGTGAAACAGAAAGCTCCTATAGGAGCTTTCTGTTTCACTGTCACCTTGCTTTAAGCGGTCACCTATCGTAAACACCCTAATAATTAACATAATTTAGTGGTCGTAATAGCGAGGTTTTACTGTATTTCCTTCAGTGGATGAATTAATGAATGCCGTAAAAACGATTATTTATGAAGTAATGGGTTAAACTAAAGCAATTTACAGGACTAGATAAGAGATACACAAACCCAGACATTTCGGTGTATAATTTTTAAGTATATAATTATAACTGTTGTCTGTGAATTGATGTAAAATAAAAGTCACACCTCACCCACATATGGTGCTGAAAATTGCTCTCTGTATATTTTGTACCTATCTACACTTATGAACAGTTATAACCCAAGCCATCTTGCAGACTGGATAAAGAGTCACATTTACAACATATTTGTTTAAAAAAATTAAAATAAATATAGTCTGTATCCTAACAATATAGCAAGTGATCCATTGAAGATGTTGCCTACCTTAAATACAGTGGTCTCTTAATGCAAGGTAAAAATAATGCAAGGAAGCTCCTATATGAGCATTCTGCATTATTTCTATCTTGCATTAACCAATTACCCCCATACATACGCCTTTTACACCTCTAATTTATCCCTCCACCGAAGAAAATATTTCAATTTATAAAACTTGCGAATACATGTATTAAATTCTAACATTTGAAATATTTTTTGTATTCTAGCAGCTGATAGTTTAAAGCAGGCTACTTTCAACCTGCTTTAAGTGATCAGCTATCTTCCATACTAGAAACAAGCTATGGGTTAAACCCCTCTTAACCGAAAATTTATGCGGTTTAGAGTGGTTTAACTGTATATGGTATCATAAACCTATTTCTTTATGATTGGCATATTTCTCATTCCAGAGCATATTCCAAGATGTAAGAGGTCTTATTTTATTGCTTGTCTGCAGAGATTTTAGACACAGGTCACTGGGAAAAAGTTGATGGAATGTCAAAACATCGTAAAAATCAAAACGCTCTAGCTAATAAGCAGTAAAAGTAATGAACTTTGGCAAACGTTATCACAGCTAAAAGCATCAATCCTTTTAATGAGTGAAATACTTTGCCAAAAGTGTCACCCTTAACCGTTGCTTTGTTAAGTGTTTACGACAGGTGGTTGGTTAAAGCAGGCTGAAAGTAAAGCAGAGAGCTCCTTTATAGGAGCCTTCTGCTTTATGTGCAGCCTGCCTCAAACATTCTCCTGTCAGGATATGCAGATAAAGATTCCTCGGGTTTGTTATAAGGACAAGGTAGATACATTTCCTTGAGGAAAAGGTCACAGTGTGAAAAGGTGTTATTGAGGAGGAAAGGGTTAAATGGCACCTACTTAAAAACAATGGAGTAGTTGGTAGAAATGATCATCAATGTGTTAAATGAGTCCATGTCAATAAAACTGTCTTTAGATTTCACTGGCTTTTTGGCTACTTCCTTTAACTCATTACTCCTAAGTCTCCTTAGATACACATTTGAACACATTTGATTATTTCCTCTATTGAAGAAAATAGTTCCTTTTAAAATGGCCATGAATGTGCAAAATAAGAAATGCATGTAGTTCCTATATTTTAGCAGGTGGTAGCTTAACCTATTACTCCACAGTACACATTTTTACACATCTATTTTAATCCTCCACAAATGAAAATAGTTCCTCTTTATACAGTCATGGACATGCAACATAAGAAATATTTTCTATATCTTAGCAGATGTTTGCTTAAATCAGGCTGAAAGCAAAGCAGAATGTCCTTTAGTGTGCATTTTGCTTTACTTTCAACCTGCTTTAAGTGGTCAACTGTCTGCAAAACTAGAAACAGAGTTTAGAGTAAAAGGAAACCTTAATGTTACTCATGCAATAGTAAAGGAAGTAACTCTAGTAATTCCATTTGTAAAGATTACAAGAGTAAATTCCCTTGTATAGTCCCAAGGGAAACTATTAACAAGAGCCCCATGGGGCATATGTCGCTCACCTGAGAATAGCTGTACATCAAAATGGAGATAATGATTTAAGTCCAGGACGGGGTCATTTTTTACCCGAGGGGCATAATTTGAACAATCTTGATAGAGGACCTGTAGATGATGCTATGTTCCAAATATCTAAGATCAGGGTACTAGGGTTCTAGACAAGAAGATTTTTTTTAAGTTTCCATTGAAAAAATCTATTTTTAGCTCCTGTGACCTACATATGCAACAGACTGGAACCATTTGAACAAAATAGATAAAGGACATCTAGAAGTAACACCATGCCGAATATCAAAGCTCTGGCTATATTAGCTTCAGAAAAGAAGACGTATGAAAACTGTGACCCCCGGAGTGGGGCTAATTTTGACCCCAGGGGCATAATTTGTACAAACTTGATAGAGGACCTGTAGATGATATGCAATCGACCAGAACCATTTGAACCTTATTGGTATAGGACATCTAAAAGTGTCACCAAGCCAGATATCAAAGCTCTGGCCATATTAGTTTCAGAGGAGAAGACATTTGAAAATTTCACTATATAACTCTATGTTAAACTGTGACCCGCTGGGCGGGGCCAATTTTGACCCCAGGGGCATAGTTTGTAGTTTGATAGAGGACCTGTAGATGATGCTATGTGACAAATGTCTAAGATCTGGCCCTTGTAGTTTCAGACAAGAAATTTTTTTAAGATTTCCTTATTTTTTCACTTGGTTGCCATGGCAACCAGAGTTCTACATTGTTTTTAATTCTTTGAACAATTTTGAAAGAACTTGACCCAAGGAACATTCGTGTAAAGTTTGGTTGAAATCTTTTCAGCGGTATATGAGGAGATGTCATTTGAAGCAATTGTTAAAGACAACAATGACTGTATAAAGTGAAATATTTTCTTCTGTGGAAGAATAAATTAAAGACATAAAAAAGAATATGTATGGGTTAATAGGTTAATAAATATCATTATTTACATTTTCTAAATATAAGAAACTATATGTAAATGAGTGGCAAATAGTTTGGATCCAGATTAGAAGCAGCATTATGTGGCATTTGACCTGGATCCATACTGTTTATGGCCAAGAATTAATTGTGGACTGATAGACAGAAAGATAAACAAACAAACAAAACACAAACAAACAAACAGACAGACCAAAAGTAATATGCCTCGAACTAAGTTGTGCTTGAGCATAAAATAGCAGACATCACTTTCATTTCTGTTATGTATCTCAGTGACCTGAGTTCAGAGCTAGCTATGGGTCAGTTATGCAATTGGAGACGGTCTCAGAGAGAAATGACTATTATTATGCTGAACTGTTGTCTGCTCCAAATGTTTGTATGTGAAATATGTAAAAAATAATAACTTATATTTTCTAAATATAAGAAAATATGTAAATGAGTGGCAAATAGTTTAGATCCAGATTAGATGCAGCATTATGTGGCATCTGACCTGGATCCAAACTGTTTGCAAAAATGTTGCATTTAGTATAAGGGTAGCTTCTTAGCCTGGAAGATACAATGCGTCTGTATAAAACGGATCATTAGAGAGTTTTTACTGTCAGACCTGCATCAAAAAGCACTGATATGGCCAGGGTTGAGTCAAATTTGATCCTAGGGTTTTGATTTTTTACAATTTTGAAAGTGATTTAGTAGAAGATACTATTCATGCAATATCTAAGGTGTGGGAACAGTGGTTTTTTACAAAAAACTTGTTTAAAGTTTTTCACTTTTTTTAATAAATTTCAATAAGTAGTCCACTTTAAAGTTTCATTTTAACAATTTCTGTAGAGAAGCATCCAAGGAACACCGTGAGCAAATTAGTTTTTTCCTCAGACTCGCGGTTTCAGAGGAGTTGTCGCTTGAAGTAAATTTGAACGGACGGACAGACGGACAGACGGACGGACAGACGGACGGACAGACGGACGACGGACGGCGGGCGATCACAACAGCTCACCTTGAGCCTTCGGCTCAGGTGAGCTAAAAATTCAACACACTAGGACCCTATTTTGAAAGGAAGTTTTGCAAATTCTACTTTCAGAACAGTAGCAGACAACAATTATTGTTGCAGACTAAAAATATACCCGGCTTGAAAAGAGTCTCTTCACCATTTAAATGCTGGGATACTGTTTGCTTAAATTTTGTCCTATGTTTAGAAGTCTGAAATGTAGATTTGCGGCATATTCCTAAATGAAACATCTATTAAAGTGACAAACAGTTTGATTCCAGATCCGATGTTGTGTTCCTCGGCATCTGAACTGGAACAAAGCTGTCTGTCAATGTCAGACAAATGGTGCTCAGCACTCTCAGAGAACTTTTTTCCAGGGCTCCAGATAAGGGGAGTTTTTCAAAACCTAAAATCTTAATTAGAGACAATTCTAATGAGTAGTAAGATTTGGTGCAAAAATGATTTAGAAATGTTTTGAATTGTTCAGTAAATCCCCCTTATCTGGAGCCCTGTTCCAGCTACAATATTATCTACACCAAAAATAATGAAGCCTTTTCTTAAAATAAATTTAAAAGTGTTACCTGAAAAAGAATCTCACCCTATAGCCCTTTATTATTGATAAACTGTGTTATTCTGAAATGTCTGCATTTAAACTGGATCTAAACATCTCACAAATGTCCAGAAAACCATGTTTAAGCATTTAACCCATTCCCCAAGTGCCTTTTAGCGCATTAAAATGATTCCTTCACTAAAGAAAACAGTTCTGAATTATACAGTATGTATTATAAGAAATATTTTCTACATCCTAGCAGAAGGTAGCTTAAAGCAGGCTTAAAAATAAAGTAGAATGCGCCTTAAGACACATTCTGCTTTACTTTCAACTTGCTTTAACTCTTTCCTCCCTAAAACTTTCAATGAATAATTCCAGTTTCCATCTAAGTCTAGTCCATTTATGACTTTTAAGGGTTGTTTTTGTCAATGTTTGGCATTATGACAAACAGTGAAGACCCTGATCAGAGGGCTCCTTTCGGAGCCCTCTGATCTGGGTCTTCACTGTTTGCATAGGACAAGTATACTATTCACATGTACACTGTTTGAAAAGGACGCCTATATGCGGGATTAGGGTTCAAAGGGTTAAGTGGTCACCTATCTACAATACTAGAAACAGGCTATAGGGTAAAGGGTTAAAGCATCATCTCTAGAATATAGACAATATTTCTTATAATACATGTTGATGACTGTATTATAAATTGGAACTACTTTCTTCAGTGGAAGAAAAAGTGAAATGCGATAAATTGTGTATCTATGGAGTAACAGATTAAAATGTGAACATGGAAATACAGGAAACAAAATAATGAAAGTCTGCCCTCCAACCCCTGAAAGTAACATATAGAATGAGGTACAACCATACAGCAGACCAAACTTCCCATGTGTCTGAGTCACTGTCTAGACAGAAATCTATGGCTTCTGATTGGTCCAGCCAGTCTCATCATTGGCGTCTGATTGGTCCAGCCAGTCTCATCACTGACCAACTACTGATCAATACAAATATACCAGCATGTAATATGACTCCCATCTGTCCTTGATCCATAAAAAAATCCTATAAATTACCTCCCCATAACACTATAACCTTGCTCCTGGTTGAATATTTATCAGTAAATAACCTTGCTCATGTTTGAATATAAGTTTACAACAAAAACCTCTCTATTACGACCACCGAATTGTGTTAAATATCAAGTGTTAACAGCAGGTGACTGCTTAAAGCAAGGTGAATGCAAAACAGAAAGCTCCTAAAGGAGCTTTCTGTTTTACGTTCACCTTGCTTTAAGCCATCACCTCTTTTATGCAGTCATTAACCCTTTCCCCCATAGAAGCGCCTTTTAGCACATTAAGGTTATTCCTTCACTGAAGAAAATAGTTCCAATTTATACAGTCATAAATATGTATCATGCAAAATATTTTCTATATTCTAGCAGATGATAGCTTAAAGCAGGCTGAAAGTAAAGCAGAATGCGCTTAAAGCGCATTCTGCTTTACTTTCAACCTGCTTTAAGTGGACACCTATATTCAATACTAGAGATATGCTATGTGGGAAAGGGTTAAGCCTTCTTTTAATTGGTCATAATAGAGCAGTTTTGCTGTATATGTAAAAGTCTGCATGATTTAAAGACAAACATTTCCTGGAAAGAGTGCACAATAGCAGATGGTAGCTTAAAGCACGCTGAAAGTAAAGCAGAATGCATCTTAACCCTTTACTTAATAGATACACATTTTACACCTTTAATTTCTTTCCTCCACTGAAGACAATAAATCCATTTTATATAGTCATGTAAATGTATTGTGAGAATTGTTTACGAATTTCTAGCAGATGGTAGCTTAAAGCAGACTGAAAGTAAAGCAAAATGTGCTTTAAGGCATATTCTGCTTTACATTCAACCTGCTTTAAGTGGTCACATATATTCAATACTTGAAACAGGCTTTAGAGTAAAGAAATGGGCTAAGGGGTAAATAATTAAAGTGGGACGAAAGTGAAAGGCTCCTTTAGTTTAATTCTGCTTTAACCTGCCACCTGTATTAAAAAATACAGTGGTTATAACATCAAGCTTCACCGACAATCTTTTTTATGTAATCTGCAAATATTCAGCTTATCTGAGGCCAATGTGTTGTTTTTTTATTCAGGCATTTTGGGTCAAAAGTTGGCCCCAATACCCCTCTCTGAAAAAGTTTTCCCCATACAATCATGTATTCTGTAATCTATTCCTGTATTAAAAATAAAATCATAATTTCATAAACAATATATTTACCCTTTCCTTGACACTAAGAAACTTATGTTACGTGCTGACAGGTTAATGTTTAACCCATTATCCCATACTGCCTGTGTCTAGTTTTAAAGAAAGATGGACACTTAAAGCAGGTTGAAAGTAAAGCAGAATACGCCTTAAGGCGCATTCTGCTTTACTTTCAGCCTGCTTTAAGCTATTATCTGCTAGGATATAGAAAATATTTCTTACGATTCAAATTCATCACTGTATAAAAGTGAACTATTTTCTTCAGAGGAGGAATAAATTATAGGCGTAAAAAGGCGTATTTATGGGGGAATGGGTTAAAACAGGCAAAAAGTAAAGCATAAAGCTCTTACAACAGCTTTCAGTCTGCTTTAAGCAGACACCTGTCTGAACCCTTTACCCCATAGCCTGTTTCTAGTATTTAAGATAGGTGACCACTTAAAGCAGGTTGAAAGTCAAGCAGAATGCATCTTAAGGCTGCTTCAAATGATCACCTATCTTCAATACTCGAAACAGGTTATGGGGTAAATGTTAATGCAGGATAATAATGATGCAGAAAGTAGGAGATTTCTGCAGTATTTCTTTTCTGCATTCACTTAAGAAATGAACTGATTTTTTTCGGCGTTCAAGCGAAACGAACGACAGAAAGTTATCTGCAAATTCCATGAATCGCACCAGCGATTCATGGAATTTGCCGATAATTTTCTGTCGTTCATTTCGCTTGAACGCCGAAAAAAATCAGTTCATTTCTTATATTTACAATATATTTGCTGTAATTTCTAACATTAAATAAACATTTTGTCAGTACGCATGTATGTTTAATCCATATTAGAGGTCGATAACACGAATAATGTGTACCCTATAAGGAACAGCCATGACCGATTTACTGAATCTGTGACCATTCGAAAGCAGAAAAAATAAGTTCCATTGTCAACAACTTGACAGTTTGGCGCGAAAAATGCTGATTTATGACGTCATTAGAAGTGACGTAATTTTAAAGTAGGATAAATATATCGGGGTTTTATTGTCATAAAGAAACGCAGATATAGGCCGCTGTTTATAAGGTAGATTCTTATGTCAATTTTCTTGCAATTTATCTATAAAGAAGAATATTAGTTGGGAATCATGGTTTCCACTAGTAGGAAGGCATAGATCGGTTAAGAACAAATTTTGAAAAAATCCGCCAAATGTTTGCTGCCCAAAGTTCCAAAGATTAATTCGCGAATGAAAACTGCATATGCCCCGCCTCCCCTTCGAAACTTTTCCACAAGTCCCGCCCTCTGGAAAATTGGCGTTTATTTGAAATGAACACACTTTTTGTCAATGGAATTTAATGGGGGGATTGTAAATATTTGACTTTTAACGCATTACTCCATAGATACACACTTTTACGCATTTAAATTATTCCTCCACTGAAAAATTCCTATTTCTAATCTATAGACATGAATACCGTATGTAACATAAGAAATATTTTCTTCATCCAAGCAGATGATAGCTTAAAGCAGGCTAAAAGTAAAGCAGAATGTGCCTCAAGGGGTATTCTGCTTTACTTTCAACATGCTTTAGATAATCAATTGTCTTCAGAACTATAGAAGCAGGCTATGGAGTAAAGGGATAAATATCAATGACCAGAGCTACAGATAAGGGGGCGGGGTTAAACAACTAAACTTTTTATTTCTGTTTCGAACCCTATTGTGTCATAACTAATTAGAATCATCTCTTTGAGACGATTCTAATGAGTAGTAACACCATACAGGCATAGGTTAAGGTGCTGACATAGTGAGAAAATGTTGATTTTGTTCAACTTACTCCCGCCTAACTGGAGTCCTAGCTCCAAGGTTATAAAGCGTTTGAATTGAGTCTGAGTGAGTTCTCAAGCATTTGATTGGTCAGATATGAGCCTAGGCTCAAATCTGACCAATCAAATGCTTGAGAATAACTTTTTTTGACTCAACGTAAAAGCTTTATAACCTTGGACCCTGAATTTAAGGGTGAAAAACATGAGATTGAGAATTGTCAAAAGCACTGTTGCACTAGTCTACAAATATGAACACTTACCTTGAATGTGTTGAAGCTGATCATCTACTCGGACTGTGAACGTTTCTCCCGGACTTATGTGTACATGTACTACATGCTGATGCCCAGCTGGCTGGGTCCCGTTTCCTTGACAAGCATTTGGACTAGGTGTGTTGGCTCCCGAAGGAGGGGGCGTGACTCCCGTGGGGTTTGATTGTGGAGGTGAGCCAGACATGGCGGGTACATTTTGTGAGTGCACATTTGGGTGTCTTGGACCAATGTGGCAGCCCTGGATGACATGCTGAGATAATGGTTGTAGTGGTGGAGAGGCCATACCGGATGTTCCACAGTTCTGGATGTTGGTCATGGTCATGTGCCCGTCCGGCAGTGTGGTTGTGGTCAGTCCTATGTTACCGTCCGCTGGTGTTGTGGTGATGAAACTTGGTTGTGATGATGGTGTTGCCATGGTAACCAGCATCTGTCCTCCATCACCACCGGGATTGTGATTTATGTCCGGTGACGATGTGTCAGAAGTGGCCCCACTAGATAATACAGAACTATTTAAGGATTCCATCTCATCGGAATTCATATTCATGTCTTGAGCCACAGTCTCAGCTGTGACTTTCTCAAACACTTGCTCATTCTCATGGTCCTCTTTCACTATCACCCCTGTACCGCTCTGACTTATTGTCTCTGTGTCCTCAGACTGGCTCAGTCGCATGTCTGGGTTTTCTTGCTGTTCACCGTTTGACTTAACAACCTCAGTTGGGTCCGTGTCCCCGTTTGTCAGCCCCTCTGCTGGGCAACCGTTTTCTACGATGGCGTTCTCTGGCTTGGTTAGTTGTATCTCCTTACAAGTCAGTTCATCTGCCATAGACATTTTGTTAGTCTATTCAGTATGATGTCCTCGCAATGCCATATGTTATGAGTCTGTAAAAGATAAGAAAATTGTGAGAATCATAGGTGGGTATTGCAAACACTATTCGCAGGACTCCAGATAAGAGGGAGTAAACTAAACAAATCTTTTATTGACTTATGTCAACACCAAATCCTATGGTGTCACTACTCATTAGAATCTTCTCGAAGAAACGTTACTAATGAGTAGTGACACCATAGGGTTTAGATCAGAAATAAAGATTTTTTTTTTTTCCCTTATCTGGAGCTCTGTATTCGGTAACTCTTTCCTGTCGGAGCTTATGTTTGGTCTGTATTAACTCATCACCCCATAAATACGCCTTTTTACGCCTAAAATTTATACCTCCACTGAAGAAAGTAGTTCGAATTTATATAGTCATAAACATGTTTCATAAATATTTTCTTTATTCTAGCAGATAAAAGCTTCAAGCAGGCTGAAAGTAAAGCAGAATGCCCCTGAGGGCGCATTATGCTTTACTTTCAACCTGCTTTAAGTGCTTATCTTTTTTTAAAATTAGAAACAGGCTATGGGGTAATGGGTTAAGCTTTCAAATATTATGTTTAACCCATTACTCCACAAATACAGCTTTTTACTCCTTTAACTTTTAGCTCCACTAAAGACGGTTCCAGAAGAAATTATGCTACATAGGAAATATCTTCTATAACCCAGCAGATGATAGCTTAAAGAAGACTGAAAGTAAAGCCTTAAGGCACATTCTGCTTTACTTTCAGTCTACTTTAAGCAGTCACCAGTCTTAAAATCTAAAAACATACTATGAACTTAAGTGAATAGTTCCATTTCAAACAGTCAGGATTAATATGTTACATAAAAGATATTTTCTATATGCTAGAAAATTATAGATTAAAGTAGGCTGAAAGTAAAGCAGAATGCGTCTTCAGACGCATTCTGCTTTACTTTCAACCTGTTTTAAGTGGGCAACTATTTTCAATACTAGAAACAGGCTATGGGGTAATGGGTAAACCTTGTTTAAGTTTGGTGCTTCAACTAACACTGTCAACTGTAAGTTTCTTGGAAGCAGCAATTGACCCATGAATGTCAGTTTAAAAACTAAAGTAGACATTATCAAACTATGTAGACCCTGATAAGATGAGCAGTGCTATACTGTCTCATCATATTCTGCACTGTTTTCTATTTCAACTGAAATGATCTGTATTGACAAATACTGCAGTTTCTTTAAATCCCCTTTGTACATGTATACCTAAAATGAAATCTTCCAATCAGCACTAAGGGTGAGTTCATTGCAATATTCTGAGGAATAAATAGGTTAACAATGATATCATGACTTTATGAGACAGGTGCATTCACAATTGATAAGTCTTCTATGCAGGTTGTTTGAATCCTTTATCTTATACAATGTCACCTCACTTCCTTTTCCAATACATGTATATGATATCCCATTGACACATAGCCTGTTTCTAGTTTTGAAGACTGTTGACCACTTAAAGCAGATTGATTTGATTCGATTTTTTATGATTTTACGTCTCTTTTAACAGTATTTCAGTCATTTTGCAGTGGCCAGCTAATTACAGGTTGAGGAAGACTAGAAGCCCTTTATGCACTGTTTCAGGCACAAATCGGCAATGGGTAGAACCACTGACCTTCAGGCCAGCTGGAAGGCTTCCCCACATGAAAAATCCTCAAGGTGCATTCTGCTTTACTTTCCGCCTACTTTACAATACCATAAACTAAGATATATAAAATAGCAACCATCTGTCTGAAATGTATACAGAAAAGAGTCTGATCAGGAAAGGGTTAAAGTTTAAATCGACTTAACCCATTACTCCATCGATAATTTGATACACCTTTTTACACCTTTAATTTATTCCTCCAGGTAATTCAGTTGTGAACATGCACCATAATAAATATTTTCCATATTCTTACAGATGGTAGTTTACTAACCCTTTACTCCATAGCCTGTTTCTAGTTTTGAAAACAGGTGACCACTTCAAGCAGGTTGGAGGCGCATTCTGTTTTACTTTCAGCCTGCTTTAACCCTTTACCTGATAGCATTGTTTCTAGTATTGAAAATATGTGACTTCTTAAAGCAGGTTGAAAGTAAAGCAGAATGCGCCCTAAGGCGCATTCTGCTTTACTTTCAGCCTGCTTTAAGCTATTAACTGCTAGAATAAGGAAAGTATTAAATATGACACATATTCATTACGGTATAATTTGGAACTATTTTCTTCAGAGGATGAATAAAATGAATGTGCTAAAAGTCGCTTCTATAAGGGAAAGGGTTAAGCTAACAGTACTATCTTCTAGGATAAAGAAAATATTTCTTATGGTGCACATTCATAAATTTGTATAAATTTCAACTATTTTCTTCAATGGAGGAATAAAGTAAATGCACTACAAGGCTCTTCTATTTAGTAAAGGGTTAATTAAGTCACCTTAAGCATTTTTTTTAAAGAACATACAGTTAAATTTTGAACAGCAGCTGTGGTTCAAAAGCATTTTACAGCTGTTTGACATCAAAATAATCTACAAAAACACTATTTACCATTAAGATAAGGATCTTCCATTAAAACAATCCCTCAGCCCTTCTACTAAATTAATCCTTTAAATTTGATAACGAGTTTTCAACTCAATGTTGCCCAGTGTCACCTGCCCTATTTAGACCTTGAATGTCTTAAAATTGAGGTCAGCAATGTGTACAAACAACACAACTCCCTGCACGATTCAATCTGCTCAGTGCTTAACTCTTTGAATACTGGGTAATTTGTCGCCTGCTACTGTTTTTAAAATACAATTTTTGAAGTTTCTTTTCAAAGCAGGGTAAGAGTATCAAACAGTTTGGATCCTGATGAGACGCCGTATAATTCGTCAGGCACAGTGTGACTTAAAGATTACATGGTCTAGATCCGAGAAATTTCCAAAAATAAGCAAAATAATTGAAATAGTAAAATTTTGTATGTAAAGGTAATTCTTAACCCATTACCCCTGAAATACACCTTTTAATGCCTCTAATGATTTCCTTCACTGAAAAAATAATTCCAATTTATACAGTAATGAATATTTATGTATCATAAATATTTTCTATATGGTAACTCAGTGACCTGGAAACCCACGCGCCATGCGCCATAGTCACATAAAAATAAAAAATGTCACATAGAATTTCCAACTGGTGCGCCCAGCGTCTCGCCGATTTTATCTTACCATAATTTTCAAATGCAAAATGTCCTGTATGCTAGATGGCTTGATTCTATCGTTTAACAACTAATTCGTTTTTCTGGAGGAATTAATCGTCTTTTTTCAATAGAAATTAGCTGCACTTTGTGGAATTAAACATCGAAATTTACCTTAAACAAATCGAAACTTCTTGCCAATTCCGACATTTTTTTGTGCGAAAATAGCAAAGTATTCCGATTTCATTCCCAAACACAACAGCTTGGACGCGTATAACTCGTGAACATTTTATATGAATGTAGATCGACAGTTAATTTCTTGAATTGATTTTCCAGCGATACATTATGAAAAAACCCATAAGAAAATAAAGAGATATGCCGAAATTGCGAAGCAGAATTTCTATGCACATTTCAATAGGCCCTATATGTTGCGAACACCCGTGTTTTGGCATATGTGTATTACCGTTACGTGTGTTACAAGTAAAAAAGATGGTTCTTAGGCGTCTTTTTTTTTTGTCGGTTTTACAAAGTATTATGTTTTTTTCATCTTTGTGAGACTGTTTTCAATAGGAGATATTGACAAATAAATGGCATTAAAAATAGCGCTGTCATATTTTGAAATTGACTCGAAACAAAATGGCGCCTCGACAAAATCGAGGACACTAAACGTGGACATTTCTGGAAAGATTTACGATTGAGAGATACAACAAAGTCAAAAGAAAAACCAGCACACGCCGGGATCGAATTCTTTCTTCATAAGACGCGATTCTGAATATGAATTATACAGTTAATAGACTGAGAAAACGATTCTAAATTGGACACTTGTCTATCAGATACAACGGATTTGAAGGAAAGTTTGAACTTTTTCGTCGAACCTGTTACTAAATAAAATAGCTGAAACACCAGACCGACGGATAATTCAGGTGATTGATTAGATGTTTTATAGAATTTGATCATTTGGAGATGAATAGTCAACAAGTTATGTAAGTATTTGTCATAATTAATAGCAATCGACCCAACTCTGTCTGCTACAACAGTATGGGCTACACCCGCGATACGCCCTCTAGACTTAATTTAACAAACTAGAACGAATACAAATGCATAGGGTTGTGCACTTTGTATCATATGATTATCTATTTTTCAATCAGATATGCCACACACCTTTAGTTCAGAAATAGTATACCTGTTTAAGTTCTTATTTACGAATAAAGGTATGTAAAAAACATTGATTTTTATTGAAATCTAAGCATTTTAAAAATTGGCCCATAAAATTTCAAAATGTCACATAGATTTTTGAAATGTCACATAAAAAATTATAGATGATGGGCCATAGTCACATATAAAAAAATTCTTTCCAGGTCACTGGTAACTTAAAACAGGCTGAAAGTATTTAGCAGAATGCGTCTTAAGGCAGGTAAGTAGTTAACCCTTTGAACCCTAGTCCCACATATTGGCGTCCTTTGCAAACAGTGTACGTGTGAATATAGTACACTTGTCCTATGCAAACAGTGAAGATCCAGATCAGAAGGCTCCTAGGAGCCCTCTGATCAGGGTCTTCACTGTTTGTCATAATGTCAAACATTGACTAAAACAATCCTTAAAACTCAGAAATGGACTAGACTTAAGTGGAAACTGGAATTGTCCATTTAAAGTTTCAGGGAGGAAAGAGTTAAGTGGTCACCTGTCTTTAAAACTACTGAGTACAGGATGTATGGAATTCAGGTGACCTGGTTCTATGTCACCTGTTCGAGATAACCTGGGACAATTCTACTTTAAAGTTTCACCACACCAAAATTTTCTCATGTTTAAACTTCTCCTAAAACAAACTCTGCATCTGAACAGGAACTTGCAATAATTTTGAGTAAACCTGGATAAAAACTAAGGTCCCAAACAATAACTTAAAGAATGATTCACAGTCCAGAGCACGATCCAAACAAATACAGTCCAAACTTGATACTTCAAACTCACTTAAATCAACCTCATAAGTATTTCATAAGTTTAATTTCGATAACTCTATCTCGCTTAATTCAAACATACTCATATTTCAAAGTTAAAACGTGGCTAAGCCAATGTTGGTATTTTCAACACATCAAGTGCAGATAACTCTTTATCATTCAGCTATTGGTCAGATTTCAACCATATTTAAAGTCATTCAAGACCTTATGGTCATATGCGATCTGAGCAAGTTTGAGAAAGATCCGATAAAAAGTGTGGTCTCTAGATACATACCGGTATGACATTTTCAACACATCAAGGGCAGATAACTCTTGACCTAATAGTCCAATTTCAATCATAATTGAACTAATCCAAGAACATAATATGACTGAGAAAGGCTGGCTAGAAATTGTGACCTCTAGAGTGTAAACATTAATAGATATGGCATTTTCAACACATCAAGGGCAGATAACTCATGACCTAATGGTTCGATTTCAACAATTATCAAAGTCATCCGAGAACTTATGGTCATATAGTTACAATCTTAGCAAGTTTGATAAGCTAAAAATTAAGGCCTCTACAAGTGAGCTAAAAAGGCACATTTATGGGGTAGTGGGTTAAGTAATCACAACATGAGTTTCAGGGATAAACAAAGAACAAAATATTATTTATTCCACTCATTCTTGTAGGTCAAGAGTTTTAATATTTAAAACCCATTGCTCCATAGATACACAGTTTTACCCATTTAAATTATTCTTCCACTGAAGATAATAATAACCGTTTATACAGTCATTAATATGAATCATAAGAAATATTTTCTATATCCTGGCAGATGGTAGCTTAAAGCAGGCTAAAAGTAAAGCAGAATGTGCCTTAACCCATTACCCCATAAATATGCCTTTAATTTATTCCTCCACTGAAGAAAATAGTTCCACTTTATACAGTCATGAATATGTTCTATAACGCCTTAAATTTATTCCTCCACTGAAGAAAATAGTTCCACTTTATACAGTCATGAATATGTTCTATAAGAAATATTTTCTTTATTTTAGAACATGGTAGCTTAAAGCAGGCTTAAAGTAAATGCGCCTTAAGGCGTATTCTGCTTTATTTTCAACCTGCTTTAAGTGATCACCTCCAAGTATTTTCAAAAGTAGAAGCTGGCAATGGGGTAATGGGTTAAGGCACATTCTGCTTTACTTTCAACCTGCTTTAAGTGGTCACCTGTCTTCAAAACTAGAAACAGGCTATGGGTAACTGTATGGCTTAACTCCATATGAACATGGTCATCCAAGGACTGAATTAAACCTACAGTCAAATTGACACCACTTTACACCTAGTATCTCTCGATCCTGTTGTAAAATTTGATCCTATCTTTAAATTCCTTGCACAAGTGCACCGTCTTACATGACTGCGACAGATCGTTAAAACTGTTTTAATATCAGTCTGCTCCAACATGCACATGGACTTATAACAACCGCTTGCAAACTCTATAAATAATGTTACGGAAATGAAACAAGCCCAATATCTATTTTTACAGCCATAAAACCCCTCAATCTTCCCGTTTTAACTCTTTGAATGCTGGGTAATTTTGGCGTCTGCAACAATTGTCGTCTGCTTCTGTTCTAAAAATAGAAAATTTAAAAAATTCTTTCCAAAACAGGGTCAGACTGTCAAACAGTTTTGATCCTGATGAGATGCTGCGTGACGCAGCATCTCATCAGGATCGAAACTGTTTGCAAAGGCTATCATGATTTCACCGCTAGCATGGTAAGAGCTAATGACAACATACTACAATTATAGACAACTTACACAACATGCAAAGAAATTCCTTTCATGTTCTGCTTTAGTTGCATGCCACTCTGGGTCAGGGGGACAATCAGATTCGAGACCGAAACCTTGTCAATGTTCTTCTACCATACAACATGTATTAGTCAGTGTAAAAGACGACACATCCTTGATATTGTGCTGTTTATCCAGATCAAGGTTTTTATTAACCCATTCAACCCTGAAACTTTTAATGGACAATTCCAATTTTAAAATAAGTCTAGTCCATTTTTTACTTTTAGGGTTGATTTTTACAATATATGTCAAAATGACAAACAGTGTAGTCCCTGATCAGAGGGCTCCTTAAGGAGCCCTCTGTTCAGGGTCTACATTGTTTGCATAGGACAAGTGTAATCCTCACATGTACACTGTTTGCAAATGACGCATATATGCGTGTCTAGGGTTCAAAGAGTTAATGAACAATTCTAATTTCAAAATAAGTGTAGTTCATTTTTAACTATTTAGGGTTGATTTTAACAATATATTTCAAAATGACAAACAACGTAGACCCTGACCAG
Organism: Gari tellinella; assembly: GCA_922989275.2. NCBI lineage: Eukaryota > Metazoa > Mollusca > Bivalvia > Cardiida > Psammobiidae > Gari > Gari tellinella. The sequence continues at coordinate 5,190,095 of OV277871.1, forward strand.
AGGACTTCTTAAGGAGCCCTCTGGTCAGGGTCTACACTGTTTGCATAGGACAAGTGTAATTCTCACAGGTACACTGTTTGTAAATGACGAGTATACTTGCAGCTAGGGTTGAATGTGTTAATTAATTTTGGTTGACAATACAACAGGTTTAAGCCTTATCTTGTGAATGCGGCATTTTCAATGGACACTTCCTTTTTCTCATAAATACATGTAATCATTTTACTAATTCACCCCTACAACTTTGAATGGACAACTCCTGTTTCCGACTAAGTCGTGTCTATTTTTCACTATTCAGGTTTTGATTTCACAAAAGGCACATTCTGCTTTACTTTCAACCTGATTTAAGTAGTCACCTATTTTCAATTCTAGAAAAAGGCTATTGGATAATGGGTTAAGTAGAGACCATATGGCATGAATCATGAATGCATTATTGTGCAACAGTTATACAGGTTTGGCTCTATTCTTCCTATCATGCAATTTGAATACAAAACAATATTGGAAGTCCCATTGTGGGTGTGACAATAGAAACTGCAGTTTTCGTTTTAACTTATCTCTCATTGAAGTAAAATGCACCCGCCCACGCATTGTTTCAAGGAAGATATGCACGTAAAGTGAACCTTGTATTGTGCAACCGCTCAAAGCAAGATTCCATTATTTGTAATTACTATGGATGGTTGCTTAATGCAGGATTGAAATAATGCAGAAAGCTTCTATAGGAGCTTTCTGCATTATTATATCCTGCATTAGGCAATCACTTGCATTTAGATATACCGGTATCCAATTTTAGCAGAAAGAGTCCGCAATTAACACATTTTTGAACCTCAATTACTCGAACTCACTTAAGTCGAACTTACCCGTATTTCAAACTTAAAAGTCATGGGTTAACTTTGAAATATGGGTATGTTCGATTTAAGAAAGCTCCACTTTCAACTAATTAAATACAAGTAAATTTCAGTTTATCGATTTAGAATTATTGGGATTAAACAGTACTGTATAATATGACAGGCAAATCCCTTATGTTTATGTGAAACAGAAACTTGGTAGTTCTTGGTAGTAAAACATTGTGGTCAAGCCTCCCCTGTGAAAAGTGTTCAAGAATTTTAGAATATTCATTTAAGCTAAATTACCGCTTCTACTCTTCTAGAGCTTCAAGAATGACTTAACCCATTACTACATAAATACGCCTTTTTACGCCTCTAGTTTATTCCTCCACTGAAGAAATTGGTTCCAATTTATACAGTCATGAATATGTACATGTACCATGAGAAATATATCCTAGTAGATAGTAGCTTAAAGCAGGCTGAAAGTAAAGCAGAATGTGCCTTAAGGCACATTCTGCTGTACTTTCAGTCTGCTTTAAGTGGTCACCTGTCTTCAAAACTAAAAACAGGCTATGGGGTAATGGGTTAACACATTCTACAAAAGGAGTAAGAACAATGGTTCTAAAGCAATCAAATTTCTAGGATTTTTGCAGAATATTCATGGCCGCTTCTAGAATTGTTCATGAATATTCAAGAAATTATTCTGGATAGTTCTAGAATAATTCAATACCTTCCTGCTGGCCATGAGTATTCTGCTAGAATTGAATTATTCAACAGAGAGACAAGGTGGCAATCTTCATTCAAAATTATAAAGTTGTCACAATCAACACCCTGGTTCACTCATGTGGCAACTTAACCCATTACTCCATAAATACACCTTTTTACACCTTTAATTTATTCCTCTTCTAAAGAAAATAGTTTCCAATTTATACTGTTTCAAATAAGAGTCATAAGAAATATTTTCTATATTCGATACAATCTCAAAGCAGGCTGAAAGTAAAGCAGAATGGGCCTTAAGGCGCATTCTGCTTTACTTTCAACCTGCTGTAAGTGCATGGTCACCTGTCACCTGTCTTCAAAACTAGAAACAGGCTATATATAATGGGGCAATGGGTTTTCCTACTTTTCTCTTTCCTACACAATCAAGCCTATGTCGAGGAAACCCAGTCAGAGTTTATAATATCAACGGTGTAAAAAGGCATTTTTATGGAGTAATGGTAGAAGCTGGCAAAATTAATTCACACACCAAGGTGAAGGAGGTTGATGAAGCTTGGCCTCTTAATTAACACCTTTCTTTGTACCAAATACCTACGTCAACGGAACATAATCTTGTAAACAAGTTATCATTGGTTGATTGATTTCTTTCTCCATTACTTGAAAGCTGACATAAAGAATTGATTGTGATCATACCTTTGAAGAGTAGCAAAAGAAGCCAATTATTCATGATGAAGATCTTTTACAAACTGATTCAAAGCTTATCTAAATATGTTATCCTTTCTTTTATAGCTTTTTTAGTGCTATAGAGGATAGGTGATTGTCTAAAGCATGCTGAAAGTAAAGCAGAAAGCTTTCAGCAGCCATCTATGAGGACATAAAGGTTTTCTATAGCTCTTAACCCATAATGGTATTACAGTAGAGAATGTGTTATTCTTTCCCAATAAACGCGTTTACGCTAAAACGTTTATTTCCACTGCAAACAGTTTGGAGCCAGATCAGACGCCGGGTAACCCGGCGTCTGATCAGGCTCCAAACTGTTTGCCACCACGATAAACATGAATAGTGAGAAATATCTAAAGATTGACATTTTCTACGTTTTAGTGCTATGCGTTTGCGTACGTTTGCGTTTAAACGGGAAAGAATAACAGATTCTCCACTGTACTCCATAGATACATGTTTTTACTCCTTTAATTTACTTCTCCACTGAAGAAAATAGTTCCACACTTTATACAGTAATGAACATGTACCGTACTGTAAGAAGTATTTTCTATATCCTTGCAGATTGTAGCTTAAAACAGACTAAAAGTAAAGCAGAATGTGCTTTATACCAACATCAATGGATCTAAATTACAAACACTTTTTGTCAAGAAGATAGATGATATAAAGATTTTCTGCTTCACTTCCATCTTACTTAATCGGTTAACCCATTACGCCATAAATGTATACGCCTTTCTATGCCTCTGATCATTTCCATATTGTGAAAAGTATGTGGTCCATCTTTGAAGTCCTGAACATAGTATAGGTTAACTCATTCACCCCTGAAACTTTTAATGGACAATTCCAATTTCAAAATAAGTCTAGTTCATTTTTTACTATTTAGGGTTGATTTTAACTATATATTTCAAAATGACAAACAGTGTAGACCCTGATCAGAGGGTTCCTTATGGAGGATTTGTATGGGAAAAGTGTAATTCTTGCAGGTACACTGTTTGTAAATGAGGAGTATACTTGTCGCTAGGGTTGAATGTGTTGATGCAATTTCTGAAAAATTTAGGAACAATAGATGTACATGTACTTAGTTCAAGTAGATTATAAAATCTTTTCTCAGTTTATAGTTGGTCATGCACTGGAAATTACTCACTACTTCAGGGAAGTAATAGGCTATCAATGCAACCAATGCACTTCCAAGTGAAAGTCACTTCAAGGCTGTTACCACTTCCCATTCATAGATAAAAATACAACTTACTGGTTTCAATAGGTAGTGGTTCAAAACACAGGAAGTAAATAAACTATGGTAGTCTGTTATTATTTGTGAATTAAATTAAGGATGTGTCCTTGAAACTTTATTCTGCTGGCTACATGTATAAACCCTTATCCAATGGACTATTAACCCTTAGCCCGCCAAATAAATTGTCGTCTGCTATACTTCTCGCCTGCTTCAAGTTTCAAAGTGCTTCAAAGTTGCTCAAAATTGCTGAAAATGTTGTCCGAGTGTCAAACAGCTTGGATCCAGATGAGACGCCGAGTTACTCGGCGTCTCATCCGGATCCAAGCTGTTTGCATATGGAGCTATAGTCGTGAGTGGCAGGCTAAGGGTTAACCCTATTGTTGCACTTTAACCCTGTACTCCATGGCCTGTTTATAGGTTTGAAGACAGGCAGCCACTTAAAGTAGATTAATAGTAAAACAGAATGTGCTTTAAGGAGCATTCTGCTTTAAGGATACAGAAGTCTATTAGTTATGGTGTACATTTTATGATTTATGACTGTGTAAAGTGGAATTGCTTTCTTCCATGGAGGAATAAATTAAAGGCATAAAAATGCGTATTTATGGAATAATGGGTTGATGTATAAAAACCATTCCTTCAATCCCTTTTTTTACTTTGTTTGAGAAATGTGGTTCTTATAGCTAACTTAAAGTAAAGTCTAGTCCATTCCTGATTATTTAGGGTTAATTATTTTAAACAATATATTTCAAAATTAAAACCTTACTTTATGGGGTCATTTCATCGAGTATGACCTAGAAAAGTTGCATGCGACCATGCGCCTCTTTATAGGCTCTACCTGCGCCTTTCCCTCGATCTGAAGCGATCTTAACATGACCAAGGTTCGTTCAGTTTGACAATTCTGCAATATTACGTCGATCTCTTGACAATCTATGCTGGCAAGCAAGCGATCTCGGCCAACCAAGTCTCTTTCTCGGCCGATCTAGCAACGTACCCTCAATCAATACGATTTAGATGCCATTTAAACATTCTAGCCTCGCTCGGAGTCTCAATTCTCAACTGAATCTCGCCCAAGCGGATTTGTGAGCGACCCTGTGCAACCCTAATAAATTGCATGGTGATCAGTGACCGATCATCACTTTTTTAGTAGCCTCTGAAGGGGCAACATGGACCCAACAGTGTGCATCATGCTATCTTATTACAGCACCATGTTTTGAAACAGCAGTAGTCTCTTGGTATGCTAAATATGCTGAAGATGACGGGAAAGAAATATAAAAAAAATAATTGAAGGTTGCAGCTTAAGCGAGGGTCAAACTTTATTGGTTGAAGCTATAGATAAAGTGCACGTAGGTCACACATTAATCCTCCTTTTTTTAATCAAGTAAAGCAAATTAAAACAATGGGGAGCATACGGGTCTAAGAACGGTCGCACAGAGCGAAGCTTGGTACCAAAAGAGCAAAGCTAAATTGCACAGATCAAGTGAGTATCGAGGACGGGTCGAGCGGCACGACCATGAGGGCAATCAGTTCTTGCTCAAGACGATTGAGCCTTGCTCATCCCCGCTCTAGATGTGACTGTCCGTTGACCAATGCATCTTCTTTTTGATCATACTTGCTCTTTCGACGCTCTCTTGGCAACTTTTAGGTCAAGGCTTGGGTTTTTGATATGTAAAAAAACGTGTTACGACCTGTTTTTAAGGGAGACCAACCCTCAACTTATATGATGTGCAACCACAGAAGACCAAGTCGAGACCATCCCTCAGTCAACCGTCAACTACGTGCTCTGAGGTCACAGCTCAGTCTTCCAGGAATTTTTAAGATTTCTCAGTGAAATGACCCCTTTAGGAGCCTTCTGATCTGTATCTACACTGTTTGCATAAAGGACAAATTTTACTGTACTATAAAAAATTTACATGTATAGTAAAACCTCACTAATACTTCTTCTAAATTGTGTTTAATTATGTGGTGTTTAACCCATTACCCCATAGCATGTTTCCAGTTTTGAAGACAGGTGACTTCTTAAAGCAGGTTGAAAGTAAAGCAGAATGTGCCTTAAAGGCACATTCTGCTTTACTTTCAGCCTGCTTTAAGCTATCATGTGAAAGAATACAGAACATTTTTCTTACAATACTTTTTCATAACTGTATAAATAAGGATTATTTTCTTGAGTTGAGGAATAAAATAAAAGCGTAAAAAGGCGTATTTAAGGGGTAATGGGTTAAAACAGGTGACTGCTTAAAGCAAGGTGAAAGTAAATCAAAAAGCTCCTTTAGCTGCCACCTCGTTTTGATACAACCATCTAGCTATAGTTTTAGAGGTCTTAGAGAGAGTTTTACTGTACACCATTTGTAAAGGACTCAGCTATACTTATTTTTAACCCTTTCCCCCATAGAAGCGCCTTTAAGCGCATTCAGTTTATTCTTGCCATGAAGAAAATGGTTCCAATTTATACATTCATAAATATGTATAATACAAAATATTTTCTATATTCTAGCAGATGATAGCTTAAAGCAGGCTGAAAGTAAAGCAGAATGCGCTTAAAGCGCATTCTGCTTTACTTTCAACCTGCTTTAAGTGGACACCTATATTCAATACTAGAGATATGCTATGTGGGAAAGGGTTAAGGGTTAATGGGTTAAGGAGCTTTATGCTTTATTTATAGCCTGTTCTAAGCAGCAATAAATCATGATGTTGGAAAAGTCTCTTATGACAGATTCGCAACATGAAAAGGCATTTTCTATGAGGACAAAATAAATGGCTTGAAACGTTTTACAATGACGGAAATGGTAAAATATTGTTAAGCAGGGCTAAAGATTAGAGGGAGTAAACTGAACAAATCCAACATTTTCTCACTCATTTAAGCACCAAATCCTATGGTGTTCTTGCTCATCATAATTGTCTCGAGTTGAATAGACTTCACCATAGAGTTCAATGCAGAAATAAAGATTTTACAGGTCCATGGTGTTGAAAGAGTTATTGCACATTCTGCTAAAAACTTTAAACCTGCTTTAAATGGTCGTCTGTCTTCAAAACTATAACCAAGCTATGAGGTGATGGTTTAAGTCAACATCCAACCTTAACCCTTTCCCCCTTACAAGCGCCTTTTAGCCAATATGATTTATTCCTCCGCTGAAGAAAATAGTTCCAATTTGATCAGTCATGAATATAATATTTTAGGGAATATTTTCTACATTCTAGCACATGATAGCTTAAAGCAGACTGAAAGTAAAGCAGAATGTGCCGTGCCTTAAGGCGCATTCTGCTTTACTTTCAACCTGCTTTAAGTAGTCACCTATCTTCAATACTAGAAATAGGCTATCAGGTAAAGGGTTAAAAGCCTTTTCAACATGGAAATGTCTCATAATTAACCCATTTGTGCCTAGTGTCCTGTTTATGGAACATAGGCATATATACTGTAGACTCTGATCAGACGTCGCATTATGCGGCATCTGATCAGTCTACACTGTTTGCTGATAGGAATTTCAATATAAAACAAAATGAAAATTTAGACCAGGCACCCCTTAGATCAACGAGAGCACCGCAAACGGGTGCTAGACGCTCGACTTTCATATACTTGAGACGGCTATATTATTCAAACTTAAAGAATTTGTATGGGTGTTTAATGCCCTATTGATTATAGAAGTTTGTAAGCAACAACAACTTAAACATACTTGGACAGTCTACATTCCACATAAAGTAAACTATAAGTCAAAAGAAGGACAAGATCTTTGCCTGCTTTACCTGCCTTGTTGTAATGCATAGCCCTTGTGAAACTAAACAAGTATTCAAATATATTTGAAGTTTGAAATTAATAACTTTCTACGGTTACTGAATAATTTCATATACAAATTCTTAGTCAAACAAGGGCAATAACTCTGCAATGACAAATCTCATGGTTATCTGCTGTGTTGAAAGGTGATGCCTTTTTGAAACTGAACAAGTATTCAAAGTTTCAAGTTAATATATACCTATGGTAATTATTGAGAAATTTCAATTTACAAGTTTTATGTAAATAAATACAAGGGCAATAACTCTAGAATGGCACATCCCCGGTCACCTTTCTTGCTTGAATGAGTTGCCCTTTTGTTATAACACAAGTATTTAAAGTTTCAAGTTAAAACCTTTGACAGTTATTAAGATATTTCAATTTACAAGTTTTAAGTAAATAAATCAAGGGCAATTACTCTGGAATCACAAATCACAGAGTAACCTACCTTGTTGTAATGAGTTGTCCTTTTGATATTTAACAAGTATTCAAAGTTTCAAGTTAATATCTTTCATAGTTATTTAGATAAGTTAATTTATAACTTTAAAGTAAATAAAAACATGGGCTATAACTCTGGATACACAAACCTCAGGGTTACCTGTCTTGTTGTAATGAGTTGCCCTTTTGATACTGAATAACTATTCAAAGTTTCAAGTGAATATCTTTCATAATTATTTAGATATGTTAATTTACCATTTTTAAGTAAACAAGCACCTTAGAGCTGATATCCCCTGCCGCAGCGATTGTCCAGAAGAAAGTGGCAAACTTTATTGTGGGAGGAAGGGGCAAATGGTGATCACCTGTCTTTAAAGATCAACATTCAAAAGCTTTTTACAAAGTTTTATAAAATCCATTCAATTTTGTACATTTTAAAGCCTAAACAATACAAAAAATAAAGCCGTTTGTAGCATTATAAATCTAAGTATGACAGGGGCAGGTAACTCTTGATTCAAATTCAACAGTAATTAAACACTTTCAAGAACTTATAATTGTGTGCAAGTATTATTAAAAAAAATTCAGAACTGTAGAATTTACTAGAGTGTAAACACATTTTCAACTCATCAAGGGCAGAGTATTCTTGACTAATTTGCACATTTTCGATAATAATTGAACTCATTCTATAAATAATAGCCATATATGATTTAATTTTTTTTCAAAATCCATTCACATTTGTACACAATAGCATGTAAACAATAAAGCCATGTTGAGCATTACTAAGTACATAAAGGGCAGATAACTCTTGCCACAAAGTATCCTATTTTGACAATAATTGCTACCCTTATATTTATATACATCATGTGTAAGGTAAATCAAAATCCATTAAAGACTATAGTTTCTAGATGGTAAAAACTGTTAAATAAGGTTTTTTTTACTCATCAAGGGCAGATAATTGTTGACTAGTTTCTCCGTTTTCAAAAATGATAACAATTATTTGAAAACTAATAGCCATACATAGTTTAAGAATTTGTTTTATCAAAATTCATGCATATTTATAGATACTAGGATGTAAACAATTTTAAAATAAAGCATTTTCTATCATTTCAAAGTACATCAAGGGCAGATAACTATTGCCACAAGTATCCTTTTTTGACAATAATTGCACACCTTCAAGAACTTTTACTTATAGACATCGTGTACAAGTATCATTTAAATCCATTCATAATTGTAGTTGCCAGAGAGTAAAAACAGTTAAATATGGCTTTTTTTACTTATCAAGGGCAGATAACTCATGACTAATTTCTCCGTTTTCAACAATAATCAAATTCATTTGAAAACTAATAGCCATACATAATTCAAGAAAGTTTTTTTTTAAAAATCCATGCATATTTATAGGCTCTAGTATGTAAACAATACCAAAATAAAGCATTTTCTAGCATTTCTAAGTACATCAAGGGCAGATAACTCTTGTCACAAGTATCCTTTTTTTACAATAATTGCACACCTGCAAGAACTTGTACTTATAGACAATGTGTGCAAGTATAAACAAAATATGTTGAATACTGTAGTTGCTAGAGTGTAAAAACTGTTAAATATGGCATTTTTAACACAAAAAGGGCAGATAACTCATAAATTCCTAAAATTTTCTGAAAAAAATTTGATTTCCCACGGTGCTCCTATGATGACAAATAAGTATACCAAGTTTAATCAAAATCTGTTTATAGGTTTCGGAGATACAGTTGCGGACGGAAAACGTGACGGACGCACGGACGGCATTTTTAACACAAAAAGGGCAGATAACTCATAAGTTCCTAAAATTTTCTGAAAAAAATTTGATTTTCCACGGTGCTCCTATGATGACAAATAAGTATACCAAGTTTAATCCAAATCTGTTTATAGGTTTCGGAGATACAGTTGCGGACTGTAATGCACGCACGCACGCACGCACGGACAGCCGGACGGACAGACCTAAAACAGTATCCCTCTGCCTTTCGGCAGGGGATAATAAAACATGGGCAATAACTCTGAAATGACAAATCCCAGGGTTACCTGCCTTGTTGTAATGAGTTGACCTTTTGATACTAAATAAGTATTCCAAGTTTCAAATGGATACCTTTGATAGTTATTGAGATATGTTAATTTATAATTTTTAAGTAAATAAAATAGGGGCAATAACTCTGAAATGACAAATCCAATGGTAACCTGCCTTGTTGTAATGAGTTGCTCTTTTGATACTTAACAGCTATTCCAAGTTTCACATGGATACCTTTGATAGTTATTGAGATATGTTAATTTAAAAAATTTAAGCAAATAAAACAAGGGCAATAACTCTGAAATAACAAATCCCAGGGTTACCTACCTTGTTGTAATGAGTTGCCCTTTTGATACTAAACAAGTATTCCAAGTTTCAAATGGATACCTTTTATAGTTATTGAGATATGTTAATTTATAATTTTTAAGTAAATAAAACAGGGGCAATAACTCTGAAATGACAAATCCCAGGGTTACCTACCTTGTTGTAATGAGTTGCCCTTTTGATACTGAACAACTATTCAAAGTTTCAAATGGATACCTTTGATAGTTATTGAATTATGTTAATTTATAAATTTGAAGTAAATAAAACAAAGGCAATAACTCTGAAATGACAAAACCCAGGGTTACCTGCCTTTTTGTAATGAGTTGCCCTTTTGATACTGAACAACTATTCCAAGTTTCAAATGGATACCTTTGATAGTTTTTGAGAAATGGACTCTTACAAAAACCTTAAGCAAAAAACTTAACCGACGCAGACGCTGACGCAGACGCAGACGCTGACGCAGACGCAGACGCAGACGACAGGGTGACGACAATAGCTCGACTTTTCGAAAAAGTCGAGCTAAAAATGGACTAATACAATATATAAGTATGGAAGAATACATTGGATACAAATGGTTTAATAAACAATTTGAAAGGCTCCTCATGTCTGTGGAACCCTTTATCTTAATTACATGTAATTGGTATTGCCTGGCTGCTTGTTTTTCTGGATATTTGTAAAGTTTAGTGAGAAAACAGTAACAGACAAGAGAGCCTTGAAGGCCCTGATATCGCTCACCTGTTGTAATGAAGCCTGATAGCTTTACCTTTGTGTTTCACCCGTTTTAATCTAAATTTATTCAATTTTGTAGTATAGCATGTAAAAAAATTTGGGATACAACCTCATAATTCTAGTATAGTAGAGTACATCAAGGGCAGATAACTAGCGCCTAAACAATACTGAAATGAAGCCTTTTCTAGCATTTCAAAGTACATGTATATCAAGGGCAGATATCTATTTGCACAATGATTAGATTTCAACAATAATTGCACTCCTTGGAGAACTTATAGCTATATACTTTGTGTGCAAGTATAATCAAAATCCACTGGAAACTGTAGTTGCAAGAGGGTTAATGCTGTTAGATATGGCATTTCAGCAATTCAAGGGCAGTTAACTCTTGACATATTCATCCGATTTCAACCATAATCACACTTATTCAAACTCTTATGGTCATATACAATCTGAGCAAGTTTGAAAAAGACTGGATAAAAATTGTGGCCTCTAGAGTGTAAACACCGTTAAATATTCTGCTTTACTCTTAACCTGCTTTAAGTCGTCACCTACCTTCAATACTAGAAACAGGCAAAGGGGTGAAGGGTTTAAGACTTTAAGTCTTTTGGATCATGACGTAAAACGAAAGTAATGTATCATAATCAACTTTCAAAGTCCTTTACAGTATTACAAATGTTACAGGTTCCTAGTTATAGTGAGTACTTCAAATAATCTAGTTTCCCCTTATGGACCCCCCTTGATTTTGTACATGTTTGTTTATATCGTAGTAGTATATGAGCTTAGTGTGACCTGGTTTAGTGTGAGATGGCATTAGTGAATGAAGCGTTACGAACTGTCCCCTGACCGAAGCTCTGAGATACTAATGAACTGATTTTCTTTTCCTCACTTCCATATTCTATCTGTATTTGTCATTTTTACTTGTAAACTCTTCATATTTGCATTTAATGCTGATTAACCCAATACCCCATAACATTTTTCTAGTTTTGAAAATAGGTGACCACTTAAAGCAGGTCGGAAGTAAAGCAGAATGCGCCTTAAGGCACATTCTGCTTTACTTTCAGTCTGCTTTAAGCTACCATCTGCTAGAATATAGAAAATATTTTTTACCATACATGTTCATAACTGTTTAAAGTGGTACTATTTTCTTCAGGGAAGGAATAAATTAGAGGCCTAAAAAGGTGTATTTATGGGGTAATGGGTTAAGATGAAACAGAACTTAGGTGAAGGAATAACTTAAAGGCATTACTGATTAGGAAATAGGTAACTCTTTCAACACCATGGACCTGTTTACATTTGCAAACAGTGTATACCATGATCAGGGGGCTCCTATAGAAGCTCTCGGAACATGGTCTACACTGTTTGCTATTAATGTAAACCAGTATTTATTAAACAACCCAGAATCCCAAGTAGACTTGTTCATGTTTTGGTAACTAAAACTATCCACAAGGGAACCTAATAACCCACAAGAGTTACTTAGTGTTGAAAGAGTTTATGAGATGGAAACCGGTAAGTAATTTAGAAAGCAGGTTGAAAATAAAGCAGAATGCTCCTAAAGAGGAATTCTTCTTTATATAACTTTTTTAATGTAGAAAGATAAGTTGTGTTTTAATGTTTAGGACTTTTAAGGTAGGGACCACTTTCCTATGTGTAGAAATAGTAAGAGGTGTTAAAAAGCACAAGAGTGTATAAAATGGACCACTAAATCAGAAACAAATTCACAACCTTACAGCGATTGGTCATATAGTGTTGGAGAACACATTTAAACCTATCGGTATTACCTGATTCCCGTTTTTTACAGATTTTAAGACAAATGGCCACTTAAAGCAGGTTGTCTTGAAGGTAAAGCAGAATACGCCTTAGAAGCGCTGCAGTGTGCTTAAGTTCCAACCAGCTTTAAACTACCATCTGCTTATAGAAACTATTTCTTATGGTACACAATTATGACTGTATAAAGAGGAACTATTTTCTTCAGTGGAAGAATAAATTAAAGGTGAAAAAGGCATACTTATGGGGTAATGGGTTAAGGAAGTAGCCTTATCTTGAGCTCTGAATTTATCATTGACAACCTTAGATGAGAAAATCCGAACATAAAAACAATTTGAGGTATGTGATGAAAACATGGTTATTTTTTCTATACATTTATACCAATGTTTTATTTACAGTATGGTCTAGGCTGATGTTCTCCTAATAGATACGACATAAAATGTAATCTGTCTCACAATTATATGAAAGCCTCACCCTTAACCCATTAGCCCAAGGCCTGTTTCTAATTTTGAAAATAGGTTACCACTTAAAGCAGGTCGGAAGTAAAGCAGAATGCGCCTTAAGGCACATTCTGCTTTACTTTCAGTCTGCTTTAAGCTACCATCTGCTAGAATATAGAAAATATTTTTTACCATACATGTTCATAACTGTTTAAAGTGGTACTATTTTCTTCAGGGAAGGAATAAATTAGAGGCCTAAAAAGGTGTATTTATGGGGTAATGGGTTAAGATGAAACAGAACTTAGGTGAAGGAATAACTTAAAGGCATTACTGATTAGGAAATAGGTAACTCTTTCAACACCATGGACCTGTTTACATTTGCAAACAGTGTATACCATGATCAGGGGGCTCCTATAGAAGCTCTCGGAACATGGTCTACACTGTTTGCTATTAATGTAAACCAGTATTTATTAAACAACCCAGAATCCCAAGTAGACTTGTTCATGTTTTGGTAACTAAAACTATCCACAAGGGAACCTAATAACCCACAAGAGTTACTTAGTGTTGAAAGAGTTTATGAGATGGAAACCGGTAAGTAATTTAGAAAGCAGGTTGAAAATAAAGCAGAATGCTCCTAAAGAGGAATTCTTCTTTATATAACTTTTTTAATGTAGAAAGATAAGTTGTGTTTTAATGTTTAGGACTTTTAAGGTAGGGACCACTTTCCTATGTGTAGAAATAGTAAGAGGTGTTAAAAAGCACAAGAGTGTATAAAATGGACCACTAAATCAGAAACAAATTCACAACCTTACAGCGATTGGTCATATAGTGTTGGAGAACACATTTAAACCTATCGGTATTACCTGATTCCCGTTTTTTACAGATTTTAAGACAAATGGCCACTTAAAGCAGGTTGTCTTGAAGGTAAAGCAGAATACGCCTTAGAAGCGCTGCAGTGTGCTTAAGTTCCAACCAGCTTTAAAATACCATCTGCTTATAGAAACTATTTCTTATGGTACACAATTATGACTGTATAAAGAGGAACTATTTTCTTCAGTGGAAGAATAAATTAAAGGTGAAAAAGGCATACTTATGGGGTAATGGGTTAAGGAAGTAGCCTTATCTTGAGCTCTGAATTTATCATTGACAACCTTAGATGAGAAAATCCGAACATAAAAACAATTTGAGGTATGTGATGAAAACATGGTTATTTTTTCTATACATTTATACCAATGTTTTATTTACAGTATGGTCTAGGCTGATGTTCTCCTAATAGATACGACATAAAATGTAATCTGTCTCACAATTATATGAAAGCCTCACCCTTAACCCATTAGCCCAAGGCCTGTTTCTAATTTTGAAAATAGGTTACCACTTAAAGCAGGTGAAAGTGAAGCAGAATGCGCCTTAAGGCGCGTTCTGCTTTACTTTCAGCCTGTTTTAAGCTACCATCTCCCAGAATATTGAAAATAATTTTTGTGCTTCATGTTCATGACTGTATAAATTGGAACTATTTTCTTCAGTGGAGGAGAAAATTAAAGACATAAAAAGGTATATTTATGGGGTAATGGGTTAAAACAAGTCTCACCCTTACAACAAGGCCATGGTATGTATCCATATGGTCAAGAACACGCGACAAATATGCACAGCTAGTGCAACAAGCACATCATGTAGGAAGAATTCCTTGTGAAACCTCTCTCACTTGCAGAATCAATATTAATCAATGACTTGCTACGACAATTTAATCTTGAATCATGTACGCCAGAAGAATTATGACAGGAATCCAAAACCTCAAAATCCAATACTCCAGTCTCTACAATAAAGTAGGAGACTGCAGGAACCGGATAAACCCGCAAGCTATTTTTAGATTCTAATGATGCAAACAAGTCATCAATTGGAAACAGATTTACAATGAATCCATAAGGGATTGGCATTAGAAATAAGAAGGGGGCGAGAGACTATTGAATTAAAAAGAGAAAGAGAAATAGTACATGTATGTAAGAACCACAATACATTTAGTCTCTGAAGGGTAACAGAAATATATTTTATGCCACATGTTAATCCTTTATACCCAATAAATACACCCTTTTATGGTCATAATTTAGTTTATTCCTCCACTGAAGAATACGGTGTCACTTTATACAGTCATGCATAAGAACGCATACAAAATATTGTCTATATACTAGCAGATACACCTTCAAACGTATTGGAGATAGGTGACCACTTGAAACAGGTTGAAAGTAAATCAGAATGTGCCTTAACCCATTACCCCATAAATACCCCTTTTTACGCCATTAATTTATTCCTCCTCAGAAGAATATATTTATTTTATACAGTCATGAATATGTACCATAAGAAGTTTCTATATCATAGCATATTGTAGCTTAAATAGGCTGAAAGTAAATCAGAATGTGCCTTAACCCATTACCCCATAAATACCCCTTTTTACGCCATTAATTTATTCCTCCTCAGAAGAATATATTTATTTTATACAGTCATGAATATGTACCATAAGAAGTTTCTATATCATAGCATATTGTAGCTTAAATAGGCTGAAAGTAAAGCAGAATGCGCCTTAAGGCGCATTCTGCTTTACTTTCAACCTGCTTTAAGTGGTCATCTGTCTTCAAAACTAGAAACTGACGATGGGGTAATGGGTTAAATGAAACTTCTAAATACATGACAAATGTAGCAATGCTGTATAAGGATTTACTAAGCGTTAACCCTTTGCCTGCTGATCCAGACTTTACTGATTTTTGCAAACAGTTTGGATCCAGATCAGATGCCGCATAAGATCCAAACTATTTAAAACTCGTCTTAATGTGTATTTACTTAAAAACAATTGAATTAATCTTAATTTAACAAATTTTTCAGACAACCATTTCAAATCATACGATATAATTACAGCAGGATATAGGTTAAGAAGAGTTGATATTCAACAATTTTAATTAACGCATTCCCCCATAAATACGCCTTTTTATGCCTTCTATTTATTCCTAATTTCAAGACAATAGTTCCAATTTTTATAGACATGAATATTTATCACAGTAAATAGTTTCTGTTCTAGCAGATGGTAGCATAAAGCAGGCTGAAAGTAAAGCAGAATTCTTCTGCTTTACTTTCAACCTGCTTTATGTGGTCAACTAACTTCAAAACTAGAAACAAGCTATGGGGTAATGGGTTTAATTCAGTGGTAGTGGATTAATTTTTGCCAGATATTCGGAAGGGATGGTTAATAGAGTCCGTGCGTTTAAACCGAGGTATACGGTATAATAGATCTACTTGTTTCTCTATATACCCTTCTTCTCTACAAATATATCATAATCACTTTATTTGAATAATCACCCTATCTCTGTACACCACCAACAAATAAATCAATACAATGAAAATGATGAGTCTATGACACCAAAAAAGTCACAGATCTTATATAACGTGACTGTCCCACACACATACGACAGCTAGAATCACATCCCACCCACCCACTCAATTGATGCCTTACTTTCACAGTGTATTCCTCTCTTGCTTAGCTCTTTGCATGATGCTGAGTAATTTTTTCCATCTGTAACAATAGTTGTCTGCTACTGTTCTAAGAATAGTATTTTAAAATTTTCTTTTCATATCAGGTTCAGAGTGTCAAACAGTTTGGATCCTGATGAGACACCGCATTTCATGCGGATCCAAACTGTTTGCAAAGGTTAATATGGTTTCACCTCTAGCATGCTTAGAGTTAACCCATTACCCCATAGCCATTTTCTAGATTTGAAAATAGGTGACCATTTAAAGCAGGTTGAAAGTAAAGCAGAATGCGCCTTAAGGCGCATTCTGCTTTACTTTCAGCCTGCTTTAAGCTACAATCTGCTAGAATTTAGAAAATAGTTCTTATGATACATGTTTATGACTGTACAAACTAGTCTATTGGAACTATTTTCTTCAGAGGAGGAATAAACTAAATGCGCTAAAAGGCGTTTCTATTTGGGAAAGGGTTAAACATTACTAACTGGTATTTTTAAACATTTTGGATCCATATCAGAGGCCTATATCATCAGGATCCCAAATGCTTGATGCTAAGTATGTATAGAAATTTTCAATAAAAAAGACAACAGAACTAAGTGTAGACAACAATGTTGAAGACAAGTTTATATATCAATTAACTTATTAAGTTATAAGCAAAACATTACCCTTGCAAACAGTTTGGATCCTGATGAGACACAGAATGATGCAGTATCTCATCAGGATCCAAACTCTTTGTTACTCCAACCCTGTTTTGAAAATGTATTTTTTTTTTAGATTTTTTTAATTTTAGAACAGCAGGCAACAAATATTGTGGACAACAATATTAAGACACATTCAAGGACTAAGAATACAGAACTTCAGATATTAAGGGGAGTATGATTTCAAAAACTAAAATCTTTATTTCTGCATTAAACCTAATGGTTTTACTACTCATTAGAATCGTCTCGAAGAGACGATTCTAATGAGTAGTATATAACACCATAGGATTTGGTGCTAAAATGAGAAAATGTTGGATTTGTTCAGTTTACTCCCTCTTATCTGGCGCCCTGAAATAGCAGGTGATGTGTTGATATGGAGGTGATAGAACATAGAACTATGTTGCTACCTTTAGCACTGCATACGTCGAGGGGTTATTAATAACCAGGCTATTGATTTTTTTAATGGATTCTTGGTGCTTGCGGAGGAAGCAGACGGAAACGTTCAGTAAGTCAATTAACATCCAACTCTAAATGTCATGAAATGAGTTTTGATCACTGGACACCAATGACATGCAGATGAAGATGAGTTAGATGAGATAAAAAAAAATCAACCAAGGAACTTTTCAAATGTAATTCATAAAAGTTAAAACACATGTTAAATTGTTAATCCATTACCCAAAAGAATATTTGTAGTTTTGAAGACAGGCGGCCATTTAAAGCAGGTTGAAAGTAAAGTAGAATGAGCATTGATGTGCATTCTGTTTTATCTTGCCTGCTTTAAGCTATAGTCTGCTAGGATATACATACATGTACATGTAGAAATATTTCTTATGGAACATATTAATGACTGTATAAAGTGGAACTATGTTCTTCAGTGGAGGAATAAGGTATAGTTATGTGTAAAATTATGTATCTGTGGCGTAAAGGGTTGAATATTCTCCTTATCTAGAGCTATAGTTCTTCCCATGACAGACACATGCTATACTGAAGAATGAGAAGATCTTAGCACCAAATAGTGTTACCAACTGTCAACAAATCTGACCCTAACATATAGTACAGTCTGACAAAACTGTGTTAATTGACCATTCAATGCATTACTTTTTAACCCATTACCCCATATCTTGTTTCTCGTTTCAAAGACATTGTGTCTACTAAAGCAGGATGACAGTAAAGCAGAATGTGCCTTAAGGCCCATTCTGCTTTACTTTCAACCAGCTTTAAGCTACCAGCTGCTAGAAAATAAAAAATATTTTTTAGGATGGAAATTCATGACTGTATAATTTGGAACTATATACTTCTGTGGAGAAATAAATGAAAGGCGTAAAAAGGTGTATTTATGTGGTAATGGGTTAAGTGACCATTCAATACATTATTTTTTAACATGCCCAAAAGTTGTCTCTTATACAGTTTGTTCCTGAATGCTGAATAAAAATGATACAGACAGCTCATGCATTTAGCAGTCACTTGTCTTTAATATCCTGTATGCTTCCTCAAAGAAACTTTAGAAAGCAGCTTTATATAATACGAGTTTGACTGGATGTAAACCATTCAAGAAATTTAATAACTAACAATAACCCATTACCCCATAAATACACCTTTTTACGCCTTTAATAAATTCCACTACTGAAGAAAAGAGTTCCAATTTATAAGGTCACAAATAAAAATGCGAAGAAAAAGTTTTTATATTCTTGCAGATAATACCTTAAAGCAGGCTGCTTTACTTTCAACCTGCTTTTAAGTGCTCACCTGTTTTCAAAACTAGAAAAAGGCTATGGGGTAATGGGTTAACAGACCAGTCAACTGCTCTTGAGAGATTAATCTGTCAACCTTCAAACAAGCAGCAGCTTAATGCAGGACAAGTCACAAAGGCAGTGAATGGGAAAGGCTCCTTTAAAAACTTTCTGCATAATGACTTTTAAAGTACATTAACCCCATTGCTTGTTTCTAGTTTTGAGAATAGGTTACTACTTAAAGCAGGTTGAAAGTAAAGCAGAATTGGCCTTACGGCACATTCTGCTTTACTTTCAACCTGCTTTAAGCTACCACCTGCTAGAATAAAGAAAATGTTCCTTATGGTTCATATTCATGACTGTATTAAATAAATTGGAACTATTTTCTTCAGCGGAATAATAAACTAAACTTAAACTGGTGAAATGTAGAAGAAAAATTCAAACACAAAAACCCCCATATGTTAACCCATTACCCTATAAATACACCTTTTTACACCTCTTATTTATTTATTCACTGAAAAAAAGGTTTTTTAAACAGTTAATTATGAATATGTACCATTAGAAATATTTTCTATATTCTAGTTAGTAGTAGCTAGACACTAGCTTAAAGCAGGCTGAAAGTAAAACACTGCAGAATGGGTCTTAAGGTGCATTCTGCTTTTCTCTCAACCTACTTTAAGTTGTTACCTAGTCTTCAAAATTAGAAACAGGCTATGGGGTAATGGGTTAGGCAGAATTCTCACACTTTAAAGGTCAACCTTAGCAAAGTTGAAATACTGTTCGCTCTACAAATCCTTTAGATAAATTTCATTTTTCATTTCTCTACATTTCATACATTCTAGATATCATAAATCCATATGTGCTTCACATAACTCTCAGTCCTCTGACATGACATCAGTCATTTTTTAACCCATTACCCCATAAATACGCATTTTTATGTCTCTTTTTTATCTCTCCACTGAAGAAAATAAATCCAATTTATACAGTTGTGAATATTTAACATAAGAAATCATTTCTATATTCTAACAGCTGGTAGCGGCAGGCTGAAAGTAAAGCAGAATGTGTCTTAAGGCGCATTCTGCTTTACTTTCAACCTGCTTAAGTGGTCACCTGTTTTCAACACTAAAAACATGCTATGGGGTAATGGGTTAAGTAATGAGCATTCAATTTGGAACCAAATCATTTAGTATCTATTAGTTTGTCAAAAGAAGGCTCAGCCCATTTCAAAGATAAAGTGTTTACATGTCTTGCCAGGGCATACTGTATCTATCTTATCTGCATTCCACAATTGTATAGTTGGTATGAGACACATGCTCAGTTAAAACTTAGAACCAATCTTTGGTGATTCAATGTAAAGGGCATTACCTCCCCTGATATTTGTAAGCTAAATACAGGGAAATAACCTACTAAAACTGAAGCAACTTTAAGCATTTATTTTATTTGGCAATTTTAACCCTTTCCCCCATAGCCTGTTTCTAGTTTTGAAGGCAGGTGACCACCTATAGCAGGTTGAAAGTAAAGCAAAATGCTCCTTAATCCATTACCCCATAGCCTATTTCTAGTTTTAAAGACAAGTGATCACTTAAAGCAGGTTGAAAGTAAAGCAGAATGTGTCTTCAGGCATTCTGCTTTTCTTTCAGCCTGCTTTAAGCTATTATCTGCTAGGACATAGAAACGTTTTCTTATTATACATATTTATGCCTGTCTAAATAAGAACTATTTCATTCAGTAGAGGCATAAATTAAAGGCGTAAAAAGGTGTATTTAAGGGATAATGGGTTAAGGGGCATTCTGCTTTACTTCCAGCCTGCTTTAAGTTATCATCTGTTAGAATATAGGAAACATTTAATATGTTGCTGCTTGCATATTCATGACTGTTTAAAGTGAAACTCTTTTTTTCAGTGGAGGAGTGAATGAAAGACGAAACATGCACATGGAGAACCTATAATTGAGTAATGGGTTTAAAGCGACTCGCAATCAGATGGTGTATTTGCAAAAATAAAAGAAAATACTCACATAAAACCAAATGTGTAGCATTATAGTGCATCTGGCATTTGAAAAATATGATCAGTCTAAAAACATCCTTAAGAAAAGTCTTCAAATCTTATTTTTTTTAGATATTTTCTATCGCTTTATCCGTTGCGTCCAAAGACGGAATAGAAATTGATCACGGGCTGAGACATAAACCCGGGCCGAACTATGTACTCTCCATCGCTACACACCGAAGTACGTTAAATCAATCCCAGAGACATGAATAGCCCGGTTGGTTGTGTGGGCTAAGGGGTTGTCTTATTTTGCTTTTCTGTCCCCGCATGCCGGTCCCGGGTTCGAATCCCACCAGAGCTCAATATTTTTTTTTATTGAAATGCATTTTGTAAACAGATTTTTTTTATCCGAAACTAATTCTTACCCATTTATATAAGCATTTAACTTATATTTTCAAATTACTATTTTTAATGCTAAATCTGGTTGCAAGCCTCTTTAAGCTGCAACCTGTTTTTTTAAAACTCAAAATACATCTTCTTTAAAAAAATGGATGCTTAACTAAACTCATTAAACCCATAATAGTTGAACTTATTACCCCATAGCCTGTTTCTAGTTTTGATGAAAATTGACCACTTAAAACAGGTTGAAAGTAAAACATTAAGGCGAATTCTGCTTTACTTTCAACCTCCTTTAATTTTTGATCTGCTAGAATAAACAAATGTTTTTTAAGATTCATAGTCAAGCCTGTATATATCAGTGGAGGAATAAATAAAATGTGTTCAAATACTTTATTACTTATATATGGAGTAAGGGGTTAAGCAGACAACACACAATTACTTTGCTTGCTTTATCATAATCAGACAGATATATATAGGCAATTTGCATTGATCCCTACAGAGGAAAGTTTAACCAAAGCAGCCATGCCAAGGTCAACCTGTGAGTAGAGTTATCAATGAACCCCTGTGACGGCATGCTAATTTTGTGGCAGGTGTCCTCCTCAGGTTGGGATGGTGGTAGTTCCAAAAACAGCTCACTGTTCTGTTACTGTACACTGCGTTGGACTAGCCTTTGAGTAACCTTGTATGAAGCCTTTTGTGATCTACAGTCAGCCATTAGTCTAATTGGTCCTAATTAATATAAATCAAATGAAATCAAAGGTCAGCCAGTTTATGTCTTAATCAATTTGTATCCTGCACAGGAACATGGCAATCAGAGGACAGTGTATCATATACGTTACACCTTAATGTGTACATGTAGTTTGCAAAGTTTTCTACTTTCTAGTTCATAGATATTGGAAGTTTACCCCCATTCTGAAGTAATTTAAAGTACACTCTGCTATCAAACTTCAAAGCGAATATTTTTTTTGAAAACAGCAACACAATTTTACCTTTTATCCTGACTGTACATCATTAACAAACAGCCCCAGTTAAGAGGACGTTTGATCAGGGCCTGCACTCAATGCCATACCAGTAGTTAGTTTGAAATGATTTGGGAGTTTGGACAAACCCCTATAGAGACAATGTACCAGTACCTACGGTTTACAATGTAAATTGGTCATTATGATTATATAGAGATAAGTGTTCTTAATTTCTGGCAAGTGGTGGCATAACCCCATAAATATGCCTTTAATTTGTTCACCCACTGAAAATAGTTCAAACTTATACAGTCGTGAATAATCAGTATAAGAAATGTTTCCTTTACCCTACAGTAGCAGTTGGTAGCTTAACTCTTTGCATGTTGGGATGTTGGGATTTTTTTTGTCTGCAATAATTGTCATCTGCTGTTGTTCTAAATTTAGAATTTTTTTAATTTCTTTTTGAACTTTTAGAACTATTCTAAAATGTTAGAACCTTATTCCATTCCTCTGTAATCGAGTATGTCCATGCTGAATTCCACAAATGTGTTAGACCCAATATGATTGGCTGTTAGATTACTACAACCATTTTTTGTCCAATCGCTACGCTTCTTTCATATGTATACCTTACTGCAAACAGTGACACTACTCACTTGTCAAAATGTCCGAGTGTAAACAACTACCAAAAAGTCTTTTTCGTCAGCAAACAGCAGAAAAGCGATGAAAATAATAACAAAGACATCTTCTTAGACTGATAATACCAAAGATCCCCTCAAATGAATCGGAAGTGTCTAGTAGACTGTACGAAGGTTAATTGTACTCGAAGTTTTCACCCATGTTACAATTGACCCAAATTCATCCAAATCAAGGATTCACACAAATCCAACCAATTCTAGTGTCATCTCCTATAAAAGCCAGTAAATCCACTCTATATGTCAGTTTTCACACATCATTATGCTCATCACCAGGTTAAAAACAATTTATGACTTACTTATATTAAAGGTCCCACTTTTAATCTTATGACCCATGTTTTTTCTCTTGGTTGGGCCACATGACTCCATCATTTCAGATCCTAGAATGAACCCCGAGGTCAGGCAATTTCTTTAATTTAAATACATTTGCTGACATCAAGGTCAAGAGATCATAAATGGTCGGAAAGGTCTTTTCCCAAGGAATGTATGCATGGCTCAATTTTTCAAGCTGTAATTCAAAGGGCTTTGGAGTTGTGAACACTTTCTTTAAATTGCTATCCAAAACAGGAACCAGAATGCCCACACCAATGAGGGGTGACAAAATAGCATTTAATACAGCAACAAGAGGGCCATGGCCCTTAATTCGCTCACCTGAGGTCATTGTGCCTTAGCTTAATAGGCAAGACAACATTTTAATATAGCTGTAAATGGAATTATCTTCCAGACAAAAAAAACATGACAAATTGGAATAACTTAAAAAAATATTGTTGGCAGAGTTATGGCCCTTATCCATGACACTTCTTCTTATCAAGCTACATGTATTTCCATATGATTATTTATTGCGCACTCTGCTTTACTTTCAACCTGCTTTAAGTTATCATCTACTAAGATATAGATACTATTTCTTATATCTTACATGTTTATGACTATATAAAGTGGAATTATTTTCTTTAGAGGAGGAATAAATTAAAGGTGTAAAAAGGCATATGTATGGGGTAATGGGTTAACATCAGTAGAACTGGAGTTATCTCAAAGACAAGAAAATATGACACTGGGAAATATCTCAAAATTGACATTGACCTTTGTACGACATGACCCAAGTTATAAAGTTTCTAACTTTAACAAAGTTATGGCTAAGATTAAAGTTGTGGACTGACAGACAAACAAATGGACAAACAGACAAAAAAGCAGACAGACAAAAACAATATGCCCCCAACTGCAGGGCATAAAAAATATAGTAGACAATTCCATATGCTGCTTGTACAGCGAACCTCATCAGCTGACCAGCTGACCTGAGTTCAGTTATGTAACTCTGCCAGTAGGAAATTTGGCTAGGGTCTAACTCTTATTATGCTGAATTGCTGTCTGCTATACATATTTTGAATATTAAACATATGTATAAATATGGCAAAAGACATAATTACATAACTGTCAGTGGATCACTTCCAGACCCTGTTTCTCTAAGTATGAAGCAGACTAAACCATTTATAAACTTTAGCAGACAACATGTTCAGCTAAGACCATCAGTTCAGTGGCTGAGGTCAAATACTGGGTAGTATGGTAGAATTAGCAACTGCTCTGAAGGCTTACCCTTAACAGACTGAAATGATATCTGCTTAAAACCTACTGTATGCGAAAAGTGACAAAAAAAAGAATTTAGAACATGTTCAGTTGGTAAATGAGTACCAATAGTTTGGATCCAAATTAGATGCAGCATTATGTTGCATCTGATCTGGATCCAAAATGTTTGCAAATATTGGCTATTTGCCCTTAGTATATTAAGAGTAACTCAGGTAAAATACAGTTCTGCTTTTGCTTCATCAAAAATACTGTAAAACCTGCCTAGAGCAGCACTTAAACTGCGCAGGGTGGCGTCAAGTGTGACCCTAGGGATTTCATTTTAACAAACTATAGAGGGATTGACCAGGAGATTCTACTGTAAAAATATCAAAGCTTAGGGCCTAGTAGTTTTTAGCAAGAAGATTTTTTAAAAAATTTTGCTTTTTTGCTTTTTCAAGCAGAGTTTTTGCTTTTTCTCTTTCATTTAGACAACTTCTGTAGAGAAGCATCCAAGGAACATCATGAGCAGTTTGAATCCGCCCTACAATCCTCGGGTTCAGAGGAGATGTCGTTTGAAGTAAAAGTGAACGGACAGACGGACAGACGGACGGACGGACAGACGGACAGACGTACTACGGACAATGAGCGGTCACAATAGCTCACCTTGAGCCTTCGGCTCAGGTGAGCTAAAAATACAACAAATTGGGACACTCTGTTTAACTGCTGTTATTAACCTAAAATTAAATAAATTAATTATCACACAGTATAGACCATGATCAGACTGGTCCTGAAGGCATGTGTGGCCCAATACTAAAGATCGTAACAGTATTTCATTGTCTATACCCATAAATGGTACTCTTAGGCAGTAGTATGCTTAACCCTTTGTTCCCCGAAACCTCAACTTTTACGGAAAATTCTAGTTTTCAATTTAGTCCAGTTCATTTTTTATTTTTTAAGGGTGATTTTTACAATATATATCAAAATGACAAACAGTATAGGGTCTACACTGTTTGCATAGGACAAGTGTACTCCACACAGGTACGCTGTTTGTAAATGACGCAAATATGAGTGACTAGGGTTCAAAGAGTTAAGGAAGTGGTATACTCTTTGTTGTTCACCAGATATGATGTGTGTTACACGGTTGGCCTACTAAGGCAGTGAAGACGAGAATACAGAATTATGAATACAGATGCAGTCTACACAACTCCAGACTTTACTAAAATACAGATTCAGTTTGTTTACAAATCTACAACAGTCATTTGTTTCATGCAGTTGCAATCTGGATCATTGACAACTATCAGATATTGCAAATCATTATCTATAAATCATGAATGCATAGCCCCACATATATTAAAGTGAAACAAATTTATACTGAACCCTTAATGGGTATGTTACCATCAACCCTATGTTATGACAGCTTACTCATAAGAACCGTCTAGGGAGCCTGGGAGGCTAATCAGATAAGCAGTAACAGAGGGTTCGGTACATGAATAAAAGAAAAAATTCTGACCCCGTTAAGATCAGTCCCTCTTACGTGAATATCTATGGATGACATGCATTATATGCAATGTTATACATGAGCAGACACAATAAATCCAAACATACGTGGCTTGTTTTCTCCATATTATGGTGATAAAAATCGCTTTCTTACAATGTCGATGCTTTCTGACATGCACAACACACAACAACATCAATTTTCTGCAATATTTGTAACAAAACAGGGTGATCGTAATAAAAGATTTTGCAAACAAACGAAAAAGATGTTAAATCCCACCGTACCTTCAAACAGCATCCACCATTTTGAATATTATGAGAGGAAATGTGAATGATGCATTATGGTTAAAGCTACTTTGACATTTCGAGGGGCGCCAGTGGGGTATCGAGTATTAATGTTAATGTGCAAACTTGTACAATTTGTCTGCAATTATCGATTTTCAAAGAGAAGCACTGATTTCGATTTTAAAAGGGATTGTCGTTTGAACCGCTTGATGATAAAATGATTATAATATAATGTTGCAATGTCACGAGAGATAAATACACTAAGACATTGGCCATTTGAAGCAGTCGCCGTGTTTCAAAAGCTGCGTCAAATATTGCCACCCACGTCTGATCCACAGGTACTTGACACATATATCTAGATATATAAAAAAAAAAAACAATTTTTTACTAGACTTCTATTACCGTATATATAAAGACTCTTTATATATACGGTAGATGTAATAGAAGTCTAGGTAAAAAAAAAATAAAAAAAATATTAATAGATCTATATCTATGTGTCAAGTACCTGTGGTCTGATCGAGTAATTTACCGTAATTGATCCTAAGTTTTGAGGCAGACAGGCATGGGCAAACAGTGTAGATCCTGATAAGATTGCGCCTGGTCACTGTTGGCCATTCAGTTTGCTCATTTTGGACAAACTAATCACTAAAGGTGATTAATTTAAGGACATACGCGACCAAATGAACTCTCCGATGGATCTCTATGAAAATTCTTCAAACATATCTAAGTACCATGGCAAAAAGAAAAACATAGGTTATAATGGGTTTTTTTGTCTATGTGTATTTGAAATGTATGATGTAGCCATTCTCGACACAGAGTCGGCATGCGTTAGTTTGCCTTTCTAAAATGATGTAAAATAATAAATGGCAAAAAGAAACATTAAAACAGTTTAAAAGTGATGCTCACTAAAAATATGATGCAAATAATATAGTTTGTTGCCTGATATATGTGCATTTTTCTTAATTGTTTTCGGCTCCAATTCAATGAAAACACTCACTCAATCAAAATCTGCCCGAAATAAATTTATGAAACTTCTCACAATAAAAGCTATAGGTGTGAATAATAAAACAATGTTAAAAAAGAGCATTAGTTAGAATGCTTCTTTTGAAACTATAGGCACTTTCATACATATACTAACGGCCTAAATAAGCAGACGGCTTTTTCTATGTGTTCTTGGGTTCACGCTTATACTCAATTTGATTGAAGTTCTGGGTTATTAACTTAGCCTTATTAGATAGAGTTTTTGCCAAGTTTCACGTACTTTCATTTATCAAGTACAAGTTCATGCATTTAACGTCTATATTACACGATTAATGGAGATTGTTTGAAACCGAAAGTATCTACGGGAGGTAACCGATATGCACGATTTCGTTGAGTAACGATGCTTGATTTATCGTACTTCGTTAAAAGCCACTAGGTGTCTCACGAAATGGTAGCGTATGCCGTTAATGCCCCCACAAACATGCCTGTCACACAAAAAAAGCTATAATTATTGTATGTATACAAACTTGACAAAGATCAATAAAGAAAGAAATTCAATATGTCATATGTTCTGACTCGGAGGACCGGTGTCCTCCGAGGTTCTGATAAAGGAAAATAACAAATCAAACTATAGACTTGTCGTGTAAACTCCTTTATAGGATAGCAAACCTCTCTGGTTCTACACTGCCAGCAAATGATGTATCTACCTGGATCCATCACTTTAGTTTGATTTAATTCATAATGTAACAAAACACCCAAAATGAAGATAGATTATATCATACTACATAAAACATATATTTCGTTTTTAAATACTTATATCTTCGAAACATACACAACTAAAAAGCTGTGTGAACGATACTGATCTGGACCAGAGACCTGAAAATTGCAAAAGAGTATTTATATAAAAAGCTTCTTCGCTGTATTCATAATAATTTCTATAGTTTTTCTAGTTTTAACAAAATGAAATATTAAGGTGCAGTTCCACGTCTCCTAAGTGACGCGTTAAGACACGTTAGTGGGACATGAGAGGTAGCTGGCCACTAGAGTGCAGACAAAGAATACGGAGATAGCTCCTTATTTAAAGAGCCCTGTGTGTGTCAAATCTGTTTCCCATGTTCCAAAGGCCGATTCTGAAACATACTCAAGCGCTGGTGTAATGAAATAAAGTGACACCCGCAATAGAGTGACCCCCGGTCGAAATATTTTAACCGGGGGTCACTCTATTACGGGGGTCACTTTATTCCATTACACCGGTTAAGAAAAGAAGCACAGTATATGTTAGAAACATCTAAATGGATATGAGACATACAGATACTATTACATCAACATACATGCGTTTCATCGTTTGAAATTAAAATTCATTATGGGAGAAAAGTGTATTTAGTATCCAATTCATTTCGAATGAACTTATGACACGTTTTGTACAGAAAATATTGATCAATTCAGTGATAACAGTTATTACATCACTTTATCTACATAATGATAATCATAATAGTAAAACCTCGCTATTACGACCACTAAAACGAAGGCTAATTGATTGTATAATAGAGAGGTGACAGCTTAAAGCAAGGTGACAGTGAAACAGAAAGCTCCTAAAGGAGCTTTCTGTTTCACTATCACCTTGCTTTAAGTGGTCACCTACCGTAAACACTCTAATAATTAATATAATTTAGTGGTCGTAATAACGAGGTGTTACTGAATATTTAATTAATATCAGGGGAAGTTATTAATATAGTTATAATATTAACATTTTTCTCTGGAACATGCCGCCTAGCGGCCTATGTGAAAAATGTGGGCCTGTCGTCTGATCTGCTGGGTCCAATGTTATATAACGCTTTTCAGTTGAGTCTGAAATCGTTCTCAAGCATTTTATTGGTAATATTTGAGCTTTTGCGCGGCAAAAACTCAAATCTGACCAAGCAAATGCTTGAGAACGAAGCATTTGATTGGTCAGATTTGTTCTGAAGCATTTGATTGGTCATATTTGAGTTTTTGCTCAGCAAAAACTCAAATCTGACCAATCAAATGCTTCAGAACAATTTCAGACTCAATTCAAAAGCTTTATAACCTTGGGGCCTGGGTCCAAATTGCCTGTCACTGGTATCGGCGATATTTTCTCATCTGGATCAACATGAGCCACAAAGTGTTGATTCAACAAGATAGTGTAATGATAAGTGGGGTTTACTATTTTCTCCCAGTTTCGCCCGTGTGGGATAAGGATTTCCCCCATGTGGAATCACTCTATCCTCCATACCACGTGACGTCTATTGTTGTTTACCCAGCTTAACCACAAGCGTTGCATGACACGGGTAACTAAATGACGTCATTTTTGACTTCGTTACTATAAACAAAGTCGTGTTTTGGCGGAAAAAACGTGCACATAAACTGCAGTTATTTCGTAAATTGTGTCATGTTTTTATGATTTAAATGGGAGAAAAAATCCATCATTCGTTTAGCTGATGTAGGATAGGAATTTCTCCCCCTCGGGGGAGAAAATTCCTATCCTACATCAACACTCATGAGTGGGATGTGGGATAGAGATATTCCCCATGTGGAATCACTCTATCCTCCATACCACGTGACGACTTTTGTTGTTTGCCCAGCTTAACCACAAGCGCTGCATGACGCGAATAACTAAATGACGTAATTTCTAACGACGTCACTATAAACAACGTCGTGTTTTGGCGGGAAAAAATGGCACAGAAAATGCAATTATTTTGTTATTTTTATCATGTTTTAATGATTTAAAAGGGAGGAAACAAATCCACCATTCGTTTTGTTGATGTAGGATAGAAAATTTCTCCCCCTCGGGGAAGAAAATTCCTATCCTACATCAACACTCATGGTGGATTGTTATACACTCCCACTAAATCGACCGTACTAAATCGGTGGTGTCAATTATAACAGTTTTGAGCCAAAATAGTCGTCGAATAACTTTGCGTTTGACCAGGCTCCATTTACATTAAAAAATAATACACAGGTCCATCTCTACAACAAACTCAAATAATGTGTTGTTCGGAGGGAGTTGTTGCAGAGAGGGATTTGCTTATATTTTCAAACAGCTTGAATCCAGATCAGACGCCGCGTAACGCGGCGTCTGATCTGGATTCAAACTGTTTGCAACTCGTTATTACATTATGTTGTTTTTTTTCTGTCAAAATGTCCATTAGATCTAGTAAGAAATACAGCAGACATCAATTTTAAGTAAACGATATTGCAGTAGTGAAGGCGTTAGACAGTGGCAAACGTTGTTGTAAGGAGGGAGTCGTTGTTCGAAGGACCAGTGTAGGGAGAACACACTGTAGTAATATCCCACTGCAATAATCGTGATACATTTATATACAGTATCAATGTAGCAATCGTTTCTGCGAAAGCGAAATGAAACAAATTAAAAGACTGAGACACAATAAATAATTAATAGTACAGTATAAACTCGGAAAACCGGAGTCCCAGAAATCCGGAATCCTCGGAATACCGAACTTTCTGTCCGGTCCCGATTTTTTTCCTTCTTATTTTAACCAAAAGTAAGTCTCAGAAAACCGGAACCTCAGAATTCCGAAAACCGAACGATTTTCTCGGCCCAAAATGTTCAGACACACATAAACATTACCTCGGAAAACCGAACATCCACTGTATTTATCACCTCGAGTCTCAATTTTTACCATGGCTATCATGGAAAATTCATTCAACCGAGTCGACCGTTAAACACATCTGGGACACTAAGGGTAAGTGTTAAGATTGCGTAATGGGTGGGGTGTTTGTTGGAGATGACACGAGTATTTCACGGTTGTGACACTTGATTGCTTATTAAAATTAGGCTCCGCTCTGACAATGCTACAGTAACAAAATGCGTTACATTGTTCGTAGTTTGTTTCGAAGTACGTCGGCACACTTTACTGTTTAGAATTCAAATTTATAAAAGTTCAGTAAGGCATTCTGAAGACAGAAAGAAAGGAAATAACTCAGTTATATTTCATAATTATTGTTTGCAATTGCGTACTGAATGATTGTGTTGTAGAAGCAAAGTCTTACTGTATAAACACCCGCTCAATTAGGTCATCTAAACGAAAACACCGACACTCGATTTGCACAGCAAAAATTTCCTTTAGCGACATATTCGCAAATTCGGAAACGTTCTTGATTATACTGAACCTACGAACTCCCATAGAATAATGTGCTGCTCGAAATGCGAATAAAGTAAGCCCATCAAAAGTTAAAACTACAGCGGTTGTTTCGTTTTATGATGGTTGCGACAACCTAAAATTTGAAGTGTTTATTCATAACACAGATGCTTCTAACCGATGGGAATACGTTTATATCCTGTAATTTAACCCTACAAATACAGAGTAAACACGAGTGCACATTATACGCGGCAAAAAAACGGTAAATAATTATTGCGCTATTGTTAAAAATGCTCTGTCGTATCAGGAACGTATATTTTTTAATCTATATACGTTCCTGGTCGTATTGAAAGTTAATTCTCATTCTTGATCATTCTATCCAGGGATAATAAATAGACTATTATCCCTGTTCTATCAAACAGTTTTGATCTAGATGAGAATTCACTGTAACGTTCATGTTATTAAGTTATAGGTCCGGTCTGTGAAGATGCTTCAGCCTAAATGTTAGCACTGATTCATGAAAAACTCAGAAAACCGAACACCTCAGAAAACCGAACTTTTTACCTGGTCCGGAGGGTGTTCGGTTTTCCGAGGTTTTACTGTACACGAATGAATCCCCATTATTTCAATGTATTTCCACGAAATCGAAATGTTCTACATAAAGCTGTCATATTAAACCAATAGTTTCACGTTTTCAGCTAATAATAAATTATCCAAAATTTATTATTAGGATTCATAAATCTTTGTCTTAACCTTTTCCACTATAGAAGCGCCTTTTAGTGCATTTAGTTTATTCCTCCACTAAAGAAATTAGTTCCAATTTATACAGTCATGAACATGTATCAAAAGAAATAGTTTCTATGTCCTAGTAGATGGTATCTCAAAGCAGGCTGAACGTAAAGCCGAATGCGCCTTTAAGGCGCATTCTGCTTTATTATGTGGTCATCTGCTAAAATAGCTAAAATTTAAACTCGACAAATAAAAACAGATGGCAATTGTTTAAAATTCACGGCGTCGTGACAATTAGGGGTGAAAGCAGACGATAATGTTTATTTGCCTACGAAAGAGTTAATTATTGGTCTCTCAATAGAGGTAGTTCATGCGCGGATTCAGCGATTTTTCGCAAGGGGAATCCAACCGAGAAGATTCAGCAAATTAGCATACAGTGGAGAAGGCGACATTCTTTCCAAATAAAGACTATGCGAAACACATAGTCCCGCATATTGACGTCCTTTTCAAACAGTGAACATGTGAATAGTACACTTGTCATATGCAAACAGTGAAGACCCAGATCAGAGGGCTCCTAAAGGAGCCCTCTGATCAGGGTCTTCACTGTTTGTCATTATGCCAAACATTGAGAAAAGCAACCCTTAAAAGTCAGAAATGGACTTGACTTCAATTGAAACTGGAATTGTGCATTTAAAGTTTCAGGGAGGAATGAGTTAAGCAAAAAAGAATAGGTAGTGACTAGGGGTACGTGACCGTACCTCTAATATTTGAAATTAGCGGTACGGTCACGTACCCCTAGCGAGTCCTGTGAGGGTTGACTAGGGGTACGTGAGTCATTTAAACTATGTAGCAACACATTATTTTGCCTGCAGATACGTTTTAATGATGGTGATATTACTAATCTCTCATGTTTACCTTACTTTGGGGATATTTAATGGAAAAAAACAAAGAAACTTCGAGAAATATTCTCCACCCAAACTTGTTTTCACCGCAGGGATAAGAATAGAAGTATTCCGCATATAGGGTATAGTGTTAAATATCGTGAGATAGGCTACGCCCGATATTTGAAATCCGTCCCCAATGTTTTTTTTCTTCTTTTTCTTATAAATTTGATTCAAATGTAACTTATAATTATATAATAGGCGTGTTCGAAATTACTGCCGTTGTTGCTATCTAACTTAGCGTTGAATATAAATTGAAAGTGGTAGATCTAAGAATATAGAAACTAGCGAAACTTCGGCTGTCATCGGGTATCGATTCATGCAAGAAGTTTGCTGGTTAAAGACAGACCTGTGACAAAAATCACCTTGAAAACACGTTTGACAATAGATCGCAATTAAACAGTGCAGTAATTCTAAACAAAGCTGGTATTGGATAATTATACATGCTTGCAGGAACGTAGATTAGATATAACGTTCCTGATGCTTGTAAAAATGTGTCTATACGTTCTTTAAATTCAAAGATATAGTTTTCGCTGTTTTTGTTGATGATTCTGCGTTAAACAGTCATATTTAAGGTAGACATGATATATTATTAACATTAACATCGATATTAAGGTATCTGCGGACAAAATAAAGTGTTGCGTTATAGTGTTTTTGACTCACGTACCCCTAGTCAACCCTCACAGGGCTCGCTAGGGGTACGTGACCGTACCGCTAATTTCAAATATTAGAGGTACGGTCACGTACCCCTAGTCACTACCAAAAGAATAACGTCTTCTCCACTGTACAACATTAGTCCATTAATTTCGTCTAGTTTCTTCTTGACCTTTTTTAGGATTCCACCGGAGGTGGAGAGGATGTGTGTGTGTGTGTGTGGGGGGGGGGGGGGGGGGGGGGCATTATTGAAAACTGAAAATTGGTTATTTTATTTTTACGTCTATTTTTTGCACTCCCATGCACTCTCCATCTTGAAACTTGATGATTTAGTTAAACGCCAAATTTTATTTTTTCACGTCTATTTTGTTATCTTAAAACTTTTTTTTCGGCGGAGCTGTCTGATTTCTCATTGAGCCTCAAACCTTATATGGCCCAACCAATCGTGAATGACCAGAAATGAAAGCTTAAGGACACGTGCTTAAAATCGAATAGTCTGATTGGGTAGCGGTTAGACTTGACTACTGACTTTTACAAATTTGTAAAAATAAGAGACACAGACTGTTATAGGCTGATTTGCTATGTAGCGGTACCAGTAGTAAACACGACTTTCCGCTACTGCTAGTGAGTTATAACCGAGAAATTTTACGTGTCCCGACCGTTAGGTAGTGATTTGAATGACATAGTGTTTCTATTTTAAGATATGACATATTGTCTCAAGTTCGGCAATGATTTGATGCGTTCTGCAAATCAGAACGAAATTGTTCATAACAGAATTAATCATAATTTTCATCTAGTACCAAGTATATGAAAAACCGATGAAAAAGAAAGAATAGCAGTAACAATTCAGTGAGATTACGAGAAAACTGGCGTTTGACGGTCGAAAAGATTTCGAGCATGATGGGTATTTTTTGTGTTAACACCGTTTTCCTCCAGCGCATGCGCAACTCTGTGACCTCAAATGTAAACAAACCGTGATTTTTTTTAACGCGATCACAATCTCTTGGTTAAATGCGAAAACCCAACAACACGTAGATACCTAAAACGTACATTGCTACACTTTGTAGATATTTTTATAATAAATCAGAACATAGAACTAACTCTACAAGACAAATTCCATACACGAATTCTTGAATTATTTACCCACAGAAATTATACTTCCGTGATTTACCGGTGGCAACATGAATTTCTCATTTGAGGGGTCGTTTCAAACAATTCATATTCGGCATATTTCGGGGGTGCTTTCCAAAAGTCTCAAATCAAAATCAGGTAAACAATCAAACCATATTTAAAGTATAAACAACTAACAAAAGAGCACACACATACGAATTTTAGTAATTTATGGTATCTACAAATTACAAAATAAAAATGATACACGTAGATCTAGACATGGAAGTATAATTCCGTGATCTAGATCTGTCTTTAAAAATTCTCATCACTTTCAGTCACATCCTAGGAAGAAGTAAGTGCAATTCAATTGGCTTATAAAGATGGAAGTGGAAATTTGACACCCCCCACGTGAACCAAGCAGTAGATCCATGTGCAAACTGTACCATCTGTCAAGAATTTTCAAGTAAATCTCTCTACAACCACCTCTGAAAAAGTACTTATTGATGGATAAAAACAGCTGACAACTTGCAGCAAAATGTAGCCCGATCAAAAGCATAAACGTGTGTAAATGCTCTCTGCTGTACTTTCACCTTCAGTCTTTGAGAGACCAACTGCCTTTACAAACTAATAATTAACCTCAGATCCAGTAGTTTAATGATTGCAAAAACTCATTCTTGGCGACTCTCAAGACCTTCAGTCTTTGATTATATGTATGTGGTCGTAGATTACTGCGCGTGTCTTATTAGATAAATATTAAGCTTAATATCCTGATTTACCATCCTATTTATTGCAACTTCGATAAAAGCAAGTCCATATACATCATTACCTTCACCACCCATTCCGCCGAATATCTTTTTTAAAGATATTTCTTGTTTCTTTTTGGATCTACCTACTGGAAGTCCGTTTATTTACAATCTTACGATCTTAACCCTTTGCCTGCTGGTCGCGACTTTATTAATTTTTGCAAACAGTTTAGATCCAGATCAGACACCGCGTAACGCGGTGTCTGATCTGGATCCAAACTGTTTGACACTCTTCTTTGGGTTTCTCTACTTAAAAAAATGTATAAAGCTAAATTGCAGACGAAATTTTCGAAGCAGGCGACATCACCGCAGGATCAGGGTTAAAACTTGATTATTTAGTTGAACGACTATTTTTGTTTTTTCAGTCTATTTTTTGCACCCACTCTCTGGATCCGCGCAAGTTATTAGTGCTGCTCTCTTCACCAAAATCGTTCTTTCAACGACATTGTCGCATATATATTTATGTGTGTGGACCCGGCAAACTTGTTCTACAACGTAATTAATACTAAAAGGCAGATAATTAAAGTTCTCCAAACACCAGTTATTATAATGTTTCTTTTTACCGGCATGTCATTTGAGACAAAGCTTTATTTATTAACGTATGGCTTATTTGCAATTTTACGACCAAACTGTTGGCACTAATTCAAGCTAGAATCTATTTTGGTGCCAAATTTTGGAAAGTTATTTAACCTTTTGATCTGCGGATTGAGGCAATTTTCCTGGATCTCTGCGAACAGATTTGGTTCCAGATCAGACGCTGAGCTACTCGGCATCTGATCAGGTACCAAACTGTTCGACACTATTTTATAATATTAGATCTATCGTAAAAAATCAAAATCCTGAAATTTGAAACTTTTGAAATCTAACAGTTCACCAGCAAGAAAATGATAAACATATTCAACCCTAGCGACGAGTTTTATCATATACACTTAATGTAACTGTAAATAGTAAAGTTGTACAGAACAAGCAGTGAAGAGCCAACTCAGATGGATCCTAAAGTACCCCTCTGATCAGATTCTGCACTGTTTGTATTTTTGCAATACATTCTAAAACTCTACCCTAGATAGTAAAAGATGGACTAGACTTAATTGGTAACTTGAATTGTTCACTGTAAGTTACAGGGGTGGATTAATTAACTCCTTGATCGCTGGGTACATATCGTCTGCTAATTACGCCGCCTGCTTTAATTCTGAAACTGACTTCAATATATATGTGAACTAAGTCTTTATATGAACTGAATGACAAACAGCTTCGGCCCTGATCGGACGCCGCGTTACTCGGCCTCTGATCAGGATCTTAAATTTTTTCAAAGGTCAAGAAAAAACGTTTTTCCGCATTCAAAGGACAGTGCGTCGTTATTAGGGACATGCGTACAGTGGAGAATCCGTTATTCTTTCCCGTTTAAACGCAAACGAAACACGAACGCAAATCGCTAAAATGTAGAAAAATAGCATTTCTTGAGATGTCTGATTATTTGTTTTAATCTGAGCGGCAAACAGTTTGGAGCCTGATCAGACACCGGGTTACCCGGCGTCTGATCTGGCTTCAAACTGTTTGCAATTGAAATAATAGTTTTAGCGTAAACGCGTTTATTGGGAAAGAGTAACGTTTTCTCCACAGTATACTTCACTATTGTTTCTCATGGTTAGTACCGTGGCATTATTATTTACCTCAGTGAGTTGGTTTCGGTAACACTCAGAACAAAGTCTAATAATTGTTGGTGATTGTTTTGTTTTGTTTTTGTTTTATTTTCACTTGTTCATAATCAAACCTGTGTTGAGCGGACATTCTTTTTTCTTTTTTTTTTTACAAAAAAAGCAAGGATTTTCCTGAACTCATTCAACACTAAGTAACTATTGTGGGTTATTATGTTCACTTGTGGATGATTTTATTTACCAGCACATGAACCAGTCTACATGGAATTGTGGGTAGCTTAATAAAATATTGCTCTAAATTAGCAAACAGTGTATACCCTGATCTGAGGGTTCCTATAGGAACCCTCTGATCTGGGTCTACACTGTTTGCAAATACAATGAGTATATTTTAACAGGTCCACATGGATGGTGTTGAAATATTTAAGACAAATGATTGCTTGATGCAGTAAAACGGTAAAGCATAATGCTCCTATGGGAGCGTCCTGCTTTGCTTTTGCACTGCATTAAAGTTGTATTTGCATTGATGATAGTTGTTTAATATTCGTCTTATAATTCAAGTATGGTCATAAAGTGTTAACTGGTTTTTTGTCCGACTGGTGTGATAGCAAAACTAGGACTAAATAGCAGTAATACTACATAGTGAAATTAGGACTACAAAGAAAAATAGGACTTCACAGCAAAAGTAGGAGTGCATAGCTAAAATAGGAGTACACAGCAAAGTGGACTACTCAGCAAAATAGGAGTTCATAGCTAAGATAGGAGTACACAACAAAGTAGGACTACCTAGCAAAAATAAGAATACACAGCAAAATAGGAGAACATAGCTAAAATAAAAGTATACAGCAAAGTAGGACTACCTAGCAAAAGAGGACTACATAGCAAAATAGGATTACATAGCTAAAAAAGGAGTATATAACAAAGTAGGAATACGTAGCAAAAGAGGACTACATAGCAAAATAGGAGTACATAGCAAAATAGGAGTACATAGTTAAAAAAGGAGTATACAGCAAAGTAGGAATACGTAGCAAAAGAGGACTACATAGCAAAATAGGAGTACATAGCGAAAATAGGAGTATACAACAAAGTAGGACTACCTAGAAAAAGAGGACTACATAGCAAAATAGGATTACATAGCCAAATTAGGAGCAAATAGCAACGAAGAACTGCTGAGCAAAAATAGGACTACAGAGCAAAATAGGAGTACATACGAGAAGAGGACTATAATATAGCAAAACATAAAAATAAAAAGCAAATACATGTATAGGATTAAACGACAGGAACAGGCACTTTTCGACAATAAAAGAAATACAATGCCTTACCCCGAGTACTATAGTTATTGCAAACAGTTTGGATCCTTATCAGATGTGTCTGGTCAGGGTCCAAACTGTTTGACACTCATTTCAATATTTCTTAGGTCAAAATGCCCCCCCCCCCCCCAAACAAAAACAAAAAACAATTTGGTAAATAAAAGCAGAAGACAGAAACTGTTGTTTAAGACTGATGACGTCATGGTAGTGAAAAGGTTAATTCACACCAGAGAGTTTTGAATCGGTACATTGGGGATACATTATTCTTTTGTGCTAAAACAATAATGGAAACAGTAGCCATATCGGACACAAAGTAACTCAGCATCTAATCAGGCTCGAAACTGTCTGCCTCTCTGATTTAGATGAATCGAAGACGTTTTCAAATAAACACAGCCGATACTCGATACTTCAAACTCGCTTAAATCGATTTACAAGTATTTCATAAGTTGGCTTTCGATAAATCGATCTCGCTTGAGTCGAACATACACGTATTTCAAAATTAAAATGTGTCTAAGCCACGTTTTAACTTTGAAATATGGGTTTGTTCGAACTAACGAGAGTTCGAAGTATCGACTGTAGTAATTTTTATTTCATCTTATTGCATCGCATCGCATCGCATTTCATAATGTAGTCGTTTGGCTTCTGCTTGACAGGGAAAAGGGAATATTTGAATAAAAATACCATTTGACGTGTTTGCAACAAAACAGGAATTTTCTATTCAATTCCAGAAGCCATACCATTGCCTGAGCAGAACACTTGACTTGATGTGATTTCAACAAAAACAAGTGTTTCTTTTTTCTTCCAGAAGCCACAGCTTTGCTAAACAGAAAATAGACTTGACGTGTTTTAAACAAAGAGGGAAACAATTGTTTTGTTTTTGTTATTTATTTCCAGAACAGATCACACGCCTGGTGTGTTTTCAAAACTAAGAACAATACCGTGAACAGCCTTGAACATCGAAATGTCTGTATTTAAGGAGCAGGTCCGAGTCCCGCTTCTCTGTACGCGCCACAAGCGATATGGTTATTCCGTGGAGCCCATTTACCTATGTGAAACATGCAATAGTTACTTCTGCGAACACTGCATCCAAGACCACCGGACGTTTCCACCAATGAGAACCCATAAGGTCAACAAACTGCCCAAATACTGCCACCGATGTCAGCAAGCCCAGCCTTATCCTGTACAGAATTTCGCAATTGCCCACTGCACGAACTGTCAGAACCATTTCTGCGGTCCTTGCCTTAAAGTGCACGACGACTATAAAATGATGAACAACCACTACGTCATTGGCATCGAGGATTACAAAGGAGAGGTGTAACAACATGGATTGTTCAGTTTCAATATATATGGTAAGTGCTTTCGCTTTTGTAGTATACAGTAAAACCTCTCTGTTACGACCGTAATAGTGAGGTTTTACTGTAACTGAATTCTGCTTTATTGGGAGAAAATGTTATTCTTTCGATTCTAAAGGAAACTAAACGCAATGTAATAGAATCATGGTAGAAATTTTTTAATTAAACTATTTTTTATATATGAAGCGTTACTCGGGATATTTCTATGTTAACTGTTAGCATATAAGAATGTATCACATGGTTTGCGGTCAGAGAATGGAATACAGCCATTATATAAATCTCGTAATCCACTAGTTAAATCTGCTCGAAAAAAGAAAATATTCTTATGTAACATATTCAGTATTGGTCTAAAATGGTGAATAAATTAAAGGCGTAAAGATGTGTATTTATGGAGGAAAGGGTTAAACATGGTATCAGTTTTAATTTTGAAATACGGGTAAGTTGAACATCGGCGAGTTCCATTTGTCGAGTTTCGACTAAAGGTATGCCAATAACATATCTCGTATTTCTCTCTTTACAGCTTGATAAGACAAATAATATAATAACAATACCAATATGCCAATAACATATAATTCTCTTTACATCTTGATAAGACAAATAATATAATAACAATACTAGTATGCCAGTAACATATTGTTCTCTCTTTAGAGTTTGATAAGACAAATAATATAATAACAATACCAATATGCCAATAACATATAACTCTCTCATTACATCTTGATAAGACGAATAATATAATAACAATACTATTATGCCAGTAACATATAATTCTCTCTTTAGAGTTTGATAAGACAAATAATATAATAACAATACCAATATGCCAATAACATATAATTCTCTCATTACATCTTGATAAGACGAATAATATAATAACAATACTAGTATGCCAGTAACGGATAGTTCTCTCTTCACATCTTGATAAGACAAATAATATAATAACAATACTAATATGCCAATCACATATAGTTCTCTCTTTACATCTTGATAAGAAGAAAAATATAATAACAATACCAATATGCCAATAACAGACAGTTCTCTCTTCATATCTTGATAAGACGAATAATATAATAACAATACCAATATGCCAATAACAGATAGTTCTCTCTTCACATCTTGATAAGACAAATAATATAATAACAATACCAATATGCCAATAACATATAGTTCTCTCTTCACATCTTGATAAGACGAATGCTATAATAACAATACATTGTACTAATATGCCAATAACAGACAGTTCTCTCTTTACATTTTGATAAGACGAATAATATAATAACAATACTAATATGCCAATAACATATAGTTATCTCTTTATATCTTGATAAGACGAATAATATAATAACAATACTAATATACCAATAACATATAGTTCTCTTTTTACAGTTTGCTAAGACGAATAATACAATAACAATACTAATATGCCAATAACATATAGTTCTCTTTTACAGCTTGATAAGACGAATAATAATAATATAATAATAATAATAATATTACACCAGTAACAGATAGTTCTCTCATTACGTCTTGATAAGACGAATAATATAATTACAGTACTAATATGCCAATAACATATAGTTCTCTCTTCACATCTTGATAAGACGAATAATATAATTACACTACTAATATGCCAA
This sequence comes from Gari tellinella, assembly GCA_922989275.2. NCBI lineage: Eukaryota > Metazoa > Mollusca > Bivalvia > Cardiida > Psammobiidae > Gari > Gari tellinella. The sequence continues at coordinate 5,231,666 of OV277871.1, forward strand.
TAACATATAGTTCTCTCTTCACATCTTGATAAGACGAATAATATAATTACACTACTAATATGCCAATAACATATAGTTCTCTCTTCACATCTTGATAAGACGAATAATATAATTACACTACTAATATGCCAATAACATATAGTTCTCTCTTCACATCTTGATAAGACGAATAATATAATTACACTACTAATATGCCAATAACATATAGTTCTCTCTTCACATCTTGATAAGACGAATAATATAATTACACTACTAATATGCCAATAACATATAGTTCTCTCTTCACATCTTGATAAGACGAATAATATAATTACACTACTAATATGCCAATAACATATAGTTCTCTCTTCACATCTTGATAAGACGAATGCTATAATAACAATACTAATATGCCAATAACATATAGTTCTCTCTTCACATCTTGATAAGACGAATAATATAATTACACTACTAATATGCCAATAACATATAGTTCTCTCTTCACATCTTGATAAGACGAATGCTATAATAACAATACTAATATGCCAATAACATATAGTTCTCTCTTCACATCTTGATAAGACGAATAATATAATTACACTACTAATATGCCAATAACAGATAGTTCTCTCTTCACATCTTGATAAGACGAATAATATAATTACACTACTAATATGCCAATAACATAATAGTTATCTCTTTATATCTTGATAAGACGAATAATATAATTACACTACTAATATGCCAATAACATATAGTTCTCTCGTCACATCTTGATAAGACGAATCATATAATTACACTACTAATATGCCAATAACATATAGTTCTCTCTTCACATATTGATAAGACGAATGCTATAATAACAATACTAATATGCCAATAACATATAGTTCTCTCTTCACATCTTGATAAGACGAATAATATAATTACAGTACTAATATGCCAATAACATATAGTTCTCTCTTCACATCTTGATAAGACGAATAATATAATTACACTACTAATATGCCAATAACAGACAGTTCTCTCTTCATATCTTGATAAGACGAATAATATAATAACAATACCAATATGCCAATAACAGATAGTTCTCTCTTCACATCTTGATAAGACAAATAATATAATAACAATACCAATATGCCAATAACATATAGTTCTCTCTTCACATCTTGATAAGACGAATGCTATAATAACAATACATTGTACTAATATGCCAATAACAGACAGTTCTCTCTTTACATTTTGATAAGACGAATAATATAATAACAATACTAATATGCCAATAACATATAGTTATCTCTTTATATCTTGATAAGACGAATAATATAATAACAATACTAATATACCAATAACATATAGTTCTCTTTTTACAGTTTGCTAAGACGAATAATACAATAACAATACTAATATGCCAATAACATATAGTTCTCTTTTACAGCTTGATAAGACGAATAATAATAATATAATAATAATAATAATATTACACCAGTAACAGATAGTTCTCTCATTACGTCTTGATAAGACGAATAATATAATTACAGTACTAATATGCCAATAACATATAGTTCTCTCTTCACATCTTGATAAGACGAATAATATAATTACACTACTAATATGCCAATAACATATAGTTCTCTCTTCACATCTTGATAAGACGAATAATATAATTACACTACTAATATGCCAATAACATATAGTTCTCTCTTCACATCTTGATAAGACGAATAATATAATTACACTACTAATATGCCAATCACATATAGTTCTCTCTTCACATCTTGATAAGACGAATAATATAATTACACTACTAATATGCCAATAACATATAGTTCTCTCTTCACATATTGATAAGACGAATAATATAATTACACTACTAATATGCCAATAACATATAGTTCTCTCTTCACATCTTGATAAGACGAATAATATAATTACACTACTAATATGCCAATAACATAAATTTCTCTCTTCACATTTTGATAAGACGAATCATATAATTACATACTAATATGCCAATAACATATACCGTAGTTCTCTCTTTACAGCTTGATAAGACGAATAATATAATAATAATATGTCAATAACAGAAAGTTCTCTCTTTACAGCTTGATAAAACGAATAAAATAATTATAAGAATATGCCAATAACATATAGCTCTCTATTTACAGCTTGATAAGACGAATATAATAATAATAATAATATGCCAATAACAGAAAGTTCTCTATTTACAGCTTGATAAGACGAATATAATAATAATAATAATAATATGCCAATAACATATAGTTCTCTCTTTACAGGTTGATGCGACGATGGGATACTTATACTGCCGATTGGTGAACGGATGAAGTTTTCAAGGACTACGTGTGATAATGCTTTGGTAGATGATATAACCCTTTATGACTTCATAAAATCTTCAACATTTATAACAGGAACGGTTTGGAAATATTGGCAAAAATGCCTATTTTCGGGAAAACTTCTCAAGCATGTGAAACCCCGTCACTATCATACCTATTGTCTGCTTGCAAAACGTCGTCTGGTTTTACTTTTAGAGATTTAGGATCGACGTATTTTGACTGCAGAAACTTCGTTAATGGTGTCAAACAGTTTAGCCCCTGATCGGAAGTTTAGTTATTTTGTGTCTGATCAGAATCCAGCCGTCTGCAAAGACGAGAGTTGTTAGGTTTAGCGGGGAAGAGGCTATCATTCACTGCCATATCCCGAGTACACTTGTTATTTGCAAACGCGGTGTCTAATCAGGATCCAAACTGTTTGACATTTAAGGATGTCGGACTGTCTTTTTTAGCACTATGAAATTTCTGAAAAATTTTACGAACTCATTTTCAAAAAAATGTTAAGAACTCATTTTTGGTGAATGCATACAGTAATAAAATACTATTTTCCCGGGAAATAATTGGATTTTCGTTCCAGAAGGGACTTTTTAAGTTTTATGTCCTATTCGTAGTTTACAGCATACACTGTTTTCATAGGTAGGTTGCATTTTGTTACATCCGATTTCATTTCAATTTCTCAGAATATAAGCATGAAATTTTCATGGTAGTACAGTTTTAGTATAAATTATAGATAACTTAATAGATAAAATGAATTTTTTTTGAAAAAAAAATTTTTTTGGTAAAAATACACCAAAAATTGAAAAAATGAGAAAAAATGGATTTTTTAGATAAAATGATCTATATCTTTTTTAAAAGTTACGGGACCCTGTGTTTTTATTTGCTATTTCACTAAAATTTTATGTTTGCAAGCCTAAAAACAACAAATAAAAAATTTGGTAATTAGTTTGCTACAATTTGTAGGGCAATTTTCACTGTGCCTTATTCTCCCATTATTAAAAAGTGGGTGGGGTAAATTTTACTCCTTTCCGGTAAAATCAAACATTTTTATTTTGGATCTTGAAAAAACATTATTTTCAGGGTTTATTCTTACTATGGTAATATAAATTAGGATACTTTTTGTACAAATAGATTGTTAAAATAAAGATTGAAAAACAGATAGTACAAAAATGTAAGTTTTTATGAAGCTTCAATTTTAGGGGGGTAGCCTTGAAAAATCTCAAATTGTGCAAAAGAAAGGTCCGGTACCCCCACTTTTTTCACCCGGCGTCTGATCAGGGCCAAAACTATTCGACACTCTTATCGATATATATTAAGTCATACAACCTGAAATCTAATTTTGAAACGTCTCTGCAGACAACAATACTGAAGCAGACGACAATAAAGCGGTGAAGGGGTAAAATCTCCCGAACAATTTGTACATGAAAGGGTTAGGCAGTGAATGGGTGTGTATTATATTTCACAAAGTATTTAAAAGACGTCAAACACCAATATGTCTTATTGTTTAACAATTTCACGCTAGATCAAAACTCTTACAAACAGTATATATATCTTATGTGTACACCAACTCTTGTATTAACCCTTTCACTCTCAATGACGCTTAATAGCGCGTTTACAAACGGTTTGGGTCCTGATCAGACGCCGCGTAATGGCAGCCCTGAAACATTTAGAGTGGGATATCTGCTAAGTTTTATCCTGAAAACTTAGGTTTACATATAATATTATCACTACTAGCGGTTGATTTTTTTCTCTAAAAAATGTCTTCATTAATTAAACGTAAACACTTCTTTAATATATGTTTGTTACATTGTTAAGTTTTATTTAAACGTGTTATGGGTTTATCGTATGGTTATATAGTTTTGCTATTCATTATGATGTGAAATATTTTGAGTAAGCATGAATAAATGTGACTTACTACGCCGTTATCCGATTAGTCTATTAAATAAATATGCATTTTACGTTTGTAATTCACTCCTCCAATCAAGAGAATGGTTCCATCTTATAAATTCATGAATATGCAACACAACAAATCTTTACTATTTCCTAGCAGATGATAACTTAAAGCAGAATGCTCCTTAAGGAACACTCTGCTTTACTTTCAATCTGCTTTAAGTGATCATCTGTCTTCACAACTAGAAACAGACTATGGGTTAAAGGGTACGTTTTGTTAACCCTCATGGGCGAATTCATTTATTTTAGCAAACAGTTTGGATCCAGATGAGACTCTGAGTAACCTGGCCTCTCATCAGGATCCATACTGGTTGACATGCTGATGATTTTTTAAAAAGAACTTTGAACATTGTTGCAGATGACGAAGTTTGCAGACGACACTACACAGTTTGCAGAAGGCTAAATAATAAATGTGTGTTACTAGGTAGGTGTTCAGTAAAATGCAATTGAATTTGTTATGAGGTTATTCTTTAGATGTTGTTAAGTTTATCAAGTACATGTATCCAAATAATAATCTTCATTATTTTGTTTGCACAAATTCGTTTTATTTTGGATTATATCGTTATTGCACAAAACAAACGGCTCGTTTTCGCCGGTGTTTGGATATCAACCGTTTTCATTTATAAAATTTGAAAGGTGTTTTAACTTTAAAGAAACATTGATTTGCGTGTCTTACGGTTTGACTGAATACACATTGTTGCTAGGAGTGTGAAAACAGCTTGAATCCTGATCTGGATAAAAACTATTTGCAAATGTTGGATTGGTCGGACTTGTAGTGAGTGTAGGAATTACAGTAACCGTTCACCCCACAGATACTTGACATATACATCTAGATCTATTACAAAAAAGAAAAACAATTTTTTTTTACTTCTATTAGGCTATAGATTTTTTTTGGTAATATATCTAGATGTATACCTGTGGTTCACCCGACTGGCACTTATAGCGGAATTCAACTCTATCACTGTTTCCTCAACCATTCAATTTCACACCCTTCACTGTCTTATGCAGAGTACAGCGGTTAATTTCAAACAGTTAGGATCCAAGGTTATAAAGCTTTTGAGCTGAGTCTGGAGAAGTTCTCAAGCATTTGATTGGTCAGATTTGAGCCAAGGCTCAAATCTGACCAATCAAATGCTTGAAAACTGTATCAGACTCAGCTCAAAAGCTTTATTACATTGGACCCCGATTGGACGTCGCGCAACATGGCATCTATAAGCAGGCTTCAAACTGTTGACACTCATTACGATATTACTTTTGTCTTAACGGTATTTCAGTCAATATTGCAACGTCCAGCTAATTACAGATGGAGGAAGACCCCAGAAGTTTATGACACTCACGAAAACAATATACATGTATAGGAGTATTATTGTAGTCCATACTTATATATGTATTCATGTCGTGTATACAATAAATAAATATATAAAACGACATGAGTTTGTGAAATATTAATTAAACCTCTATAACTCATTCACCCCTGACACTTTTAATGGACAATTCCAAAATAAGTCTAGTCCATTTTTGACTTAGGGTTGATTTTAACAATACATTTCAAAATGACAAACAGTAAAGACCCTGATCAGAGGGATCCTTAAGGAGCCCTCTAATCAGGGTCTACACTGTTTGCATATGACAAGTGTAATACTCTCAGGTCGAGTATACTCGTCGCTAGGATTGGATGTGATAACTAGAGTCGTCTTAACTAATTCACCATTGAAACTTCAATCGGATAAATCGAGATTCCAATTCAGTGCAGTCAAGTTTGGACTATACTTAGGATAGTATTTTACGATATGTACTCTACGAAGAGAGACGGGTAATTCAGTCGTCTAAGGCAAGGGGTGTAAATTTATAGGAAACTTTTCATTACATTTTTAACCGTTGATACCTGTATTTGCATTTCATTTATACACCCTAGACCCGTCTTGCAAAACGCCGTACGACAAAAACGGTCTTAAAAGTGGTCTCCACTCATGAATGAATATAGGCTATGGACTTTTCAATTACCAATGTATCAAATTACTGGCAGTATTACACTCATTGTATAGGTTTATTTAGTGAATTGTGCATACAGTGCTACCAACAACGGCCCGCCAAACAATAACTCCCTCCTTGCAACAACGCTTGCCACTGTTTCCCATGACAATTATGTCTTACCGTTTCATTGTTACAATAGCGTCTGCTTAAAATTGTTGTGTGCTGCTTTTCTCAGTTATAATAATAATATTGGATATTTTGACAAAAAGTCATACAGACGAGTGGCAAACAGCTTAAATCCAGATCAGATGCCGCGTTATTCAAGCGGTTTGCAAATGTAAGCACAGCACTCTAAGGATATTATTTTCCCTACCTATAAAGACTCCCTCAGAACAATACACACACTCTTTGTCTCCCATTTGGTGCTGTTGTAGAGAGAGAACACTATGTAACTTGAACCCTTTCGCCACTGTTGGCAACGACAGATGCATTGCAAAGTTAACCATTTTTTATCGTCTGCTTTAACCAGTTCATTGCCAGTATATCCTGTGTTTTAAAGGTGACTGATTATTTAAAAGTAAGATTTAAACACGAATGAATAACAAAAAAAAGAGTTGTTATTCATTCGTGATTTAAAGCAGTTTGATAGCGAAAGTATCTGTATCAGTGTCAAACAGTTGGATCTTGATCAGACGCCACATAATATTCTATGAAAGAAAAAAAATCAAAAGGCCAAAACTTCAGTCAAAAGGTTCCTAAGCCTAAGTGGACACATCTATATAATATTGTTTAACGTATGAAGCAACAAATCTCCAATAGTGTAGGAGTTAGCTGCACAAAGACAAACAATACATCAATGTCTTGGACCCATAATTGTTTTGTGTTATTGCAAGAAATGCCTGAATGGAGTCTGATCAGACACCAAGCTACTCTACATCTAATCTGGATTGTACATACAAATGTACTGAAAAACCTCTTACGACCACTCATTTGTGTTTATTATTGTGTTTACTATAGATGACTGTGTAAAGCAAGGTGACAACAGAAAGCTCCTTCAGGCAGGGCTGCCATTTATCCGGATTTTTTCGAAATCTTTTGGATTTTTATCCTAGCAGATCGTAGCTTACAGTAAAGTAGAATGCGCCTTAAGGTGCATTCGGCTTTACTTTCAACATGCTTTAAGTAATCACAGTTGAAAAATAGAAAATTTGGAAATCTTAGGATTTTTCATGATATGGCAGCCCTGTTCAGGGGCCTTCTGCTTTACTGTCACCTTTGTTTTAAGCTCTCACCTGCCATTTATACAACCAATAAGCCTTCATTTTGATCAAATGGTCTTAATAGAGAGATTTTACTGCTTTTGCAATGATACAGTAAAAACTCGATTCTACAAACTCGCATTAGTTCGAACATACCCATATTTCAAAGTTAAAACGTGGCTTAGCCACTTTTTTGACTTAACCGAGATCAACTTATCAAAATTTAACTTACGAAAGATCGATTTAAACGAGTTCGTAGTATCGACTGTACTTCTTAGAGTAAAGGTATTTTAGTGGAATATAATGTTTCATTCCCTATATTGTCAATAAACTATGAAACTCATAAAATGTTTTGGCAATATAAAGCAACACCAAGAGTTTGAGTACAATTACATTTATTTAGCAGTGGTTAATTTGCAAAATCACCTATCAATTCAAACAACAGGAATTCCATGTCACGAGTTGTCTTGCCGATACAAAGAGGCAAACATAAGACTTTAGTATTGTCATAAGAAATTGCAAAACTTAATATTGGGAGCCAAATCCAAAAGTTTGTCACCACCAAACAGCCCAAAAAACGTATCACAGCAGTAGTGTTTTCAATTACCACTGTTAGCAGTTTGTGCCCCGTGTGCAGCGTGCAGAGTACAGTAGAGAAAACATTTTCTTTCCAAATAACTGCGTTTACCCTAAAACTATTATTTTCATTACAAAAAGTTTGGAGCCAGATCAGACGCGTAACCCGGCGTCTGATCAGCCTCCAAAATGTTTGCCACTCAAATTAAACTGGTAGTCAAAAGGTTGTAATTTTCTCTATTTCATTGAAAGGCGTTTGCGTTTAAAGGAAAGAATTAGGTTTTTTCCACTGTATTTCAGACCGGTAGCCAACTCGCAATTGATGGCCATCGATTTCTTTGCTGAACTCATCACAGTCTCACAGACGCTTCTGGCTCCCAGCAAATCAAAAACTGATTAGGCATGCCATTTTCATCATGAAGTGATAAATCTTCCAAGTATATAACAAGAGGGCCATTATGGCCCTAATTCGCTCAACTGGTATCCCATGGTTACGGTCATTGTGACATTAAAATTGGGCAGGTTGAAAAAGAAATAAGTTTATAGTTTTAATTTAGGTCATATAAGGAAAACCTTAACAACCCACTGGAAGCATTATTTTTAAAGCTAGAAAAATTGGTTTTGCAAATCCTATAGAGGAAAACTTGCCCCACCACTGGCGGCCATGTTTTTAAGCTAGGACAATTATTTTAAAAAATCTGGTAGAGGGTCATCTATGGATCATTGGTGTGAAACAACTTTCAAAATCGGACCAATGGTTTCAGACAAGAAGATTTTCAAAGTTTTCACAATAAAGCCATATAAGGAAAATTTGCCCCATCCACTGGTGGCCATGTTTTTTGAGGTAGAAAAATTATTTCAAGAAATCTGATAAAAAGTCACCCATGGATCATTACCGGTAATTTTTGACAAGTAGATTTTAAGGTTTTTTCAATTGATTGCCATGGCAACCACAGTTTTAATCGCATGACCTATATTTGAAGAAATCTGAGAGATTACCCTACAAGGAACAATCCTATCAAGTTTAAAAAAAATTGATCCAATGGTTTCCAAGAAGATCTTTAAAGACAAAAGATGTTGACGGACGGACGACAAATACAGGGCGATCACAATAGCTCACCTTGGCACTTTGTGCCAAATAAGCTAAAAATCTGTAACAAGCCGCTAGTCCATAATTTCTATTTTAAAACTGTTATGATTTATGTAATAATAGCACTTTAATTAAGGCAATAGGAATAAAAACATGCAATTACTATGAACACAGTATGGTGATCATAATGGTCAGTTTGACTGTACTGTACGAGGTAAGGAATGACTATAAAACAGTCTACACACCATCTGTCATTTACCTGAGTCATAGCTCAAGACAATCACTAGTATCCTAATGTTGTCAACAAAGCCTATGCTGTCGCTACTTATTAGAAATGATTTAGAATCAACCATTAGAGCAAATTCTAATGAAGTCACATCTCAGAACATGGTCAAGAAATAAAGGGGAGTATTTTGGCATTTGTCAATCTATATGCAGCATTTACAAACTGTATTATTAAGGAGTAAGCTTGTCTTATACATAGTTACATATAGTGTATACCCTGATCAGAGGACACCTAAAAGAGTCCTCTGATCAGAGACTGCATTTTCCCCAATTTGTAATATATTGCAGAAAACAATGCCAAAGAGTCGTAAATGGACTAGACTAGATTGGAATGGTCCATTTGAAGTTTCAGGTACTTGTCTTTAATAAGAGATCTCAATGCTTATTCAAAGAGTTGTAACAAGTTCTATTTTATACAGTCATAAATATGCTCCATAAGAGACATTTTTGTATCCTAGCAGATGGTAGCTTAAAGAAGACTAAACGTAAAGCAGAATGTGCTTTGAGGCACATTCTGCTATACTTTCAACCTGCTTTAAGTCATTACCTGTCTTCAAAACTAGAAACAAGCTGTGAGGTAATGGGTTAACTACACGTGGGTCACTCAACGCTGACATTTGGCTGTATAGAGTTTAACTCCTCCATGTTATGTTACTACTGGTCACTACTAGTCAAGTTTTTGATTTGGGAGAGAAGAAACTCATCATGCTCTTCATGCCTTTCTTGTCCACTTTGTCCAGCTTCTTCTGGGACGCCGTCATCTTTGTCTAAATAAAGAACGAAGACATTGTCATTATCATTATCTACCAACTACATTCGAACTTCATTATTTCATGCTTGGTTAAGTCGAACATACCCGTATTTCAAAGTTAAAACGTGCTAAGCCACGTTTTAACTTTGATATACGGATATGTTTGACATAACCGAGCATGAAATAATGAGGTTCATGTGTCGACATATCGGATAGTTCGAGTTAAGCGAGTTTGAGATATCGAAGTTCCACTGTACTAGATTATAGAAATTTTATTTTCTGATACACATTCATGACTGCACAAACCTGAACTTTTTATGATACATATTCATGACTGCATAAACAGGAACTTTTTATAATACATATTCTTGACTGCATAAACAGGAACTTTTTATGATACATATTCATGACTGCATAAACATGAACTTTTTATGATACATATTCGTGACTGCATAAACAGGAACTTTTTATGATACATATTCTTGACTGCATAAGCAGGAACTTTTTATGATACATATTCATGACTGTATAAACAGGAACTTTTTATGATACATATTCATGACTGCATAAACAGGAACTTTTTATGATACATATTCGTGACTGCATAAACAGGAACTTTTTATGATACATATTCATGACTGCATAAGCAGGAACTTTTTATGATACATATTCTTGACTGCATAAACAGGAACTTTTTATGATACATATTCTTGACTGCATAAACAGGAACTTTTTATAATACATTTTCATGACTGCATAAACAGGAACTTTTTATGATACATATTCATGACAGCATAAACAGGAACTTTTTATGATACATATTCTTGACTGCATAAACAGGAACTTTTTATGATACATATTGTAAGGGTCTGGTTTCAGGTTGACAAACACGTTTGTTGTTTGTCAGCATTCATGTTTATAACGTCAGCCTATGTGGCTGTTTTCAAGTGTCATTTCATAATTATAATTCCCAATTGTAATAGATACGATATAAACTACCTCTAGATCGTGTTAGCTCCCGCAGCATCTTTTATTCAGCCTGTATTTGTATTTGTTATGGTTCATAATTGTGAGAAGGATGTGCTTGGAGGCCATCTTGGTTTATACTGAAGTGATGCATTGTGGGTTGTTAGTCTTGGTTACTACATACATGTAGTACAGTAGCGGCAAGATTTCAACCTACGAAAGCTCTTTGAAAAGTAATTTATTCCATATTTTAGCTATGAGCGTCCCTTCTAAGTATATTCCCCCTCATGTTTATAACATTCTTGTATTTTTAGAAAGGGATATTGGTACTGTTTTAGTCATTTTTAGGTCCGCGCAGTGCCAGCGTCTTCGCATACCATATAAGGAGTGCACACTTGGTGTGCACCCCATATAAGGAGTGCACACTTTGGTGCGGTTTTTGTGCAACAGATTTTCGGTGCGATTTTAACGTTAAATCGCACCAGAAATTTGGTGCACACCACGTGACCAATTTTCTGTATAAATACCCCGGGTTGCAGACGAATCGAGGACTCTCGAGATAGAATTTCAAGGTGCGGCACCATATTGCCTTACTCTTTTAGAATAGAATTAGTTAGAAATAGAAGAAGTCTAGTGACTTGAGGTCTACTATTATTGAGTAGGATATAATTAAAGCATCACATAAAATTTGATTAAGCCTTACTTTTACTTTATTTGCCGCACGAAAGAGAGTCCATTTTAGTTAATATTTATTTGAGAGAAAGAGAGAGAAGAAAGGGGTGATCTTGAATCACGCTACCAATTTGGATCCAGATCAGACCCCTGAATTGACGTGTACTACCGCTCGGCACGTGACAATATTCATAACTGCATAAACAGGAACTTGTTATGATACTTACATGACTGCATAAACAAGAACATCAACCATTATCCTCAGTGAAAGAATAAGTTAAATACATAAAAATGTGTACCTATGGAGTAATGGGCGAATTATTTCTTCCACAGCCATCATCTGCTAGGATAAAGAATTTTTCCTAATAGTGTACACAGTCATAACTTTATAAATTTGAACTATTTTCTTCCATGGAGGAATAAATTAGAGGCTTAAAAAGGTATATTTATGAAGTAATGGGTTAAATGCACTTAAAACCTTTTCACATTCACCAGTTAACCCATTACTTCATAAATACACCTTTTGACGCCTCCAATTTATTCCTCCACTGAAGAAAAGAGTTCCAATTAATACAGTAATAAATATTTATCAGAAGAAATATGTTCTATAATCTAGCAGATGGTAGCTTAAAGCAGGCTGAAAGTAAAGCAGAATGCGCCATAATTGCGCATTCTGCTTTACTTTCAACCTGCTTTAAGTATAGTAACCTATTATCAATACTAGAAATTGGCTATGAGGTAATGGGTTAATTTGAAAATTAAGGTCATCATTGAAGCAGTTGATTGTATTACCTTGGAGGCTACTTCCAACTTTCCATTCTTACTGTAGTCTTCTGTAGGTGTTATATCTTCCAGCTTTGGTCTCTGAAACAGCAATACAATATTACACAGCTCCTAGGGGAGTATTTCAAAAACTAAATTCTTTGTTTTTGCATTAAACACTATGGTGTCACTACTCATTAGAATTGTCTCTTTGAGACGATTCTTATGAATAATAGTACCATAGGATTTGGTGCTCAAATGAGTGAGACTGAGAAAATGTTGGATTTGTTCAGTTTACTGCCTCTTATCTAGAGCCCTGTACAATAACAACAAAGTTTTCAGGTAATCTCCACAGTACAACCTCTCTATTACGACCACTAAATTGGGTTAACCATTACCCAACATGTACTTGACACATAGATCTAGATCTTTTACCAAAAAAACCCCAACACTTTCTTACTAGACGTCTATTATAGATACAAGGTATACAACGCAACCCAACAGGTAGTCTTAACTATTGACTTAAACTGATGCTAAAATAGACTAGATCGCCAATATTCTCTTGTGGTACCCCATCGGAAATTTATTAATTTATCAATATCTACATTTTATTTCATCAAATTCCGTCAAATAACGCCTTAGTACGTGTATTTATAACAAAAATGTCCATCAAAAAGTTTTATTGTGGCTAGGTTTGATAGTGTTGAAGGAAGGCAAACAGTGCAGACCAAGAGCTCCTTCAGGAGCCCTCTGATCTTGGTCTACACTGTTTTCAATGGATGTACTGGCATATACTTGGTCCCCCTACCGTAGGGAATAGATTAACTACTGTTTCCTTGTTTTGTACAAACCTTGGACGGTGGGTTACTTGCATCTGATGGTCGTTTTTCAACTACAGCTGGTATACTGAAAACAGAAAGCAAACGTTTCAGGGTCCAAGATTATAAAGCTTTTGAGCTGAGTCTGATAAGAGGACACCTATATTCAATACTAGAAACAGGCTATGGGGTAATGGGTTAAGGGGCATTCTGCTTTACTTTCAACCTGCTTTAAGCGGACACCTATATTCAATACTAGAAACAGGCTATGGGGTAATGGGTTAAGGGGCATTCTGCTTTACTTTCAACCTGCTTAAGTGGTAATCTTTTTTCAAAACTAGAAACAGGCTATGGGGTAATGGGTTAAGGGACATTCTGCTTTACTTTCAACCTGCTTTAAGCAGACACCTATATTCAATACTAGAAACAGGCTATGGGGTAATGGGTTAAGGGGCATTCTGCTTTACTTTCAACCTGCTTTAAGCGGACACCTATATTCAATACTAGAAACAGGCTATGAGGTAATGGGCTAAGGGGCATTCTGCTTTACTTTCAACCTGCTTAAGTGGTAATCTTTTTCCAAAACTAGAAACAGGCTATGGGGTAATGGGTTAAGGGGCATTCTGCTTTACTTTCAACCTGCTTTAAGCGGACACCTATATTCAATACTAGAAACAGGCTATGGGGTAATGGGTTAAGGGGCATTCTGCTTTACTTTCAACCTGCTTAAGTGGTAATCTTTTTCCAAAACTAGAATAAGGCTATGGGGTAATGGGTTAATTTAGACATTCATAGTGGATGTACAGCGCTCCCTTTCTACAACGACACCAAATCGGAGACAAAAATAGTGTGCCTTGTTTGGAGAAAGTCGATATAGGGAAGGAAATTGGCTTACATTTGCAAACAGCTTAAATCCAGATCAGATGCAGAGTAACGCGGCGTCTGATCTGGATTCAAGCTGTTTGTCACTCGTCATTCAGATTTTTTCTGTCAAAATGTCCATTATGTAACTTTGAGAAAACAGCAGACGACAACTCTAAGCAGACGATTTTACAGCAGTAACAGCGTTAGAAATAATTGTCCTGTTCAGGGACCTGCCTCAAGGGGTATTGTAAGGAGGGAGTCGTTGTTGGGAGGGCCGTTGTAGGGAGGGAGTACTGTAGTTTTTTTAAATGCATATTCAGTGGGTGAAGGATTAAACTAGAATAATCCAGGATATGTATTTCTTACCCTAGAAAATCTCGTAGATTGGCACTTAAATCTACTGGCAAATAGTCTCCTACAATACCATAGGCATATCTCAATAGCTCATCTGAAATAAGATATTTTCATCATCATCATCAACATAGGACTTTTGATTAACCCTTTCACTCTCAAGTATGCTTAAAAGCGCATTTGCAAACAGTTTGAATCCTGATCAGATGCCGCGTCACCTGATCAGGATCCAAACTGTTTGACACTTGTTTTGAAATTTCTTCAGTCATACTGCCTTATTTTTTAAACTATGAAACGATATTGCAGACAGCAAAATTGAAGCAGATGGCAATGAAACGGTGAAGTGTAAAAATCTCTCGAAAAATTTCAGGTAGTGAAAGGGTTAACCTCTGAAATAAGATATGCCCACCTGAGACTTCAAATGGACAACTCCAGTTGCAAATTGACATACTGATTTAAGCAATATGTTGTAAAATGACAAACAGTGCAGACCCTGATCAGATTTCTGTTTTATATTCACCTAAGTTAGGCTTTGCTGTCACCTGTCTTTCTTATAAGAATTAAATAGCCTTATTTTCATTGGTTATCAAGAGAGGTTTTCCTCATTTACTGTATATTGAAATGAAAGAAATAATACATTTTTTAGCTCACCTGGCATAAAGTGCCATGGTGAGCTATTGGGATAGACCTGTGTGCCTCGTCAGTAAACTTTTTCTTTAACCCATTACTCCATAAAGACACCTTTTTAAATCTTAATTTATTCCTCTACTGAAGAAAATAGTTCAGATTTATAGTCATGAATATGTATCAAAAGAAATATTTTCTATATCCTGGCAGATGAGAGCTTAAAACAGGCTGAAAGTAAAGCAGAATGCACCTTAAGGCACTTCTGGCTTTTTTACTTTCATCCTGCTTTAGGTGGTCATCTGTCACTTGAAATCGGCTATGGGGTAATGGGTTAAAGAAATTCTTCTTAATAGAAACTACTATGCCAATTTCAATTCAATCTTCACATGCTTGCTCCTTGGAGGGCATTTTGTAAAGATTGTTTCACATAGAAGTCATCAAACTGAACATGTGGATGCCATCATGTGGTTGCCATGGCAACCAATTAGAAATCAAAGCATGGCTGGTTTCAACACAAATTGTAAAAATATTTTTTTCTTTCTTTAAAAATCACGGCCACCAGTGGGTAGGGCATAAAAATGCCAATATTTTCAACTAAACTTACACAACATTTGGTTTGGTGGAGACTTATAGGAGAACAAGTTTGAAATGTTCTGTTTAACCCATTTGCACCCAGTGGATTCTTCCATGCTTATATATATATTGGATTAGTCTAATTTTGACATAAGGGGTGCCTGGTCTAAATTTTTATTTTCCTTTTGTTTTATATTGAAAATCCTATCAGCAAACAGTGTAGACTCTGATCAGACGCCGCATTATGCGGCTTCTGATCAGAGTCTATACTATTTGCCTATCCCCGTTTTATGGAACGCTAGGCACAAATTGGTCAGTCTTATCTGGAGCCCTGATGCCTACCTTTAGAATATGGCTCCTTTTTGCTCTTCACAAATTCAGCACTTCTTGCTCCAGTAACACAAACATTCTTCCGCTCCAAAACACTGGACACTTTTTCAACCTATGAAAGTAATCAGGATCACAGTTTCTAGAGTGAACTAGATGTGTTCAAAGCAACAACTGTGAAGCATTTTAGTAAGCAGTGTTGATGCTAGACGAAATAGTAAAATCTAGTTAACTAGTTAACCAAGAAATAGACCATTAAAAATATTATAAGCCAAAAGGCCTTTTTTAAAGAGGTCAAGGTCAAATCAAGGGTGGATTATTAATGGTCCTCGAGAACAACTGTGTAAGTATCAAATCATTGTAGTAAGCGGTATTGGCGCTAGATGAAACAGTACAAGAGGGCCTGAAGGCCCTGATATCGCTCACCTGTTGTACTGAAGCTTGATAGCTTTATCTTACTGTTTCATCAGTTTTAATTTAAATCTATTCAAATTTGTAGTATAGCATGTAAACAATTTTGGAATACAACCTCATAACTCTAGTATGGTAGAGTACATCAAGGGCAGATAACTAGAGCCTAAACAATACTGAAATGAAGCCTTTTCCAGCATTTCAAAGTATATCAAGAGCAGATAACTATTGCTACAATGATTAGATTTCAACAATAATTGCACTCCTTTGAGAACTTATAGGTATATACTTTGTGTGCAAGTAAATTCAAAAACCATTCAAAACTGTAGTTGTAAAAGTGTAAACGCTGTTCGATATGGCATTTTCAGCAATTCAAAGGTAGATAACTCTCAACCTATTGGTCAGATTTCAATCATAATCGAACTCAATCGAACTCTTATGGTCATATACAATCTGAGCAAGTTTGAGATAGATTGGATAAAAATTGTGACCCCTGGAGAGTAAACACCCTTAAATATGACAATTTCAGCATTTCAAAGGTAGATAACTCTCAACCTATTAGTCTGATTTCAACCAAAATCGAACTCATCTTAACTCTTATGGTTATATACAATCTGAGCAAGTTTGAGATAGATTGGATAAAAATTGTGGCCTCTAGAGTGTAAACACTGTTAAATATGGCATTTTCAGCAATTCAAAGGTAGATAACTCTCAACCTATTCATCAGATTTCAACCATAATCGAACTCATCCAAACTCTTATGGTCATATACAATCTGAGCAAGTTTGAGATAGATTTGATAAAAATTGTGGCCTCTAGAGTGTAAACACCCTTAAATATGGCATTTTCAGCAATTCAAAGGTAGATTACCCTTGACCTATTGGTCCGATTTCAACCATAATCGAACTCATCCGAACTCTTATATTAATATACAATCTGAGCAAGTTTGAGAAAGATTGGATAAATATTGTGGCCTCTAGAGTGTAAACACTAAAATTGTTGACGACGAACGACGCACGACAAACGCCGGACATTCAAGTATTGCAAAAGCTCACCCTGAGCTAGCTCAGGTGAGCTAAAAATCTGGTTAACCTTGTACACACGGACAAACATGATGACGCACTTTGTATGCCAGCTGAAAACATAATAACTTTTGCAAACACTTTGGATCCAGCATAATGTGGAGTCTCATCAGAATCAAAACTGAACCAGATTTTTAATAGAAATTTTAGTAAAATCCCCCCCCATTTTTTTAAGAACATTAGGAGACGAATACCATTTTTTTGCAGATAATAATTTTACTTTGCCCTCAAAGAGTTATGGGGCAGGAGACTGCTTAAAGCAAGGTGACAGTGAAACAATGCTCCTTTAGGTGCTTTCTGTTTGACAGTCACCTTGCTTTAAGCTGTCACTTGCCTTTAATACAATCAATTAGCCATCCTTTGAAAGGTCGTTATAGAGGGGGTTTACAGTATGTTTGTTACATGTTTAAGGAATTACAGTGGAACTTTGATAGCTCTAACTCGGTTAAGTCAAACATACCCGTATTTCAAAGTTAAGTTAAAACCTGGCTTAGCCACGTTTTAACTTTGAAATACAGGTATGTTCGACATAACCGAGCATGAAATAATGAAGTTCATGTGACGACATATCGGACAGTTCGAGTTAAGCGAGTTCGAGATATCGAAGTTCAACTGCACTTCCATAATTGGTTGGAGACACTTACCTTAAGTTTAAGCCAGGACAGAGTTTTGTCTTTATCATATTTGTAAGCTTTGAAATCATCATCACCTGCAGTTAAGGGGCATACACTAGTAATTACAGTTCTAGATAAGAGGGAGAAAAACTACAGAGGTAGTAAAACTACTATAAGAGGGAGTAAAACTTCTGTTTTAACTTTTTCTCCTTAACAGACTACCTCATAAATACTCCTATTTATGTCTCTAATTTATTCATACACTAAATATACAGTCATGAATTTGTATCAAAAGAAATATTTCCTATATTCAAGCAGATTTAAACATAAAGCAGGCTGAAAGTAAAGCAGAATGTGCTTAAGTGGTCATCTGTCTTTAAAACTATAAACAAGCTATGGTGGAATGCATTTGTGAAGAGACATATACAGTCGAACTTTGATATCTCGAACTCAGTTAAATCGAACATACCCGTATTTCAAAGTTAAAACGTGGCTTAGCCACGTTTTAACTTTGAAATATGGGTATGTTCGACTTAACATGGCATAAAATAATGCACTATTATGTGTCGAACTATCGGATAGTTCGAGTTAAGCGAGTTCGAGATATCGAAGTTCGACTGTATGTGTAATTCACAAGTCTTGTACTAGTGAAGAGTACACTCCTTTGGAAACAGAGTTGACCTACTTTTGACAAGTTTTGTGAAAATGTTGACATTTCAATTTGATGTGAGTGAGAAACAGTTTGGAGCCTGATCAGACACCGGGTTATGGGATGTCCAATCTGGCTCCAAACTGTTTTCATTGGACGTAACTGTTTAAGTACAAAACAGGTTTATTGGGAACAAATTTCTTCTCCCCTGTAGTACTTGATTTATACATGTACATGTTATATACAGCGGAGAAAATGTTATTCTTTACCAAAGAAATGCGTTTACGCTAAAACCATTATTTCAATTGCAAACAGTTCGGAGCCAGATCAGACGCTGGGTTACCCGGCGTCTGATCAGGCTCCAAACTGTTTGCCACTCAGATTAAAACTGGTAGTCAGAATGGTTAAACAGTTGTCATTTTCTATATTTCATTGCAATGTGTTTGCGTTTGAACGGAAAAATAACGTTTTCTCCACTGTATTTCAGACCGGTCCCCAACCTGCAATCGATTTCCTTACTGAACTCATGGCTGTACTCGTACCTTTAATGTCTGCCACCTGGTAAAGCTCTGACAACCCGCTGGTACTTAGTAACCTCTGACACTCTGGAAAGTCTGTATCAACCACTATCTGGTCTATGGTCATGTATTTACCAGTCTGAAAAACAACTTGATTCTATCAAGCAAGAATTCCATGCAAATAGATGTACATGTATTGTCCTTGTGAAGAAGGAGCAAAAGCAAGGCTCAGGTAAAAAGTTCCATTGTAAACGTTCTGCATGACTTTTGTCTTGCATTTAGCAGCCACATGTCTTAACCCTTTGATCCCTAGTCCTGCATATAGGTGTCATTTTCAAACAGTGTACATGTGAATAGTACACTTGTCCTGTGCAAACAGTGATGACCCAGATTAGAGGACTCCAAAAGGAGCCCTCTGATCAGGATCTTCACTGTTTGTCTTAATGCCAAACATTGACAAAAACAACCCTTAAAAGTCAGAAATGGACTAGACTAAAATGGAAACTGGAATTGTCCATTTGAAGTTTCAGGGAGGAAATAGTTAATCTTTAGTGCTACAGATTAAAGTAGGTAAACTAAACATTGCCGATATCTTCTCCTTTATGTGACGATATCTCCTCTAAACCATGTTTTTAACTTTGAAACACATTACCCATAAATACGCTTTTTTAAGCCTTTACTTTATTACTCAGGACACTCAAGAAAATGGTTCCATTTTAAACAATCATGAATATGTACCATAAATATTTTTCATATCCTAGCAGATTGTAGCTTAAAGCATGCTGAAAGCATTCTGCTTTACTTTCAACCTGCTTTAAGTAGTCACATATCTTCAATACTAGAAACAGATTATGGGGCAATTGGTTAAGCGAGTTCCAATTTTCTCACATAACTACCCCTGATTTCTATAGAGATCAATGATCATGAATATCCTTGTCTCCAACATGTGTGAGATAAATTTGATGACGTCACTATAACGTCACTATTTATAAAGGCGTTTTGACGTCACCAGGGTACCAAAAAATGCATATTTGCTTTAAAAAATAGCTTAAAATCGTTGGTTATGTGAGAAAAAGAATCTGTCAATTGTTGATGTTTAAGACAAGCTGATCTTAAACGAGTCTAGAATTGAAATGTTATTAAGCAAGCCAACGCTCGCTTAATAACATTTCAATTCTAGACTTGTTTGAGATCAGCTGGTCTTAAACATCGACTCAAGACAGATCCTATATATCCACTGCTCTGAAGATATTTCCATGCTACTTCATTGAATGGTTACTTATCATAAAATTGAAAACTTTGAATGTGGGATTCTATTTCTAGAAACTAATTTAAAGGTATATCACTCTATCCAAAATAATATAAAAGGGAAATAACTCTAAATGAAGGTAGACCACCTATTGATAAACTCCAACGTAATATACTTACTTCAGCATTCTTTATCAGGTATGGTAGCACCAGAAAGATTGGATCAATGTTTGTGTTAACATACAAGCTCCCATCTGCAACAAGATTACAAAATAGAAAATCTTCTCTTGAATCTCTCCCTAACCCCAACTAACTGCAGACTCTAACCAAGGCTAAGCCATGTCAATTTGAAATTAGAATTTTCAATTTGTAATTTTACTAATTTCAGGGGTGAATGAGTTGACCCATTTGTGCCTAGCATCCTATAAAAGGGCAACAGGCAAACTATTTATGCTGCGTCTGATCAGATTCTACACTGTTTGCTGTTAAGAATTTAAATATAAAACAGAATGAAAATATAAATATAGACAAGGCATCCCTTACATAAACCAGAACAGGTAATCATAGATTACTAAGCTCACCTCCTTAACATTGACCCTAGAGGTTAAGGTCAAAGCCACCAAACTGCAATGCATCATAGTCTACTCATTGAGGCGCATCAGCACATGACGTTTCGTGATCTTAGGTGCAGTTGTTTGCTCAGAGCAGACTTTAACGCAAAACCTTAACCCTAGAGGTCAAGGTCAGAGGTAAAGGCTACAAACTGTGGTGCATTGTGGTCTACTTATTGTGGTACATCAGCATATAAAGTTTTGTGACCATGGGTGCAGACGCTTGCTAAGAACAGACTTTTACGCAAAACCTTAACGTTGACCCTAGAGGTCAAGGTCAAAGATCAAGGCCATTAAACTACAGTGCATTGTGGTCTTCTGATTGAGGCACATCATCATATGAAGTTTTATGACCGTGGGTGCAGTTGTTTGCTCAGAACAGACTTAAACGCAAAACCTCAACATTGACCCTAGAGGTCAGTCAAAGGTCAAGGCCATCAAACTGTGGTGCATTGTGGTCTACTCATTGAGGTGCATTAGCATATTAATTTTCCTGACTGCAGGTGCAGTCATTTGCTCAGAACAGACTTTAATGCAAAACATTAACTTTGACCCTAGAGGTCAAGGCCACAAATCTGCGGTGCATCTTGGTCTACTAATTGAGGCTCATAAGCATATGAAGTTTTTTAACCATATGTGCAGTTGTTTGCTCTGTACAGACTTGATGACAAAATCTTTACATTGACGCTAGAGGTCAAGGTCAAAGTCACCAAACTGCGGTGCATCATGGTTTACTCATTGAGGTGCATCAGCACATGAGGTTTCGTGACTTTAGGTGGATTCGTTTGCTCAAAACAGACTTTAACGCAAAACATTGACGTTGACCCTAGAGGTCAAGGGTCAAGGCCACCAAACTGCGGTGCATCGTGGTCTACTCATTGAGGTGCATCAGGATATGAAGTTTCGTGACCTTAGGTGCAGTCGTTTGCTCTGTACAGACTTTAACACAAAACCTTAAGGTTGACCCTAGAGGTCACGGTCAAAGTCACCAAACTGCAGTGCATTGTGGTCTACTCATTGAGGCGCATCATTACATGACGTTTCTGACCTTAGGTCCAGTTGTTTGCTCAGAACTGACTTTAACACAAAACCTTAACGTTGACCCTAGAGGTCAAGGTCAAAGCCACCAAACTGGTGCATAGAGGTCTACTCATTGAGGTGCATCAGCATATATTTCGTGACTGTAGGTGCAGTTGTTTGCTCAGAACAGACTTAAACACAAAACCTTAATGTTGACCCTAGATGTCAAGGTCAAAGGTCAAGGCCACCAAACTGCTGTGCATCATGGTCTACTCATTGAGGTGCATCAATATATGAAGTTTCATGACTGTAGGTGAGGTTGTTTGCTCAGTTTATGATATCAAGTCTGGTCGCCGAAGCCGGGGGTATAGCATAAGCCCCCTCATTTCATGGAGGTGAGCTTAAAATGGACTAATCCAATATATGAGCATGGAAGAATCCACTGATTGCAAATGGATTAGAATAATGTGAAACTCTTGCCTTACCATACTGTACAGTTTCCCCTATAAACCAGGAGCGACAATCTTCCTTCAGCTGTATAATCTCCTCGACATCACTATCCTCATTGGAAAACAAATACAACGCGCCCTCTCCTGAAACACAATTTCAAGCTTGTTACAAGCTAACCCATTTCCATTACTCCATAGCCTGTTTCTAGTATTGAAGGTAGGTGACCAGTTATATAAAGCATGATTCTCTTAAAATCAATAATTCCCTTTCACGTGTTCAGAAAACAAAACTACATCAGAAGTGCCCTATTCAATTACCAGTCCTGTTTTAATGTTAAATAGTTTTGATGTCTGGTATTTGGTCAAAAGCCACGCTTGAATTTCCAAAAATGAATGGCTAAGGCCCCTTCTCATTTTTTTTTAAACAAGATGGCCTTGGATCGCTCACCTGAGTGAATCGACTTCATTAGGCAAAAGTTGAATCCATTTCCTCTCATTTGACCCAATGACCTACATATTCAAGCTTGACCTAGATTTGGTCAAGATGGTCATTCTGACCAAATTTGATAATGATTTGGTTAAAACTTTAGCTACAACAGTGTTCACAAGTTTTTATAGGATTTGAAATAGTGACCTACTTTTGACCCCACTTGACACATATTCAAACTTGACCTAGATTTTCTCAAGATTGTCATTCTGAGCAAGTTTGATAATGACTGGGCTGAAACTGTGGCTATGAGTGTTCACAAGCTTTTTCTAAGATTTGACCTAGTGACCTTCTTTTTTATCCAACATGACCCATATTCAAACTTGACCTAAATTTTGTGAAGATGGTCATTCTGACCAAGTTTGATAAACATTGGACCACAAGTGTGGCCTCTAGCATGTTCACAGGCAAAAAGTTCACAGACACATATCAACACAGCACAATCGGACGGACGCACTGACTGACTGACGGACTTGTTAAAGGCAATTCCTATATAGCTAGTGAAGGGGGTATAAAAAGTTAAATAGTTTGGATCCTGTTGTGACGCTGTGTAACGCGGCATCTCATCATGATCCAAACTATTCACCACTAGCTTGCAAAGGTTACCATGGTTTCACGGCTAGCATGCTAAGAGATATTATACCTGTCTTTGGATGTCTCAAGGGGCACACTGTTGGTTTGTTTTCTACATTTGGATCATGATGGAGTACAGAATCTGAAAGAATAACACAAAATCTCTTAATTCTTTCAACACTAAATAACTCTTGTACTGTTGTAGGTTATTATGTTCCCTTGACTTGTGGATCTTTTTAGTTACCAAACAGTTTATTTAGAATTCTGTGTAGTATAATAAATACCGCCATTAATTAGCAAACAGTGTAGGCCCAGATCAGTGGGCTCCTATAGGACTAAGGAGCCCTCTGATCTGGGCCTACACTGTTTGCAAATGTAATGAGTTTATTTTAAACAGGTCCCCTGGTGTCGAAAGAGTTAAATCATAACATGATTAAAATTTTCCTGTAGTACTACATTTGTAAGTTACTAACAGATGAAAAGTGAAGTTATCTTAAAGGCTTTGATCTAATACAGACTTTATGGAGTATGATTCTCTAAAAGTCTAATCTCTGACTTCACAATTAACCTGCTAACAGAATGTATGATTATCGATGTACCAGTAAGGGTGC
This sequence comes from Gari tellinella, assembly GCA_922989275.2. Lineage (NCBI taxonomy): Eukaryota > Metazoa > Mollusca > Bivalvia > Cardiida > Psammobiidae > Gari > Gari tellinella. The sequence goes on from OV277871.1 coordinate 5,256,111, forward strand.
AAGTCTGATATTCATAAAATCTTCAAATAAATTCGTTTTTAAAAGTTTCAGTTATGATAAGTATATATCTCCTTTGATGATTCTAGGAAAGAAAGTGTTTTGTCTGACTTGAGTTCCACATGATGGAAGCTGGTACAACCTGGAGGCTGGAGTGTATATTCCATGTCTTACTTTGTAAAAGTCAAGTGGGACTGAGCCGACGTAATATGTAGATGTAGATAGTTGAAATGAGCCTGTCTGCTGATGGGACCAAGTTGGATAGTTTAAGCATATTCAGTAATTATTGTATCATGCATTTTCGGCAAGGTATTCCATAATTATCTTTGATGTCACATACACTTGTGGTATTTCTATGTCTATTGGAGACAGGCCAAGCAGTCGGAAGAAGGCGTCTGATCAGGGTCTGCACATTAAATTCTTTCTTTCTGGTATTACTAGCGGCAACACTTATGAGGTGCCCAATGGACTGAACTCGGCCAGTCACATTTATCCCGACACCTTCGAACAAGTCTTTCTTTCTTTCTCTATATACTGCTTACCCGAAATCCTGAGCGCAAAGGAGGGAAGCCATTACTACCATTTGAAGTCTTTGGTTTGACTCGCCCAGGGATGAACCCGCGACATCCCGAGCTGAAAGTAGAGGCTGTAACCATGAGCTATTCGGCACTGTTTCTATTCCTTCTATTTATTACTTCTACGCCATCATTTCTGACGATTATGACTGAGAAGGGGCACTTTTGAGGTGCACCATTGGGACTGTACCCGGCCGGTCACTTTATACTGACACTGACTAACCAGTCTTAATCCTAACCCCAAATCCTGAGCGCCAAAGAGGGAAGCCATTACTACCAATTTTCAAGTCTTTGGCTAAGGTGGACGCCATTAAGTACCCCGGCTTGTTATGAAAATCATCCTATCCCGAAATAATCAATAATTATTAACAAACGGATCAGAGCCAGTTTAGATGCAGAATAACCATACATCAAATATGACTCGGACCCGTTTGAAATTAACAGGAATAATTTGTAAGTACCCCTCTCATTAGGATTAGGATGGGATGATGGAACCCTACCCACCCACTTGTATATAAAGTCTCTATTTGTCTCTGTGTGTAGCAGGAAGACATGATATTTCGTCTGTGATAGATGCTAAATCTATAAATATATATTTATAAAACAGGTGTGTATGTTGTGGATTTATAAAGGTGTGGTATATGCAGACAATCACTCACCCTAATGGGGCAACAAATTACTTGATGTCTGATCTGGTCTATGCTGTCTGCTTATAATCCCCCTGTCCACTATTCATTCTCTATTTGTGCAGCAGCTAAAGCATGCTATCTCATATGTGATATCAAAAATCTGTGATGTATGAATGTATTTTATAATAGACTTTGTAGAATTTTACTGTATTAACTTGATAATGTATTTCTTTTACAGGCTGTTAGTTAATCTTATTGTTAAGAAACTTATGTTATTATGTCGGTAAATAGCTTTTAGCTAATGTTATATATGTTGTGAAAACACCCGACTATAAATAAAGTTTCTTGTATCTTGGAGTGGGACCTGTGATTCAAAAATGGCCGCAAGTGTTGTTCTCGCGGGTCATTTCGTACCCTTGTCTTTTCGCACCCTATATTTTCGGTCATTTCGTACCCCTCAAAAAATTTACTTCTGCTCCATATTTCATAAATATCTTTAAAAGCTTTAATAAAACCTATATAAAAAGTGTGTAATAGTTGCTTCAAGATATAATATACTGTTCTTAACTCTACTAACAGGCACAACCGCATCGGTTTGCCCGGAATTACTCGTGCGGTGTGAGGCAGAAAGGGATGATAGATAGATATTATCGTACCCGCCGCATGTCACATGCTGTTTGGATCGGGCTAATCAGCATCTTCGGTCAGTGTACCGAATGCACTTAGCCCAAATGAAACAAGTGCACATACGGATTTCCGGCATATTCAATCGCGTCCATCCCTCTTTCTTCTTTTTCCAGTAAAGAGCCGGGTATCCTTAGTATGTTGCTGTCAGCCGCTGGTGGAACACTACAAGGGATTCGGCAGCGGTGACAGTTGCGTGCAACTGGTTCCAGCAGACGATGGTTCTCGGGAAAAAGGAATTAGCGTAGACCGGGTTGTTAATGATCCGCTCCTGGTATAGACCGGCACCTCTAGTTCTGGCATCACTTCCTCGCATATAATCCTCCTTCCTTACATCCACCAAGCCATGCTGGACACGGTAGAGCATCTGAAGCCTGGCCATTTCTCTGCGCTGATCTAGAGGTTCCCAACCCTGTGTCTTGAGCATGGTGGTCATGGAACCAGGTTCCCTTGAGGTGTAGTCATGGGTTACAAACCTGGCTGCTCTTTTCTGTACTTTTTCTAGTGGTTTAGCTTGAGTCTTGAGTTGGGGGTCCCATACAGTACTAGCATATTCGAGGACTGGGCGGACTAATGTTTTGTAGCTCGCTGCCTTCACCTTTGGTGTGCACTCTTTTAAGTTTCGCTTAACAAAGCCTAGGGTACGGTTGCCTTTAGCTGCCACATTCTGTATGTGTTTGTCCCATGTAAGGTCTAAAAAAATAATATGTTTGTTTCCTGTAACATGTCAAAAAAAAGATGGGTCGGTAGGTCGGGATTTAATTTTTTTTTTTTTTTTTTTTTTTCAGAAGCGTGCATGATTTATCACCTCTACGGTAATAGTATAAATGTACAAAGTTTATAGCCAGCGATTTTTTTCCTTCTTTGGACGGTACCCGGGAAAGGACCCGTTCCCAATTGGAACAGGACCCTTCCCAATTTGAACAGGACCCGTTCCCAATTCAAAGAAAGGACCTGGCAATATGGTAAAAATAGTATTTTCAGTGAAAAAAAGAGAATTTCTGTTACTATTGTTAGCATTGCCTGTTGATATGAACTGTATAATTGCTACTTGATAAGTTAGATTAATATAGGCCTACATATATTATAAAACATAACTTCAAATTTCCTTTTTGTCATCATTTCACGACTCGTTTTTTCCCAATTTGAAGTTTACGCGACAAGAAAAATTCCCAATCTGAGGGGAAAAAATCCCAATCTGAGGGGTACCGGACCCGTTCCCAATTGGGTGAAAAAAAACGCTGATAGCAAACACTTCCATAATTTATTCAGCATAAAATTATTAATGACCATTGACCAAATGTTTTTTGTCAATTATAAAATAAAAATCTGCAAGTCACCACTCGCGAAACAGTGTGGTTATCCAATTCGCTATCGGGTCTTAACAGTTTGCTAATTGATGCGTAAAGTGTAAATTGGTAGCCTCCCAGTAGGAGACAATTATCGGCGTACCTCTGATTATGATGGAGTAAGGGATTATAATCTCCTCACACGTTTGTAGCCAACTGACAGCTTGTAAATGGCTGCCAATCTTTCATCTTTACGCGGTAAGAAAACCTTTCCGGGTGTTATCAAAATTTAAGCATATTCTATATGTGAACAGCTATATGAACAAACGAAGCAGTTACGATTAACCAATCAGAACTCCTGTCGGCATTTCGTTTAACATAATTTATGCTCGGGCAATGTCGGAATTTGCCGGTTAGTTACGATAATCGTAAAACAAAGCTTCCACTAGATTATCGTGAATTTCCGTAGTCGACTTTCGAGTTGACGTTTATTTTTAGCACATTTCATGTCATCTACAACAACTTGTTACAAGTGGCTGAGTGATGAAAATGCCACGCCCACACATTAGAGCTATGCATAGTTCTAAACCGTGTTGGGAATGTTTTTAATGACACGGCTTGTCAATTTTCGCATGAACGCGTGTTTATGTTCAATATCTATTAGAGATCTAACCATCACCTGAAACACTCGTCGGTTCCATGTTTTCAGTGGGTGTTATTTTTCAGAAACAGTTTCGACTACAAATTCAATTTTTTCTTCGACTCCGAACATTAACATGTCTCCATGTCAATTATTTCTCTTTCTTTCTCTCTCTCTCTTAATATTTAAGTTGATTTAAATTTCTCATCAAATCACACAGTGTCTTTCAAAGTAGAAACATAATTAGAATAATGCTTACTAAATCGATGAAAAAAGTAAGGCGTTTAGGAAGCATCTTTTTCATTTGTAACATCACCAAGTACTGACCACTTACTGTGTTACACAAATATATCTCAATACACATGTGTCCAAACCCGAATGTTCTCATATTGCATAAATACACATAGAGCTATTTGCAATTTCGACACATCTCTTTGTTCCTCTAACGAGATTATTAATAATGTTTGGTGGTTCCAAAATAGATTTAAAGAAGTTAATATCTTACTCATATCCATATAAAATGATAATTTAGCCAGTATTTACCATTATAAAATGTCAAAAAGTAACAAGACAATATTTCCCCACCCATTTCATCGAGGCTACATGTGTCTGATTCGGAACGGATTTTCAACCTTTTAAAAAGTAAATCACGTGGAAAGCTTTTTTTGGGGTAAGAAATGCATGTTTTTTTCGACAGCTTTTGGTACTTTTTTATATTTAATGCTTTTTGTTAGATCATTTCTCCAACATCATCCTGGATCGCTGGGTGAAGTCCATTTACCGCAATTGTCTACACACTAAATTATGACACACAGTTTTGAAACATGAAAATAACATGATAATGCACAACAAATCGGAAAGTTTCTTTCAGAATGTAAGATTATTATTAGTTTAAGTTTAATAAAAAAGAAAGGTAGGATTCAAAATTCGACAGAGCCATAAACTTTTTTACGGTCTGCACCAAAACTACAGGGTCGGTCGGGTTACAGGAAACAAACCTATTTTTTTTTTACGCCTAAGGTTGTTGGTCACAGTAACCCCAAGGTATTTGCTTTGGTCAACTGCTTCAAGAGCTTGTTCATGCAGCATATACGGGTACTCTCTAGGTTCTGTCTTGTCTCTAGTGATATGAAGTACAATGCATTTTGAAGCATTAAAGCTCATTTGCCATGTACTGCTCAAGGGCTTGGAGGTCTCTCTGCAGCACAACGTTGTCCTCGGGTGATCGAATGTGTCTATAGAGCACACTATCGTCTGCAAATAGTCTTACATCTGATGATGAGCATTTCGGCATGTCATTTATGTAGGCCAAGAATAATAGGGGGCCTAACACTGTGGAACACACCAGATGACATCATCTTAGGTAGATTTGGCACCGTCAAGAACTACCCCTTGACCCGGCCGGGGATTGAACGCGCAACCTCCCGCACTGCAAGCGGACGCTCAACCAATGAGCTATATACAGGTGGTAATTTTTGCAACGAATTAATGAAAAACACATTAGAAAATGGACTTGAACTTATAAATAATGGAATTGTCAATTTTGAGTTTTATCAGGGTCGAACGAGTTAGGGGGCGAATACGATCTACCTTTCATTAAAAATATCCATTGCGTCCCTTTCTTAGAATAGCAATCTTGTCTTTTTACAGATTTTTGTTCTTCTTCATTTGACTGCTCTCCGTCAGAATCCTGAGCTTGTTTTCTTGTTCTGGCTGGGGGCATTTTTGGTTATAAAATAAAATATTTGCAAAATTATTTTGGTGCGGGAAATGTTGTGTGCTTTATAATTTTCACATTTTTGTTAAAGTTACACAATGGTCCGGGAAGGGTATAAAACCCTTTCTAACCCCGAACCGTTACCGGTGAAACGGCAATGCCGTGTAAATTCGACAGTTACAAACAGTGTAGATTACATATGAAAAGTTCTCTTGTCCTATGTCCTATGCAAACAGTGTAGACCATGATCAGAGGGCTCACGCAAGCCTTTTAAGAGAGAGAGAGAGAGAGGGAAAAACACTCCAATTAAGGGTGTTCCAACCCATAAGCGTTTTTTTCAAAGCATCAAACTTTTTTTCTATCATTGTTTTTTTGGAAGAGCTATTTATGATGAATGAAAAAATGGAAAAAAAAATATGGTGGTGTCCTTTTTTTTTGAGTTACAGCGATATGAAAAAGGTATGTCAAATTTTGACCTTTTCTCTCAAATTTTACCCATTCAGAGTAGGCTACAAGCTTCAGTAAAATCTATTTCAAAACAAAACAAACATGGTAATTTGGGTTTTTATTATTTATTTCATGTCTATGGTGGTATTTTCTTATATAGAAACCAAATTTAGACAAAGCGGGCACTAGGTTTGAACAATATGGATTCTCGAATATCAAAAATATGCTTTTTATAGGGCATGAATTTATTAGATATTTTATTTTATGAAAAAAAGTAAAAAAGTTTGAAAATGAAATAGTTCTAGTATTAAACTTTTTCTTATATTCTACCAAATGAAAGCCGATGTTAAGGCAGTTCAAACTATGAAAAGAAATTGAAAGGTCAGTGTTGAAAATTTTGAGTTATTAAAGTAAAAAGAAGTATCTCCCCTTACAAAATTTACAAAAAAGTACCATATCGATGATATTTATAGCTTTATAAATTTCACATTTGGTGCCTGTTTTTTCTTAAATTAGTTTTTGTATGAAGAAATACTACCATAGATAGGAAATAAATAACACAAAACCAAATTATCATATTTGTTTTCATTCAAAACGGATTTTATTGAAGCGGGCTGTTTGAAAAGGACAACATAAGAGAAAGTGGGTGGGGTAAATTTGACATGGCCATGGAGCCAACTGTTGTTCACCAAAATGTACACTTTTTCTATTTTTTCATTCATCTTAAATAGCTCTTCAATACAAAGCCATCATAAAGTGTTTTCATATACTTTGAAACTTTCTTAAATTCATGACATTCAGGGGCGTAGCTTGGCCAAAATAAAAGTGTAGGCATACCGTTTCTAGGGGGGTCCGGGGGCATGCCCCCCCTGGAAAATTTTGAGTTCTACAACACTGGAGACGCATTTAACAAGGTTCTGAGGAGACATTTATACGAAAAATTAATGAGATGAAAAGCTTAAAAACCGGACAATTTTATTTTATTGCAAAGGAATATGTCTGCATATATTTTCTTGAGAAAAAAGCAACCAAAATAAAACAACCCCACCCACCCACGTCAATCAGTATATAATAGGGTCTGATACCTACCGTAATTTTTTATTTAACAGACTCGCTACTCGCTACCTTTTCTAGGGGGTCGGGGGCATGTTCCCACGAAAATTTTTTGAGATCTACAACACTGGAAACGCATTTAAGGAGGGTCTGGGGAGACATTTATATGAAGAAGTAATGAAATGAAAAGCTTAAAATAACAAACAATTGTAATTTTTTGCAAAAGAATATGTCTGCATTATTTTCTTGATAAAACCCAACAACAACCCAACGTCAATTAGTAGCCTATATCATAGGGTCTTATACCGTAATTTTTTCATTAACAGATTCGCTACTTGAAATTATTTGGACGTAACTTTCTTTTCGGGACAAGTTGATCATGAGGGGATGGGGTGGTTCCTAGATGGCATTTGGCTTGTTCTGAGGACGTTTTGTGCGTCCAAGACAGGTGAAATTCTGCTATAAATCTATGTAAAAAGTCGGCTGAGAATAACATTAAATTGTCTGTTCCATGTTAATATAATGTAATTGTTGACAGATTGTCTTCCATTAATCTCTAAGTTGGACTCTAAAACCATCCTATTCCTATTTTATTGCATCGTTTTTACTTTTAAAATCGTCGCAAATATGAGGACAGGGTGTAAGCAGTGGCGTGTGTTTTGCATAAGGCAGTTGCATGTACAAATGAACATGCATGCCAACGGGGTGAAAAATTACTCAGGACTACCAGCGGTGACGTCAGGGTATTCTCGTCATACAGGGCAAGCATTACCGACGTCAGAATGGGTTTTGGTGACCTAGTTGTGAGCTCACAAGACTCGGGCATAATATCAAGGCTGAAACATCGGTGAAAAATTACTCAGGACTACCAGCGGTGACGTCAGGGTATGCTGGTTATACAGGGCAAGCATTACCGACGTCAGAATGGGTTTTGGTGACCTAGTTGTGACCTCAGAAGACTCGGGCATAATATCAAGAGGTGAAACATCGGTGACGTCGGTAATTAACATGCATGCCAACGGGGTGACTAGACCAATTAATAAGTGTACTCTTTCTTACTAGGGGGGTCCGGGGGAAATTTTTATTCCTAGATAGTCTCAAGATGCGTTCTGATGTCTTTCCCGCGTTTGATAATGGAAAAATACTAACATGAATCTATGTAAAACTTATTGGGGTTCACCCCTAACCCCCCTTAGATTTCAATTTTATTTCTTTTTCTGCATTTTTAGCCTTTTTTATTTTTTGGACTTCTGAAAAAAATGTGTAGGCACGTGCCTACTTGCCTAATAGGAAGCTACGCCAATGACATTGATACACCCTTAAGTGTAAAATTTAGACAGTTTTGAGCAACCAATACATTCACAGTATAAATAAGTTTGAATTTAATTAGATCTACTCGATTTTATAATCAAACCATTTCGAAGAAGATAAAAATAAACGAGTATTCGGACCCTGATAAGACACTAAATTCCAGTGCTGTTAGTTTTGACAGTTAAGTCTTGAATAACCTAATATAAGTACATGTACATGTAAAACCTCTCTAAATTACGACCAGAAAATCGATTACATTGGCAGGTATTTAAGACAGCGTATTAGCGTCCAGCGTATGCTCGGATTTACCTTTCTGAGGAAAGCATTTGTTCAAGTCTAGAGATCATTACTAGCCTAATGCACAGTGCAGAAGACGTTATTCTTTCCCAAATAAACGCGTTTCTGCTAAAACAATTACAGTGCTTCCTCCCTATAACGACCCTCCCAAGCACGACCCCCCCCCCCCCGTGCAACGATGTTTTCTGCTGTTCTCCAAACAAGAACATTGTGCCCAATTCTTCCACTGATGTAATATCGTCTGCTTAATTTGTCGTCTGCTGTTATTTCTCAAAGTTGCATATTGACAATTTTTTAAGAAATACTATATAATGACGAGTGACAAACAGTTTGAATCCAGATCAGACGCCGCATTACGTGGCGTTTGAGCTGAATTCAAAAGGTTTGTACCGTAAGGATATTGAATTGTCCCTCCCTACAACAACTCCTTCAGAACAACACAAACAATCTTTGTCTACCGTTGTGCGTTCTTGTAGAAAGGGAGTACTGTATTTCCAACGAGACAGATCAGACGTCTGTAATTTTATGCCAACCCCCAACCTTTTCTTTTAAGTTTTTGACTTAAGAAAATTTATATTAATACGAGTGCCAAACAGATTGGCAAACATCGCGCGACGGATTATCTGGATAAAACTGTTTGCAAAGTCGACTTTAGTCCTCAGTGGCGGTAACAGGGTTAAAACACCCTTTTTACGGGCATTGGAGTTTTACTGCCCTTTCATTTAAACAAATAAAAACAGGAACCAATGTTATAAAGCGTTTGAGTTGAGTCTGAGATTGTTCTCAATCATTCGATTGGTCAGATTTGAGCTTTTGCTAGCAAAAGCTCAAATCTAACAAATCAAATGCTTGAGAGCAAGTCAAATCTTTGAGAATGATCTCAGACTCAACTATTTATTAGCTTTGACTCAAGATAAATGCCGGTCTTCGACAGCCCTTTCTAAATAAAACCACCAAAATGGTGTCAGGACCCATAGCCTTGTTTCTAGTTTTGAAGACAAGTGATTAGAGTAAATCAGCATGCGTCTCACGGGGCATTCTGCTTTATTTTCAGCCTGCTTTAAGCTTCCATCTGAATTATACCACCAACAATGGTGTTCAAACATAAACCCATAACTTGTTTCTAGTTTTGAATACAGGTGACTACTTAAAGCATGTTGAAAGTAAATCAAAATTCGCCTTACGGCGCATTCTGCTAAAGTTACTTTCAGCCTGCTTTAAGCCTATGTTTATCAAAGTCGAAGCTTTCAAATGTTCTTTAAGCGTTATTTCTGCTATGAAGACTGGACTATTGTGAAAGTATTCTATGACTATGGATTTGGTGTTCGTACTCTTTGGAAACACAGGGACCCGACATGATTGAATTTTGAGAGAAAAAAATTGTCAGAAGGTATATTTAAAAACAAGGGGTACAACTGAGCGTCAGTATATTCTCACCCTATCTCGACACACCTGGGCATATCATGAATAATAATTGATGAAACGACACCATTTTTTGCATTTCTGTCTTGCTAATATAATATCCTTCCATAAAAACATAACATAAAGCCAACTGTAAGCATGCACTTTCAACAGTAACTGCGTCTACTCACTGAAATCACCGATTTTCGGAAAACGGGACAGGAGTTCATAGCCTTCACAGCATTGACCTCTACTATACGCTTGTTTATGCGGTAATATCGAGCATGACAGTCATACAGTTCCATAGATATACGTTTTTGACACCGATCAGGGCCGTATCCAGAGACTAAAAAGCACCGAGGCACATCTTGCCTAGGGGGGTCCGGGGGCATGCACCCCCGGAGAATTTGTTTTCGAGGGTGCGATTTGGCGTATATTTGGGGTGTTTTTTCTTAAAATTACATACTTTAAATTCTAAAAATTTCTTGTAATCATCATTATTCATCGGCGCTGTATGACCTATTTTGTGTCGTAGTGCGTTAAAACGCAACTTATTCATCCTGTAAACCAGATATTGTATCACTAATACATTTTCATACGGAAAAGTAACAGCGATAAATGCGTGTGATCCCCGAACTCCTTGTTCTCTACAAACAAAAATATCGCTATTAACCCTTTACTTCGTGGCCTGTTTCTAGTTGAACACTTAAAGCAGGTTAAATTAAAGCAGAATGCGCTTTAAGGCGGGGGTCCGAGCGTCCCCCGGGAAAAAAATGAAAATCTGAACTGAAATGGTGAGCTCTGAAGTGTATTTGGGGAACTGAATACGATCTATCTGATGTCACTGAACCATACAATTGTGTTCCTTTATATTAGAGGTAACATACTTTTATGACGAAAATTGTTTTCTGCTAGAATTCTTCAACTTTTAGACGCACGAGAGGTACCGGAAGCACCGTACGTTTTAGGCTGCCAACTCTGTAGTTAGAATCTTGAATTTGAAGTTCTTGAATTTCTGAAAGGTGTTTGAGTCTGCTGAAACTTGAAATTAACAAAATTTATTAGAGGTGGGAATATTTTGAGACAATTTTTTTTTCTGCTAGAAATATTCAACTCTTAGACGTATATATGAGAGGTACATGAAACACTGTAGTTTTCGGATTTGGCGACTTTGAGTTACTTAGTTCTGGAAATTCTGAAATTTGCTAGTGGGGGTCTGGGGGTCCTCCCCCGGGAGAAAAAAATGGAAATTAGAACTAAAATAGTGAGCTGTGAAGTGTAGTTGGAGATATTTGGGACACTGAAAAGGACTTATGTGAACCATACAATTTTATTAAAATCTCCGCTATACTTAACATTGTTTTATGACTAAAATTGTTTTCTGCTAGAAATATTCAACTTTTAGACGTACGCGAGGCACATGAAGCACCGTATTTTTCAGACTACGATATGATTCATGTAGATACTATTTTTTTGAGTTGCCACATGCTAGAGGGGGGTCCGGGGTCCTCCCCCGGGAGAAAATTGGAAATTAGAACTGGAATGGTGAGCTCTGAAATGTGTTTCCAACACTGAATACGACTTATATAAACCATAGAATTTTTATCAAAGCTGCGTATATTTATAGACATAACATTATTTTGCCACTTACGTCCACTTCTGCTAGAGCTATTCGACCTTTAGACACACGAGAGAGTACATGTTACGTGATGTAGCACTGTAGATTTGCAGCCGTCGTCTTTGTAGTTATCAAGTTATTGAGATTTAGAAACTTGATATTGACAAATGCTGGTGGGGTCCGGGGTTCTCCCCGGGAGAAAAACGGAAATTAGAACTGAAATGGTGAGCTCTGAAGTGTGTTTGAAATTTTCATTTAGACAATATGGTCTAACCCCCCTTAGCTTTTGATTTTTATGTCAGTTGAGGCCATGTTTGAATTTTCATTTTTCAAATTCACGTTACGCACGTGCGTAAGTGCGTATCGCTGGCTACGTCCCTGTTACCTGATCAATGAGGAAATGCCCTGGGTTGAGCTCTATGCCCGCCATGAACAACAGCAGCCCTACAAAACCTACAACCCCAATCACATGCAGCATTTCAAGATTGAACGTAGTCGAGTGACCTTCAAAAAGGCCAATTTGGCATGGATAAGTTTCCAGATCCACCATGTTTATGTTGCAGAGCTGAAACCGGTGTGGGCGTAAAACATGTATGACGTTACGGTTGCATGTTCTTTGACGTTGCATAGGACAACGCCGATTTCCTGCGCAGAGGCTTGTTGATCTAGTCTAGTACGTGATTGAATGTAACTTGAGAAGATACTTTTTACCAAATAACATGTATCATAATTCACTCTGAGTGATTTTAATACATTTTTTAATAGATTTCTAATTTAATTTTTCGGAAATTGCTTCATTTTTTTTGGGTCACTTTTCAAAATTTCACCGAGGCAAGTGCCTCGGTGTGCCTCAGCGTGGCTACGGGCCTGCCGATCAAAGCTGTGTTCTTCTCAAATCAGTGCCGTACCAACAACACATTCGCATGTTTACATCACTGGGACCCGACCCGATTGATTTTTGAGAGAAAAAAAATTGTCAGAAGGTATATATAGTCTTTATATATACATTCTAACAATGTTTTTCTCTCTCAAAAATCGATCGTGTCGGGTTCCTGTGGTCATACCCCAGATACCTTCCTACCTTGTCGTAGTTCTTGGACTTAATTGTCATAGGGAACGTTTCTGTTTATTTGACGATTATCCCCTCTGCCAAGAGCGAAAAGGAAGGCAGGTCGGCGGTTTTGACTTTTGATACCAATGTAACCATGCGCTGCTTTTCAAAGAGTGAGAATAGCCAAACGCATCTTCCTGAAATCATCATGACCCCTCATCATTCACCAGGGATTTAGATGGGGGGAAGTATCACCTTTACGACGAAAATGGAAATAAAGTTAAACTGTCACAAACAAAAGAATAAAAAGATATTAGGGTAATGGTAAACCAGAATTTACAGTTCAAAACACATATGCAGCAATAAATAAACAAAGCCAACAGTATAATGGGACTTATGAGAAGAACATACACATACCTAGACGAGCAAAGCTTTAAATATCTATTTCAAGGGTTAGTTAGACCACATTTAGAATATGCTGAAGCTGTTTGGAATCCATACAAAGTAGGGGATATAGAAAAATTGGAGAGCGTACAAAGGCTATCCCTAAAAATATGGAATACCCAGATAGACTTAAGAAACTAAACAGTAAACATGCCAACTCTGAAATACAGGAGAACAAGAGGTGATATGATTGAGGTATTCAAGATCTTATCCGACATCTATGACCCCAAAACAACAGACAACTTTTTACAAAGAAATACTTCATCAATCACAAGAGGACACGGAAAGAAATTAAAGAAAAACTTCTGCAGACTTAATTTAAGAAAATTTTCATTCACACAAAGAAATAGTCTGATGTTCACGAAATGGATTAAATTCGATCTTATACTGAAAAAATACAATTATTCTATTTATTTATACTTTTAAGCCACTTTTTAAACGAAATTGTTCGACGATTGTGAAATCGAAAGTACATGATTTACCCCGTGTTGAGCCCCAAGTTTACATCGAACACAATAACGAAACAGTTTCCCGTACGATGACGTCACTTATTTATTGATTTGACGTCATCCGAATTACGTCGTTGCTCCCGATTTTGGATTCGTGTTCTTCCGTTGAGTGGTTCGCGACAAATCGGACTGCCGGAATTTAACGATAAGACACGATTGACTACGATTTTTGGGGAGCCCTACGGGGAAAACGGCGATTGGTGATAATCCACTGCAGTGGATTACCAAGTGATAATCCACTGCTATTTTCCGGTAATCCACCGAAAAGCATAAATAAATAGAGGATAATTGTTTTTTTCAGTATAAGATAGAAATTTAATCCATTGAGTGAACTTCAGACGTTATATTTTCACGAGTGGCGAAGCCACGAGTGAAAATATAACAGTCTGATGTTCACGAAATGGATTAAATTCGATCTTATACTGAAAAAATACAATTATTCTATTTATTAATGCTTTTAAGCCACTTTTTAAACGAAATTGTTCGACAATTGTGAAAGCGAAAGTACATGATTTACCCCGTGTTGAGCCCCAAGTTTACATCGAACACAATAACGAAACAGTTTCCCGTACGATGACGTCACTTATTGATTAATTTGACGTCATCCGAATTACGTCGTTGCTCCCGATTTTGGATTCGTGTTCTTCCGTTGAGTGGTTCGCGACAAATCGGACTGCCGGAATTTAACGATAAGACACGATTGACTACGATTTTTGGGGAGCCCTACGGGGAAAACGGCGATTGGTGATAATCCACTGCAGTGGATTACCAAGTGATAATCCACTGCTATTTTCCGGTAATCCACCGAAAAGCATAAATAAATAGTGGATATTTGGAACAGCCTACCGGAAAAAGTAACAGTAGCTGAAACAGTGAAATAATTTGAGATCAGTCTTGACAAGATTCAACTTTACAAAGGACATAATTACCGGAATTCACGTAAAGTCGGGCATAATTAAAGAAGACAAGATGTTAGATGCGGACATAGTGGTCTAGGCCAGCGTCCACAGAAGACCTTAAGGTATCCTAAGGTATCGGCGCTATATGACCCATTTCGTGTCGCAGTGCCGTAAACCTCAACTCATCCATCAATTCACAGTAACTATAATCTTTAGGCCAAAGAGGCCCCAATTTAACCCCTTCAGATTTCGATGAGCTTATAAAGTTTTGGGTTGAGTCTGAGATTGTTCTCAAGCTTTTTATTGATCAGATTTCAGCAGATTGTTCCAATCTGACCAATCAATTGCTTTAGAACGATCTCAAGGCTTAACTCAATCGCTTTATAAGCCAAATTGTTTGTCAGACATATACATACATCTGTGTTTCTTCAGTCAAATTGCTTAAAATATAAGTTTGAGAAAGAAAAGCTGACGACAATTGTTTTAAGCAGAGTATGTCCTAGAAATATATACATGTAGGTGAATAAGAGTTTAGACTTTTTACCAAATGGTTAGCCCTCTTTTCGCCAAATATAACCGCCTCGTTTAACCCTTCGCAGACAACAAATCGGTTGCTAAAATTTGTCGTCTGCAAAATTACGCAAACTTCAAACTACTGAATAAAGATGAATTATTAATATTTTTAAAAATAGATACGACTGCGAAACAGTTTGGATTCTGATCATTGAACTTCCAGATTGAAGACGCTGCGTGAGGCGGCGTCTGATCTGGATCCCAACTATTTATGTAATCATCATCATCATCATCATCACCAATAACATTATCATCGATCTAAATTATAACTACATGTAGTGTCAAACTAAACACAGAGACCTTCCTACCTTGCTTATAATTATACATTGTACTTTTAAAATTGTCATAGGACATGGTTTTGTTTATCTGCTCTGTCAAAAATTTAAAGGTACAGTGCTCCCTTTCTACAACGGTCCTCTCTACAACGACTCCCTCCTTACAACGACATTTACCGCAATTCCCCAAACGGAACAATTATGTCTTACGTGTTAACTGTTGTAATATCGTCTGCTGTTTTTCTCAAGTGACAAGTTACATAATAGCCATTTTTACAAGAAAAACAACTTAATAACGAGTGACAAATAGCTTGAATCCAGATCAGACGCCGCGTTACGCGGCGTCTGATCTGGATTCAAGCTGTTTGCAAATGTAGCCAATTTCCCCCCTATAACGACTCCCTCCGAACAACGCACACTTTTTGTTTGTGTCTCCCATTGAGTGGCGTTGTAGAGAGTGAGTGCTATAGAAATATTGGTGGCTTAGATCCCATGCGTTGCTTCGCAGCGAATATGATTACTGATTAGCCATTTGTTATATGTTCAACTTGAATAATACGTTACAAATATATAACACACATGCTGCTCGTAATATATCGGTTTCTCCAAATAAGCAGTATACAGCTTATAATGTAATCTGGGTAAGATTGTTTAGCTGATAAGGACAAATGGAAGCAGTTATACACAAAACATTTTTGTCTTCAAACCCTACAACTTTTATTATGTATACATAAATTATTGGAAAAGAGACAAAATATCAAATCATTTTGATTAAAACCAATGACGTAAATGCGGTTTTAGTATAAGTATGTGACAGCCCTATAAATAATAAAATAGAACAATGACGTTTTTTTCCCCGACAAATATTAATGGCACATGTATAATTAAATGAGCATGACTTTCTTCATTTTGGTTTCTATTTCTCCAACATTTGTTTTTTGTGGCTGGCGAACTCTGTAGAAGTTGCCTATCTGTAGGCGTTCGTCCTTGCTGACCATCCATTCATGGTGAGAGATTCTGTTCATACTGTACCTGAAATAGGAATACACCATAGAAACATGGGCAGTTTACAGTAACCAGAAGTTATACCGCGGCGTTAACGAAACAATATTGTCCATTATTTAGTGTATGAAACCATTTTCCTTCATGCAAATTTTTTATTAACGCTTTCTAACGGCCCCAGGCTCATCTAAAACGCTTTATATGAAAAACATTTCTTTGTTATTGCTATATCCCCTGATGTGACAATGACCCCTAAATGACCATGACCTTTAACTCCACATACCTGAATTATACATATTCATATTCCTCTTAATTAGAGCAACATGTGTATCACATATAAGTACATTGTACCAATCACCCGAGAATCA
Organism: Gari tellinella; assembly: GCA_922989275.2. Lineage (NCBI taxonomy): Eukaryota > Metazoa > Mollusca > Bivalvia > Cardiida > Psammobiidae > Gari > Gari tellinella. The sequence goes on from OV277871.1 coordinate 5,272,890, forward strand.
AATGTTATTGCCATCTCAGATATTTGACGCTTTGACCTCTGTAACCTTGACCTTTAACCCAACATGTAAGAAATATGTATATTCATACTCCTCTTAACGTATGGCAACATTAATACAAAATAAAAAAGTCCCGATTTGAAAAGAGACCTTTTAAACACTTTAACCTTGACCGTTATGTTTTCACTCTCCTCTGAATTAGTCTAATTTAGAGCAACATGTATACAAAGTCTATAGTCACTTCAAACTAATATTTACCTATGGTCTGGAATAAAAACAAGCAGATATTTCAGCAGATCCTTCAGGTTCTTTGATAAGGGCATGACTCTTTGGTCCGGGAAGGGAATTTCTTTGTTGGCTTTCGTCAAGATGTCCGCTTTGATGACACCGAGCGGCAAGTGCCCAATGCACATATAGTACAGTAAAGCGCCTAGTGACCAAATGTCGGAATGGCGGGGGTTATACGGTTTCCGGAGCAGGATTTCCGGTGCTTGGTATCCTGAAAATAGCCAGGGTCCAAGGTTATAAAGCGTTTGAGTTAAGTCTGGGGTCGTTCTCGTGCATTTGATTGGTCAGATTTGAGCTTTTGCTCAAATCTGACCAATCAAATGCTTGAAAACGAAAGTTCAAATCTGACCAATTAAATGCTTGAAAACGAAAGCTCAAATCTGAACAATCAAATGCTTGAGAACGAAAGCTCAAATCTGACCAATCAAATGCTTCAGAACGATATCAGACTAAACTTAAACGCTCTGAGACAAAACTAGGAGTATTTCTAATTTTCTAGCAATATGTAGGATGTGAAAACTAGAACTATTACTAAAATAAGTAGGCCTAGTATGCAAACATTTGTCAAATATTTAGTTTACAATCGAAAACATAAACAACAAGAATGGTGTCACAGTAATTGACAAATGCCCCCGAGGTATTTTGTCAATGAAATATATTCATTTGACTGTGAAATAAAAACATACAGTATGTATGGTACTCTTTGCTTTTTTGTTGTGATAAAAATGTACAAAGAAACACTTTAGCGAGGAGTTGATCCTTCAAAGAGGCCACAGCCAATGACTGATTTACATCCAGAAACACTGTTTTTTTAGGTAAAAATTTGTTTTTGTTTAATTGAAAGGGTTTATGCTTTGTAAAACAAACACAGTTGATGGCATATTGTGTATCTACAAAAGGAGGTAATAAGATAACTCATATGTATGCAGTAAACCACTATTTAATTATACAGTTCACTACCCCAATCAGTCGATACCGCAGCAGCGCCTAGCTAAGACACACAGTGCATAACAACAAACTGGTAGGTACACAGCTCCCTTTAATGTCATCAACTGACAACTCTCGTGTGTAGTGTATGAAGGTAAAACCCCGTAACAGGGAACGTACATAATAGCTATATTTGGGTAGATGCAAATTCCCCAGGTCGGTTCGCAGTGTTAGGGCATCCAGTGTATATAAAATAATATAACTGGTGGTAAATCAAACAGTCTGGCAAATCTAGAACCTCTTATTGAAATGCACCATCACCATAGCATCATGACATCATCATTATGTAATGATGACGTGATGACGTCGTCGTCATAACAACGTTTGTCATATTGAGGACTATTTACTTAATCTAGAAATGATCACATGACTAAAGGCACCTTAATAGAAAAGCTTAAAGTTTGGTCAAAACATTGACCTGATGACCCCGACCTTTGTAGGACATGTTCCAAGCTGTACTGAGCTCATGGCTTTCTTGAATTGAGTACACATACCAAGTATTAAGTCTCTATCCTATGCAGTTTCAAAGTTGGGGCCAATGTTAAAGTTCTGAACAGACAAACAGACAGACAGTATTTGACCTCTAAATGACCTTGAACTTTGTTTGACATGGCCCAAGTTGTACCAAACTCAAGAATTTCTTGAGTTGAGTACACATTCCCAATATAAAGTTTCCATCACATGCAGTTCCAAAACTATGGCCAATATTAAATTCACCCGATTTTACATCTAAATGACCTTGACCCTTGTCGGACATGACCTAAGTTGTACTGAGCCTCTCAGTACCTTTAAACGTCAGATGTTTAAGCATATGATAGAAGTGGGATATTTGATCTTCTAAACTAAAAGTTCCCTTTTCCAATGTTTAAAAACATTCAAATCTTTTTTATAGGTTGGAACAATTTAATACATACATGTATAACGATTTGCGACGTCGCGAAAGAGAGAAAGGGTTTTATATCGATTGTCGCCGACTTGGAAGTAAACAGCTGATTGTCGGCCGATCTAGCGATAATCGGTCAACCACTAGTCAGTGATGAGTTCAGTAAAGAAAGCGATGGTCGTCGATGGCCATCGATTGCGAGTTGGCTACCTGTCTGAAATACAGTGGAGAAATTGTAAATCTTTCGTGCAAACGCAAATGCAATGAAATATAGAAAATGACAAAGTTTTGACAATTCTGACTACCAGTTTTAATCTGAGTGGCAAACAGTTTAGAGCCTGATCAGACGCCGGGATACCCGGCGTCTGATCTGGCTCCAATCTGTTTGCAATGAAAATGATACTTTAAGCGTGAAGGCGGTTATTTTGAAAGAATACACTTTCTCTACTGTACTCTGCACGCTGCGCACGGGGCACACACTGTTAACCTAAACAGCAAACAGTGGTAAATGAACACGCTACTGATACCAGTACATGTACAAACAATCAGACGCGATCTTACCTAAAGATCCACAGTCAAAGTCGCTAAGCTGTTCGGCAGTGGAGATAGTCACGGCGTGGCCGAAGTCACTCAATTTGGGCACGTTGTTGCTTGTGATGAGAATGTTCTGAAGACAAATGTCCCTGTGGGCGAAGCCCAGACAGTGCACGTAGTTCAGGGCGCAGTGGATCTGGTGGAAATAACGTCGGGCAACTACCTCCGTCAGAAATCGTCCATCCTGATCATAAAATGGAGAAGGGAAGTTTTTAAGAATGCAAGCCTTCAAATCCAATTTCTTTCCTCAAGATGTTAATTATCTGTACAGTGGAGACTTTATTCTTTCCCGTTTAAACGCAAAACGAAACGCAAACGCATACAATAAAATGTAACAAGAGCCGTATACGGCCCTAAATCGCTCACCTGGAGCCATTGATGTAAATGTAACATATCTTTGAAAACTGAGAAATTATGACAATAATTATGACTGTGCCATTTGCTGATTTGATGATGCTGAGTGCCAAATAGCTAAGCTCAGGGTACTGTGGTTTCAGAGAAGATGTTTTAAGTTTTTATTGAAAAAAATCTATATTTAGCTCCTGTGACCTAGTTATGCAACGGACCTGAACCATTTGAACAATATTAGTAAATTACCTCTAGAAATTACACCCTGCCAAATATCAAAGCTCTAGCCATATTAGTTTCAGAGATGAAGAGGTTTGAAGATTTCACTATATAACTCTATGTAAATTTGTGACCCCCGGGCGGGGTCATTTTTGACCCAAGGGACATAATTTGAACAATCTTGATAGAGGACCTGAAGATGATGTTTTGTGCCAAATAGCTAAGCTCAGGGTACTGTGGATTCAGAGAAGAAGATTTTTAAAGTTTTTATTGAAACAATCTATTTTTAGCTCCTGTGACCTAGATATGCAACGGACCTGAACCATTTGAACATTATTAATAAAATACCTCTAAAAGTTACACCATGCCAAATATCAAAGCTCTAGCTACATTAGTTTCAGAAAAGAAGAGGTTTGGAAATTTCACTATATAACTCAATGTAAAATTGTGACCCCCGGGGCGGGGTCATTTTTGACCCCAGGGACATAATTTGAACGATCTTGATAGAGGAATTATAGATGATGCTTTGTGCCAAATATCTAAGCTCAGGGTACTGTGGTTTCAGACAAGAAGATTTTTTAAGTTTTTATTGAAACGATCTATTTTAGCTCATGTGACCTAGATATGCAACGGATCAAAAATATTTGAACAACTTTCTAAGAGGACCATATAAGGATCATTCCTGCCAAGTTTGGTTAAAATCCATCCAGTAGTTTAGGAGGAGATGTCATTTAAAGACGAACGGACGACGACGGACGGCGGACACAGGACGATCAAAATAGCTCACCTTGGCACTTTGTGCCAGGTGAGCTAAAAATAACAATATGTGGAAATTTCTTAGTAGTTATTTAGTATCTGAGTGGCGAACAGTTTAGAGCCTGGACAGACGCCGGGTTACCAGACTGTTGGCAATGGAAATAATATTTTTAAAACTACTATATTTTAGGATACATAACGTATTTCTTACAGTACATTCATGGCTGTATTAAGGACCTATTTGGAACTATTTTCTTCAGAGGATGAATAAATAAAAGGTGTGAAAATGCATATTTATGGGGGAATGGGTTAAACAAGTACAGTCCATTATCGTCTGTTTTTATCTCTCAAAATTTAAACTTTAGATAAAATGACTAAAGTAATATCGTTATGAATTTCAAAGGGGCACTGTCATCTTACAGTGACATTTTTCTTGTTATTCATATTATTAATTGAAAAATCAGGTTATATGATACTAGTATGCACTTCTTAGGATTAATTGGAAAATCAGGATATATGGTACATGTATTCACTACAAAACTATTGCTGAAAAGAAAAATATGCTTTATGCTTTACACGGAAGCCCATCTGGAGGTCAGACACAATTTTGTTTCAACTTGCACATGCTTCTTTATTTCTTGATAGGCAAGTCTTTTTTAAGTAAACAACTTAAAAAATTGAGAAAAAAACCCTGTATAATTAATTCTAGTGTTTATTGTTTACAGCATGTAAGTGTTTACGCTTTTGGTGCCAATATAGGCAAATAGTGCAGTCCCAGAGCATAACTATGCAGCTCATAGAGGTGGTGGTTGGTCCTGGGTCTTCAATGTTTGTGTTTTATAATTACAGGACAAAGTTGATTAAATTTGAAAAATATAGTAATTATTCCAAAAGACTTTTTGAAAATCTCAAATATGTTAAAAAATACCCAAGAACAATATTCTAAAGGGTCAACAAGCCTTTATGTAAATAATATATGATATTACTAATGTTAGGTGGGTACAAATGTATGAGGATGGGTCCCCGACCTTCTCTCACCTATGACGGGGACACAATAAATGGACTGCACAACAGCCGAAATGAAGAAAAAAACCAGTTGACAAAGATCTTTTCCCAACAAACAATATATTTAGATGTTTATACCAGCGTCTAAAAGATATTTTAAACCAATGTCAATGGTTAGGTCAACTCTTGGTTTAAGCCCTCATAACTTGCACAACAGAAATCTAAACAGACACTATAAAGTCTTCATTAGAATAATGTTAAGTAAGACTAAGTATGTTGTTGTTTTCAAGGTATATGTAGTATTCACTAAAGCACCACTACCCCAACGATACAGCTTCCAAGTATGTATTTAACCCATTATACCATGAATGCGCCTTAAGTTTATTTCTCCACCGAAGAAAATAGTTAGACTTTATACAGGTATAAATATGCATAATAAGAAATAATTTCTATATATTTGCGTGGCTTAGTGGTAGAGCGTCCGCTTGCAGTGCGGGAGGTTGTGGGTTCAATCCCCGGCCGGGTCAAACCAAAGACTTAAAAATTGGTAGTAATGGCTTCCCTCCTTGGCGCTCAGGGTTTCGGGTTAGCATTACAACTGGTTCGTCGGTGTCGGGATAAAGTGACCGGCCGGGTACAGTCCCATTGGTGCATCTAAAAAGTGCCCCTGCTCGTAATACCCGAAAGGGGTGTGTAGCAGTATATAGAGAAAGAAAGAAAAGAAAAAAAGGTGGTAGCTTAAAACATGCCTTAAATCGCATACTGCTTTACTTTCAGCATGTTTTAAGAGGGCATTTGTCTTAAAAACTAGACACAGATCATGGGTAATGGTGAAGGCTGTTTTTAATTTTTTAAGCAAGGTGAATTTTCTTCACATAAGTTTTCTGCTTAAATTTACTTTCAAAGGTTGCATTATTTACCTGTATTTTGATCAGTTGTTCCAAGGTTCCGTTCTCACAGAACTCCATTGCGATGCCGAATCTACCTTTGAAGTTGATATTGCTCACCCAGGCAACTATGTTTGGGTGGTGCAGATGCTTGTGAATATTCATTTCATCCGTCACTTCAGTCTTAGTCATGAGTCTGCTCTTTCTGACATTCCCGCTGTTCAATTTCAAGGCGACAGGGATGATTTCAGAGTCCGGAAACCGCTTCATTTTGTGGAGATTTTGCGCCAGTATAATGGTTGCGGATCTGCCTTTTGCAACTACCTGGAGACTCTTGAAACCCACATGCTCTAGGTCTCCGATAACCCCATCGTAAAATAGATTTCCGGTACGGACCGGGAGACTCGGATACTTGCTAAGTGGTATCGGGTATTTATAGCTCCACGAGTCACCCAATTCGCATGGCTGTCGGCATTCTTCGAAACTTTTCGCTTCCCGGGCAGTAACTTTATCGCAAGTTTCAACGGAGACATAGGTAAGGTACTGATGCGCCACTGCGTTTCCGAAGTCTCCGCTAGGCGATCCTGTCGGCGGTTTTAACAATGTTTTCGATGAATGAACGACATTAGACGTAGAAGGATCTGGTGATGTTTCATCCCCGCCAATAGAAGGTTCCATCTTACGTCGCTTGGCCTTTGGTTCAAGGCTCATTTTAAAAGCATTTCGTTATCTTTTTCGAAGATTTCAAAGGAGCGTTGCTCCATTATACTATAAACAGTTCTTAAGATGATGTCATAGCAACAACGTCGGATTGGCATTATCGGTGACGTCATTTAACGTAGCGAGAACGCGAGTATCGCCTCTGTCTTTATTTAGACCTACAATCTACATTTTATCAAAATAATTGATCAAAACTAAAGCGAACGAGAAAGCATAATATGATTTATTGAAGCAAAGTTCTGGAAAATAAATAAATTAATGATTGACATGGTGGTAGATTATAAAGGTTACTGTACGTTTCTCTATCTTGTTATGTTCGCGCTTGTCAGTTCGCTACCCAGGGTGTTTTTACGCTGGACGTTTCGCTAGCCTACCGGTACATTTTCGCTACTCCGAATTTGTATCACCCAATATCATAGTTTAAGTTTATTTACCATTAGTAAATATACTTTAAATTTAGCGTAATATAGGGGTATTTAAAATAATTAAATTATCTAAAATGTTCAGTTAAAAATGAAATTAGTAGTTGTAAATTTTGAAAGGCGCTTCTTCGAGCACACGCCACGTGTTTACAAACGCGTGGACACAGATGAAAGAAAGACATTATACGTATAGAGTCACAGCTAGTAGTTTGGATCTAGATTAGTATATAAAAATCTCTTCTATTTACTTCCGTTAGTTGCGATCCAGATTGATAAATAACCCCCATATTTTCCTTTTGTTTTAATCCGGTTTACATGTATTAAATAAAAATATCTTATATAGAGCTTGCATTGGTTTGGATCCAGATTAATAAAATAAAAATATATCTGTGGAGATGTGGCGGCTGTGCAAACATTCCGTAAAAATTGTTAGTATCTCTGTCCGCTAGTTTGGATCCAGAGTTTAAAATAAAAACCATTCATATAGAATCTATGGTGATTCCATTGGTTTGCATCCAGATCAATGTTGTTGTTGTTTTGTTGGCGTACCTGTGCTCAACACTCACAGGACAGCTTGGTACAGACAGAATGGCCTGTCAAGCTCGAGGATTACGTGCATAGCTGTTTTCAATTACCTCGCCATATAGGCAGCCATGCTCCGTCTTCAGAGGATTTTATATACCCAATTATAAAGGGTATAGAGCTGCTATTGAATGAGATGAACCATATTGGGGCACTCCACTAAACCCGGCCAGTAACAGAGCTGAACATAGCTTCCCATGAGCAACTCCATTCTGACAAAGTAAAATTTTAAGGTTGCCTGATCTCGCATAATCCCTAAAGATGATTTGAGATCGGTTCTCTCTGCTCAAAAGGAATACAACTTTTTTTCTATTCGCCCCAATGGTTTCATTTCTTACCTATTGTGTTAGTGTGAAGCAACTGAACACTGAACAATGCCCAGTGAAACACGCAACTAAGGTAAGAACTTCAGCCGAGTGCCGACCCAGATCAATAAATAACATTCTCTGACCTGATGAGGACCCGTGGCGTTTGCGCGTCAAACAAAAAAAAATTTTTTTCTGTCTGTAGGTTGGATCCACATTAATGATAACCAAAACATGGAGCTTGCATTGGTTTGGATCCAGATTAATAAATAAAAATCTCTGACGTCGACGCGTGGCGTCTGTGCAAATATTTCGTCAAAATTGAAATTATTTCTTTCTGTCAGTTTAGATCCAGATTATTTTTATGAAAAATCACTTATAGATCTACATCAAACATGGTGATTCCATTTGTTTGGATTCAGATTAATAAATAAAAAAGTCTGATGTGCGTGACGTGTGTGCAAATATTTGGTAAAATTTTGACTTATCTTCGATCCAAATTAGCAAATAAACTTTTTTTTTTATAATTAGAATACTTTTTTTCATCAATCACAACACTTACTATTTTTTCTTATTGCTGACTGTTTCGTCCACTACGAAAGATTGGCGGAGAGTCCCGAGGTTCAAAGCCGCGAGTGTCTCCATAAATAGTACAAAAATATTATGTACACAATGCAAGGGACAACAGTTATTCAGACAGCGTATTTTGGTTAAACGCACACTGCTACCCCCCATCCCGTCTCAGTTACACCCAACCCCCAGAAAGCTAGAACCCATTCATATTCTTCACGTGAACCCCCCCCCCCCCCCCCATTCAACAAACACAAACACTTTACGACTTTTACCATTCTTTTAAAGTATAGTGCACCTATTTCAGAGTCTTACGGTCAAATTGGCTAGTTTTTGCGTTTTGTTTTCGGCAAAGGTTGGCAGGTTTGACATATCATTTATGAACAGCAGGCCCTTAGCACGTCGGCACTATCTACATGCTTACTTACTTCAGGCTATTAATTAACAATCAAGATTTACTTACCCACATGTAGAAGGTGGAAACGGCATGCGGTCACACATTCTAAATGCAGCTTAATAATACTCCAAATTCACTTTAAATTCCATCTCTGAAGAATACTTCTTATGAATTTTATCACATTTCACTAAATTCCCTTTGAACTTCGAACTAGATCACTTTTGGTCGGTAGCTTAAACACACGCCGTAACATTTCTACAACCACCCCAATTCAAAACAAAAAATCCGAAATTCACGTGCGACCCTGACCGACACACAATCCAGTGACCCAGAGAGACAGTAAATTTACATACATGTAGCGGTTCAGTCGCTAGCCGATCTAAACTAGGTTATAACCAAAAATAGATCTCTAGAGAGATGCCAATGAATTTATATCACATTTAACAAAAAACTCCCTTTGAAACTTGAACTAGATCACTTTGGTCGGCTGTTTAAAAAAAAAAGAGTAATATACCAAGTTAAAGTCTACTTTCAGTCCGAATGACCGCTCAGCCGACTGTACACATACTCCCCTGATCATCGAGCCATCTTGCCTATGAGCACTGCTAACATATGGCGCAGTCAAATGCAGCCGCAGTACCGACTCAGACCCTTCACAGGTACCCATTTTAACCCCCGGGTGGAGAGGAGCAATTCACGGTACATGTCTTGCTCAAGAACATTCCTGTACATCATCGGGGATTCAGAAAAATCCCCTAGTCAGACCGCTGGTCCGGCGGGGAATCGAACTCACGACCCCTGGTACCGTAGTCCATTGGGCCACTACCGCCGGTTTAAACGCACGCCGCATAACATCTCCTACACCAACACCCAATTAAAATAAACCGGAATGCACGTGAATTGCGGTCGCCAGACATACACCCACTGACCTAGTGCAAGCGGGTCAGCAGTCAACACTGGCCACGCTTAACTCATTCACCCCTGAAACTTTAATGAACAATTCCAATTTCGAAATAAGTCTAGTCCATTTTTGCCTTTTAGGGTTGATTTTAATAATACATCTGAGAATGACAAATACTGATGATCCTGATCAGAGGGCTCCCTCTAATCAGGATCCACACTGTTTGCATTGGACAAGTGTAATCCTAACAGGTACACTGTTTATAAATGACGATTATACTTGTTGCTAGGGCTGAAAGTGTTAACTAGGTAATAACCAAAAATATATCTGTCATGTATGTAGTGACATTTACCCTTCCACTTAATTTTAACTTGTTTGCAAAGACAATCAAGTTTAACTATGTTAATTGAACTCGATTATGTTATCAAACAACTACCAAGTTAAAACATATTTCACCAACATGATTAAGAATGTTATTAATGTTTTTGAACTTTAACAAGATGATGTTTCTATTATTATTGTAAATTATTTTACCATGAGTAAATATGTTAAAATGTTACTTTTGCTGTTTTACATAATAAAATATCACATGATCTTTCTTCAATAAATGTTTAATTGTCAAAATGTTAATGTCTTCCTTTCCTCTAACTAATTATCATAATTGAACTGACCTTCTTTAATTTTAATTATAATCAACTAGAACTACTTTAACTAAACTAATATAACTAACACTGTCCACATCTCCACATTGCAGTGTCAGATTGCCACATAGACATAAATATGAGAACACATATTTATGTATACAGAAACAATTTGACTTGACTAGAATGTTTATTTGACTTGACTAGAATGTCACTCAATCACATTTTTCACAAATCAAACTTTTTGGGTCTCTTCCTCTCTCTCAGAGGGTAACGACGTTCACTTTGCCCTGCAGCTGGTGTCTTTGCAGGTGACTTTGGTGGTTTTTCAGGTGACTTCACAACGGGTGGTTCACATGCTGTTTCAATTGCAACTTTTGGATAGTCAGATAGCATGCTTGAAGTCTCTGGAACGATCAGATCTTCAGTTGATTTCGGTTGAACTTCGCTTGGTCTGATCTGATCTGCATGACGTCGCCACAATGCACCAGATGTCGTTTCGACATGATATGACACTGGCCCAGTCTTATTCGCGATTGTTCCCATGATCCATTTATTCTCATTCGCTCGATAGTCGCGAACCGCCACTTTTTGTCCCTCATGGAATTCACGATCTTTGGTATTTCTCTTCATTTTTGACTGTTCCTTTTCGACCGATTTCTGAAGGCTTGGTTTCAGTTTGCTCAATTTTGTGCCTAGCTTACGGTTCATGAAAAGCATTGATGGTGTTTCCTTAGTAGTCATATGTTCAGTGTTCCTGTACTGTAGTAAGAATCTAGACAGTTTTGTCTGAACAGTTCCATTGTCATTTTTGGCCGCTTTCAGTGCTTGCTTTAAGGTTTGCACAAAACGTTCGGCAAGCCCATTGGTCTTCGGATGGTAAGGAGCACTACGGATGTGCTTGACTCCGTTCTTTCTTAGAAACTCGCTAAACTCCTCCGATATGAACTGCGGTCCATTGTCACTAACAAGTTCATCGCACACGCCACAGTCAGCAAATACGCTTCGCAACACCTCTACTGTGTGAGAGGCGGTTGTCTTTTTCATGATTTTGACAACCGGCCATTTCGAATATGCGTCGACAATCACGAAGAACATGTAGCCCATAAATGGTCCAGCAAAGTCTACATGGATACGACTCCATGGCTTGCTAGGGTACTCCCACGGATGAATTGGTGCCTCAGGTGGTAACGGTTTACTCGTCATGCAACCATTGCACGATTTCGAAGTACGTTCCAAATCTTTATCGATCGTTGGCCACCACACACAACTTCTCGCGAGAGATTTCATCTTAACTAGACCCAGGTGACCTTCATGCAATTCGCCAAGTACAGTCTTCTGCAAAGAAGCAGGTACCACAACGCGTAATCCCCACACCAAGCAACCTTGATGCACAGATAGTTCGTTGCGCCTGTTCCAGTATTTCTCTAGGTCACCGGAGCCTTCATTTGGTTTCTCAGTCCAGCCATTCGCAACCCAGTCATACACTTGTGACAACATTGGATCTTTAATGGTTGCATTCATAATCTGCGAACATGTCACCGGTAACTTGTCAATTACTTCCGCGTAATACACGTCTGTCGCGTCACTAGTGCTCATGTCAGATTCTGACGACTCTAATGGTAGACGCGATAAACTGTCACAGTTTCCGTGCTCTTTAGTGTTTTTGTAAGCAATTTCATACGTAAAACCTGCCAAGTACAGAGCGTATCGCTGCAATCTTGCTGCTGTTGTCGCGTTGATTCCCTTCTTTGGGCTAAATATAGACAGAAGTGGTTTATGATCTGTCAGGAGGAGGAAGTGTCTCCCGAACAGGTACGCGTTGAACTTTTTCACGCCCCACACGATGCCAAGTGCCTCTTTATCGATCTGACTATAATTGGTCTCTGCCGCGTTCAAACTGCGGGAGGCAAACGCGATTGGCTTTTCGCTACCATCAGGCATAATGTGACTTAATACACACCCGACACCAAATGAACTAGCGTCACATGCTAATGTCACTTCGTAGTCTGGATTGTAGTGAACGAGGACTTTATCGGAAACTATTAACTCTTTCACGGTTTTCACAGCACTTTCACAATCTGTAGTCCACTCCCATCTCACATTCTTCCGAAGAAGAGCATGCAGTGGGTGCAAGACTGTAGACAGATTTGGCAAAAACTTGCTGTAATACTGCACTAAGCCAAGAAATGAGCGTAATTGCCTCACACTTTTGATTTCCGGCGCATTTACAACCGCATCGATTTTGGACTCCATTTTGTGTAGTCCTTCTTGATCAATGTCATGGCCACAGAAAGATATTTTCTCCTGAAAGAACTTGCACTTTTCAGGGTGTACGCGTAGACCGTGTTCTTGCAGCCTCTGAAGCACGCTTTCTAAATTTCGAACGTGGGCAGCTGTATTCTCCTCCGTAATGATCATATCATCAAGAATTACCTTGACAGACGGTATTCCACTAACGATTTGTTCAATTGTCCGCTGAAATATTGCAGGGGCCGACGCGACACCGAATACGAGTCGGTTGTATCGGAACAACCCTTTTTGCGTACTTATTGTGAGCAACTTTTTACTCTCGTCATCTACTTCAAGCTGCAGGTAAGCGTCTTTCAGATCAATTTTGGAGTACATTTGACCTCCACCGATGTCCGCGAATATATCATCTATCTTTGGAAGCGGGTACTGGTCGACTTCAAGTTGCGAATTCAGAGTTACTTTGAAGTCACCACAGATACGAATACCTCCTGAGGTTTTAGGGACGGGCACAATAGGTGTAGCCCACTCACTATGAGTCACGGGACTCAAAACCCCTCTCTCGACTAGACTGTCTAACTCTTTTTCAATTCGCGGTTTCATCGCGAATGGCACTGGTCTCGCCTTAACGAACTTCGGTCGCGCGTCAGGTTTCAGATTTAATTTCACCTTCACATTCTTTGCCTGACCTAGTTCTTTACTGAACACTTCAGGAAACTTATGTACAAAGTCCGCGCGATTGACTTTCAGCGTTTTTATTTCCGCCCAATTCACGCGCAACTCGCGAAGCCATTCCCTTCCGAATAGTGGTCGGCTATCTGTTTCTACAATGTACAGGTTAAGTTTCTTTATTTGATTGTTCAGTCTGAGTGTGCATTCAGCCACACCAACTGGTTTCAACACTTCTCCCGAATAAGTCCGAAGCTTCAGATCCGTCGGGTTCAATTTGCGTTCTGGCCACGTCGAGTCAAATTGCCTTTTTGACATAACCGAGACACCTGCCCCAGTGTCCAACTCCATTTTTACAACTTTTCCACTTATCATTGGAGTCACTGTAATAATGTTCCTATTTGTGGATGTCAGAGAGAACAACGGCTCTTCATCACTATCTGGGAAGGTTTCGGACACTTGATGAACTTTCGCAGGACATGCCGGAGATATATGGCCTTTAGCTTTACAGGTATAACAAGTCGAGTTCTTCAACCGACAGTCTTTCTCACTGTGATTTGACCGATTACAGTGGCAACACTTTTCCTTTCGGTGTTTTGCCTTGTCCGGTTTTCGGGCCGGTTTCTCACTGGTGTAACTCTTCTTTTGCTTACTGAAAGTCTTCTTCGTAGACAGTTTGTTAACAGAGTGCGGTGGCTTTCCCTGTAACTCACACACATCACGCTGTGCAGCTTCCATGGCGAGGGCCAACTCACAGGCTCTGTCGTACACCAAGTCCTTTTCAGCCAATAACTTTCTTTGCATGGACTCTTTGGCCAGACCACACACAAATCTGTCCCTCAATTGTTCTTTTAATTTCTCCCCAAATTCACAGTGTTCAGCCAGCTTCCTCAAACTGACATTGAAGTCTTTGACAGACTCACTAGGGTGTTGGTCACGCTTGTAAAAGCGAAAGCGTTCCGCGATTACCAACGGTTTGGGATTGAAATGTGTCTTTAACAGGCCACACAAGCCCTCGAAGGTTTTATCTCCTGGCTTATCAGGGGATGTCAAATCTCTCAGTAGCTGGTATGTTTTCCCTCCAACTAAGGATAAAAGTGAAGGGACCATCTTGTTGCCTTCGATCTCGTTAGCCAAGAAGTATTGGTGTAAACGTTCTGAATAACTGTCCCAGTTCTCATTGTTTTCATCGAAAACTTCAATTTTACCTATGAATGCCGCCATGATTGGACTTGCGAGGTTTTGGGTTCTTTAAATACTTCGTCGCCAATGTTAGGTTGTTTTGTAAAATAAATGGCTGACAAAATTCCATTGTTTGTTCCATCAACCTAACAATATCCCTAAAGAATTGTCAATATTTGATGTTAGAGGGAGATTTCATATAACTGCTTTTGAATAAAAGTTGTCCTCTGTGTTCACGTGGCTTTGATATAGTATTAAAGAATGTATTCTCTTGTATATGTAATTGTACATACTGAGAAAATGAAGAATAAACTTGGAAACTTGGAGAAGTCGTCACGTCGCCAGTAGCTTTGAGGATGTCCACAGTAGTGGACGAAACAGTCAGCAATAAGAAAAAATAGTAGATCTAAGTGTTGTGATTGATGAAAAAGAAAATTCTATTTATGGATTTACCAACACAATGAACACTTTCAAGAAACTTTTTTTAAATTTTATTTCTGTACGTTAGTTTGGATCCAGATCAGTAGATTCTAGACAAAAAAGCCATTATGTGCGCGCACGGCGCCTGCATATTAGTAAATAAGAGGTGTGAAACATAAAACTGGGTAGCGAAAAAGAACAATACACTGTTCCCTCCCTACAACGGCCCTCCAAACAATAATAATAATAATAACGACTTTATTTCTGATTCTCTCTTCACAACAACGCTTGCGGCTGTTCCCCAAACAATACAGTGACGCGGCGTCTGATCTGGATTCAAGCTGTTTGCAAAATTAATATAAGACAATTTCCCTCCCTTTCACGGCTCCCTCGGCTCCGTAGATCTACAACGAACACAATTGCTGTATCCCATTTGGTGGCGTTGTAGAGAGAGAGAGCGCTGTACATAGTGGATCTACGGTTCTAAGCTTCATTACGGTAAGATGAATATTGCACAACGGATTTTTGATCAAAATATTCACACCGCTAAAATAATTACTAAAGCCAACAAGTGTCGAGAGGTGCGGGCGAGGTTGGGATTATACCCTACCGTTTTTTTGGCGCGAGCTACTGTTACGAAAATGTTGTTATTACGATTGACAGGAAGTTGTTTATTCTCCATCGAAACCGAAAATAAGAGGGTTTTCCCAATTTCATTGGAAATTTAAACGAAAGCGAAAGTACAACGATGAGCAGGTCTTATACATCACGGCCAGCTGTAAGTCAGACACGGGGAAGAGGACGAGGTACACAGACTCAGTCAACAAACACGACAAGAATGGAGGGGGCTCGTCCAAAAGTTGGGACTCAGACAAACCCAGGACTTAGAACCCAGACAACTGGCACAGATGACGGCACTGGTAACCAAGAAATTGGACAGAGAATGTCATAGTGAGAACAGTTTCATTTTGGCTAACGGTAACATACAAATACAGAGGTGTTACAAGACTGTTGAGAAAATCGTTGTCCGACCGAGACTCGAACCCAGGGTCTCTGGGTGTATCTTGCCAGCACTCTATCCATATGAAAGTGTCAATCGGCACGACGGTCGTGCTGATAACAGTTCTTATTCGCATGACTGTCGTGCCGATAAGAACTCTTATCCGCTTGACCGTCGTGCCGATTATACTGCTTATCTGCACGACCCTCGGGCAGATACTATTCCTTATCCGCACGACAATTTGGTAATATAATGGCTTATCCACATAACATTTATAGATCTAGATCCCCTTCTTTCTCCTTTTTTGCGAGATTGAGAAAATATTGATATTCAACCCTAGCGACGATTATACTTGTCATTTACAAACAGGGTACCTGTGAGTATTACACTTGTCTTATGCAAACAGTGTAGACCCTGACCAGAGGGCTCCGTAAGGAACCCTTTGATCAGGGTCTACATTGTTTGTCATTTTGAACTTTATTGTTAAAATCAACCCTAAATAGTAAAAAATGGACTGCACTTATTTTGAAATTGGAATCGTCCATTAAAACGTTTCAAGGGGTAAATGGGTTAATAGGAAATCAAGTATTTATTAGATAATCTACTTGAATGATATATATGCAGTGCTTCCTCCCTACAATGGCACTCTGAACAACGATTCCTTCCTTACAACGATGATTGCCACTGTTCCACAAACAAGATGTTTTCATGTCTAACTCTTTCACAGCTGCAATATTGTCTGCTTGAGATTGTCGTCTGCTGTTTTTCTCAAAGTTACGTAGTAGTGGACATTTTAACAGAAGAAATATAATGACGAGGGACCAAAAGCCTACATCCTGATCAGACTCCGCATTACATAGCGTCTGATCCGGATTTAAGCTGTTGGTAAATGTAATCCAACTCTTAATTTTCCCTCCCTATAACAACTCCCTCCGAACAATGCACACACTATTTTTCTCTCATTGGGTGTTGTTGTAGAGAGGAAGAACTGTAATATATATCAATAATATACCAACACACCTTCTGTTCCCCTCCACCTGTTTGATAAACATTAAAAACTGTTAATGAGATCGACGATAAGATAAACTTGTGTATTCTATTGAAAACAAATAAAATATACTGTTCAAAGAGTTTCCTAAGTCATTTATATTCAAATAAGCAGTTCATGTTTCCAATCATAAAGTAAGTCAATCTCTTTTCCGATCCCTCTAATCAGGGTCTACACATTTTGCATAGGACTATTCTGTTGTACTTTTCACATGTACACTGTTTTAAATGATGAATTAAGTCGTCGATAGGGCTGCATGTGTAAATCGGGATGACTGTCTTTCGAATAAGCTTTCTAAACATTACGACTAGTATAGGAACGACCGTTGTGCGAATAAGCTTTCTAATCCGCACAACAGTCGTGCCGATATTAAAGAATCCTTATCCGCACTACCGTCATGTGGATTAGAAAGCTTATCCGCACGACCGTCGTGTGAATAAGAAATTTTATCGGCATGACCGCCGTGCCGATAGCCTCGATCCTATCCATATATCCTTGATTCTCATATATCAGACCCTTCCCATATTTCCAGGCGCCTCACAAAAACCCTTGATATAGCGCATGCGATCTGCTGACGTCATCGCATAAACTGGGTTGGTTTGGTATTAGATGTGGGCAGCAACATAGCTGGAAAAAAATGTGGAAAAAACTGGGATTTATAGTGAAACTTTGAAGAAAATTATATTTTAAAAAAATGAATACCAAAATTGATCAAGTACCTTATTTTTTTTAATGTCCCTTTGTAAAATGATTTCGAATAACACATTTTCCAATATAACTCTTAATGTTTATTACGGCCAAGATCTCGATGTTAGCGGAAAACACAGCGCTGCATTTACAGCATCAGGATAGTTTTATAAAGATACAAATTTTAGGTAGAGTCAACATGTCATCACAAATAACATGTGAATAACTGGCATTTGTTTCAAAAGTTGAGTTACAGTTTTTTGGTTACTTTCAGTGTTATTTTCAATAAGAAAACTATATAGTTGTACGAAAGACAACCAAAATCAAACAGTATTTCAAAGACTGATGGAACAGAATACATAAATACAAACAATGTTATCTGTATGAACTGATCATCAAACTCTAGAACTTGATTTGTACATGTTTCTCTTTCAGTGAGGGTGGTTTCACAAAGATCACACCAAATATGCAGAAGAGACAGGAAATTAATGACAGTAAGTGTTTTGTGATTCAGTCAGTCTTTTGTTCTGAAGTCCGACATGTTTTCTGCAACTTGCAGCTGATCTGTAAGTTTCTGGATTTCTTGTTGCATGAGCTAGTAAGGACAGACGTCCGACTGTTTAACCCTATCCTCCGCACAAGCACCATAGGATGCCTTTACCCCATTCTCTGCATCAGCACATCAAATAAATATTCATTGAGACTGTTAAATACAGGGGACAACTTTGTTTTAACCCATTACCCCATAGCCCGTTTCAAGTAGTGAATATAGGTGACTACTTTCAGCAGGTTGAAAGTAAAGCTGAATGCACCTTAAGGCGCATTCTGCTTTACTTTCAGCCTGCTTTAAGCTACCATCTGCTAGAAAATAAAAATTATTTCTTATGACACATATTCTTGACTGTGTAAAGTGGAACTATTTCCTTCAGTCTAGGAATAGATTAAAGGCATAAAAAGGTGTATTTATGGGGGAATAGGTTAAGCATAATCCTGCCTTAAACATAGTTGGATGTAGTTGATTTGCAGTTTTGGCTATGGAGGAAAGGGTTAACCCTTTCTTCTACAAAAGCACCTTGACTTACTTTCCTCATCATGTGCCACATATCAATATTGATGGTTTTGACTACAAGTGACTACTTAAAGCAAGATGAAGCTTTCTGCTTTACTTATATATTGCTTTAAACAAGCAACTTCATATAGGTGACCTGCACTTATGGTTTGTGGGAAAAGGTTTAAATAATGGATGGCAAAAGTAATGCAGAAATCTTCTACATGAGTTTTCTGCAATACCATTGTTTTGCATTAAGCTGTCACCTGTCCATTAAAGCGACTCGCAACCAGATGGTGCATTAAAAATAGTAATTTGTAAATATGTGTCAAACGCGTATATAAATGGTAAAGAATTAGTTTAGGATAAGGAATTCTGTTTAAAAAAAAATGTATTTCAATAAAAAAAAATATTGGTCTCTGGTGGGATTCGAACCCGGGGCCCGGCATTGGCGGACAGAAGGCAAAATAGGGGAAACCGCTTAGACCAATGGACCACGGAACTATCCGTTTATCTCGGATCGATTTAACGTATTTCAATGTGTAGCGATCGAAAGTGCATACAACTTCGTAATTCGGCTCGTGTTTATGTCTGAGCCCATGTAGAGAAGCAACAACAACAACTATACCGTCTACTAGTCGGTATAGAAAAACGATGGAAAATATCTAAAAATCTAAGATTCGGTGACGATTCTTGAGACTTTTTTTGGACTGATCATATTTTTTTAATGTAAGAAGCCAAATAATGCCACAAATTTGCTTTTATTTGAGTATTTTATTTTATTTTGACAAGTACACCATCCGGTTGCGAGTCCCTTTAAAAGCCCAAATTATTTTTTTGATAATTTTAAGAACAACCAGGAAAGCAGTTTGCTTAACCCATTCACCCATAAATAACGTATTATACACCTTTTTATGCCTATAATTTATTCCTCCACTGAAGAAACAATTCCCTTTCCTACAGTCATGAACATGTATCATAAGAAATATTTTCTATATCCTAGCCAATAATAGCTTAAAGCAGACTGAAAGTAAAGCAGAATGCACCTTACTTTCAGCCTGCGTTAAGTGATCATCTTGCTTTAAAACTAGAACTAGGCTATGGAGTAATGGGTTAAAAAGTTCAAATTGTTTCATAACTGACCATATCAATAGAAAGTTTTAAGAGGTTTTAGATGTTTAACCCATTACCCCATAGCCTGTTTCTAGTTTTGAGGATAGGTGACTACTTAAAACAGGTTGAAAGTAAAGCTGCCATCTGCTAGGATATAGAAAATAATTCTTATGGTAGATATTCTTGGCTGTAAAAATCAGAAGTATTTTCTTAAATGGAGGAATAAATAAAAGGCATAAAAAGGCGTATTTATGGAGTAATGGGTTAATACTCTCAATTTATTTCCAGTGGCTGCCAGAGAGACTGAGGCTTACCAGGCACACAAGCAGCAGCACACACAGAAGTCCTTCAGCTATGTGGGCACAGCAGGTAACACAGCCAGACTTGTGTTTACAGACCTCCAGATAGGAGGGAGCTGAACTGAACAAATCCAATATTTTCTCACTTATGTCTGCACCAAATCCTGTGGTGTTATTACTTACTACAGCGCTCCCTCTCTACAACGACACCCACTGGGAGACACAAAATGTGTGCGTTGTTCGAAGGGAGTCGTAAAAGAGAGGGAAATTGGCTTACATTTGCAAACAGCTTGAATCCAGATCAGACGCGGTGTAACGCGGTGTCTGATCTGGATTTAAGCTGTTTGTCACACGTCATTACATTTATTCTATGAAAATGTCCACTTATATGAAACTTTGAGAAAAAAGCAGACAACACTTTTAAGCAGAAGATATTGCAGCAGTAAAAGCGTTAGAATCATAGTCCTGTTTAGGGAACTGCTGCAAGGGTCATTGTTGGGAGGACCGTTGTAGGGAGGGATCACTGTAGAATCTTCTCGAATGAACAGTAACACGACAGGGTTAAATGCAGATATAAAGATTTCATTTTCTTGAAATACCCCTTTATCTGTAGTCCTGGTTAAATTTTACCAACCATTTAATAACCATTTCACCCATCCATTTCTAGTTCTGGAAACAGGTTGCCACTTAAAGCAAGTTGAAAGTAAAGCAGAATGCTCTTGAAGGAGCATTCTGCTTTTCTTTCAGCCTACTTTGTTCAGGACTTCCACATGCCACATTTTAGCTTTGAAATATGGATCGACTTCAGCGATTTTAATATAATAAAATTAAATTCTAACACAACTCTCGCACACACCCTTATATAAACACAGAAGGACCGTATCTTTGTTCAAATTCTCAATGAAACTCGCACACGCTGTAACAGCTTAGCCTGACGTAATATGGCTTCGAAAATTCATACACCAAAAAATGTAGCGCCTTTGCGTTGGTGCAAATTGTGGTTAAATTGAAGTGTTAGAATCGAAATAATAAATTAATAACAGTGATTTATCATGCAATAGAACACAGGTAGTTGTTGAGATGCTGGAAATTTAATCATGAGGCTGTAAGCCTCATAGATTAATTACTATGCATCTCAGCTCCTACCCGTGTTCTATTGCACAATGAAATACTGGTATGTATTAAATTTTGTTATTTATTAACTATAGCCGTATGGTTAAATTGGACTGAAGCAAGTTTGAGATATCAAAGTTTGACTGTATAATGTAAGAAAAATAACAACACCAACACGAATTAAATTATCTTCCAACGTTTCGCCGTTAGGCTTTTTCAAGGAATTAATATTTATATAATTTGATGACGTAACGATAAACAAATACTGTAGACGTTTTGGCGCGTTAACGTAGACGTTTTGGCGGGTTAACGTCAAAACGTCATATACAGTAAAACCTCTCTACAACAGTCACCGAAATACACAAAATATCTATACCAAAAGCAGGCGACTGCCCAAAGCAAGGTGAAAGTAAAGCAGAAAGAGAATTAAATGTCACCCTCTCAAAACAGTCACCTGCTCCAAACAATCAACACAATCTCATAATGTATAATGTATAATGTAAAATTTGTATATTTATTGTCGTTTTCAAAGGAGGAGGTCAGATGACTCAGGGTGAAGCAAGACAGAAAATGATACAGGCCTCTCCGAATAAGACCACGAAACTGGTCAGTACACTTAATCCTTTACTCCATAGCTTGTTTCTTCATTTATACGACCACTTAAAGCAGGTTGAAAGTAAAGCAGAATGCGCCTGAGGCACATTCTGCTTTACTTTCAGTCTGCTTTAAGCAACCAGCTGCTAGGAAAATATTTTTTATGATGCACATTCATCACTGTATAAAGTAGAACCTTTGTCTTCAATGGAGGAATTAATTTAATGCATAAAAAGGTGCATCGATGGAGTAAAGGGTAAAAACTAATTCCTTGTTACCTATTTATGCCTAGCTATCTTAGATCAGTGTTTCTAATGTCTTTTATCAGTTATATTAAATTATTATTCAAACACCACTTGTTTATCAGTACAGCTAAAAAATACATATTGGTAAGAGCTCCTGTAGGAGCTTTCTGCATTATTTCCATCCTGCATTTAGCAACAAACTGTAAGAGAATGCAAATGACAATTATAATGAATGGTCAGCTCGCTAAATGCAGATAATGACTGCAGGGCATCATACCTCGTTTATTACTATGCAGAGCATGCAGCACATTTTTATGCCCACAACATCTATAGATTCGGAGGCATATAATTATAGTGATTATCCTGTCCGTCCGTCCATCCGTAACAGGGATAACTCGATTTTACCATTTCACCTAGCATCCACACCGCCTACTCAAATGCTTGGCTACTCTTACAGATGTTGCATTGGACAATTTCCAGTCCACCAATATCATCCGATCACATTTGACCTTGACCTAACTTAGACTATTGCAAATGGTCTATATCTTGGTAATCTTGGTTAACCAAATTTTACCATTTTATCTAGTGTCAACACTACAGACTACAATGCTTTAATACTGCATTGGACCACTATCAATCCACCCATATGACCCAACCTTGATTTTGACCTTGACCTAATTTGGACTTAGAATATTTTAAGTGGGTTATTTCTTGGTTAACTAGAATTTACCATTTTGTTTAGTGCCAAAACACTACTGTCTACAATGCTTAGAAACTTAAACATTTGTTGTCTTTGGCCATTACCAATTCGCTCATTCTACCCAACTTCAATTTAACCTTGACCTTGACCTAATTCGGGCTTGGAAAATATTTTGTCAAGGATGTCACCGGGGGCATAAGCGTTTATTGAACGTAGTCTTTGTTTTCTCCTGTAGCTTCAGAATCAAGCCAGAAAGTCATTTGTTAAACAGAAAGAAGATGAAGAGTTACAGAAGAAAAAAGAGTTGCAAAGACAAAAGGTATATACAGTTGTAGTCAATGTGGTCGGTACAGGTACTTGGTGGAAAATCAATAAGTTCTGAATCATGTGGCTCAGTAGCTCAGTGGTGAGTGCTGGCAGAGACCCTGGATTCGAGTTTTGCTCATGCCAAAATCTTTTCAACAGTCCAGGGGTCGGTTTCATAAAACTTTGTATGACAAATGTTGTCGTAAGTCAGTAATAAAAGTCTCAATTATTATTTATTTCTCCATCTATTCTAATCCGGTCTTGTGACATCTCTTTGGAATCGTCTTGAAAAGACGATTCCAAAGAGATGTCACAAGTCAGGATTAGATAGAGAAATTTATCAGAAATTAAATGTATTTTAAAGTTTTGACTTACAACCGTTTTTGTCGTACAAATTCTTATTAAACAGGCCCCAGTTACACAATAAACTCCCTCTACTGCGACCACCA
This sequence comes from Gari tellinella, assembly GCA_922989275.2. Taxonomy (NCBI): domain Eukaryota; kingdom Metazoa; phylum Mollusca; class Bivalvia; order Cardiida; family Psammobiidae; genus Gari; species Gari tellinella. The sequence goes on from OV277871.1 coordinate 5,296,515, forward strand.
ATTGATTTTTTTTATATTAAATAATGGTATAAATGACCTGGCAGCTTAAATCAAAATGAAAGTTCCAATAGGAGCTGTCTCCTTTACTTCTGTCTTGCTTTAAGTAGCCATCTGGTTTTGACCCCTTACCCCATTAATACACCTATTTACGCCTTTACGTTATATCCCCACTGAAGAAAATAGTTGCACTATATACAGTAATTAATATACACTTTCAGATACATTTCTTACATCCTAGCAGATTGTAGTTTAAAGCATACTGAAAGTAAAGCAGAATGCTCCTTAAGGATCATTCTGCTTTACTTTTTGCCTGGTTTAAGCAATCATCTGTCTTCATTACTGGGGGAAAGGGTTAAGAGACTTCAAGTTATCGCGCCTCGACTGTATATGGTGACAAAGGTTATGTCAAATCCTGACAGCTTTTGTTCGTAGATCTTACAAGCTATGGACTTTCAATTTTTTCTAGAAAAACTTGCAATCTTTTAATTAAGGCCTAAACTGCTTGTTATTTAAATCCATTTTGTGAATTGTTTTAGGCTGTTCAAAATGTTCAGAAAAAGAAGGAAAGTGACCAAGCCCAGGCAGATAGATGGGATCAACAGAGGAGAAGGTATTTGGATTGAGATAATAGGGGGTAAACTGAACAAAATCAACATTTTCTCATTTATTTCAGCACAAAATCCTATGGTGTGACTACTCATTAGAATCGTCTCAAAGAGACGATTCTAATAAGTAGTGACACTATAGGGTTTACTGCAGAAATAAAGATTTTAGATTTTGAAATACTCCCCTTATCTAGAGCTCCGGATATATGGGACATTGTTAGCCTATTGAGCCCTAAAGATGAATTTACAACAGTGTACCTGGGAAAAGTACACTTGTCCTGTGCAAACAGTGTAGACCCAGATCAGAGGGCTACTAAAGGAGCCCTCTGATCATGGTCTGCACTGTTTGTCGTTTTGTAATGTACTGTCAAAACCAACCCGAAATACATGTAATTGGAAAACTGGAATTGTCCATTTGGTGTTTGAGTGGTGAATGTGTTAACAGTGTAGAACCAAAGCAGTTGTGGCTATTAAAAACAGAATGTTGTATAAGTGGGTGTAGTTTATCAGTTCTTATTATATACCTATCAATGATTTGTAGATATTTCTCTGTAAGATAAATGGTTGATATCATCACTACTACGATTCACTAGTGATGATATCACTTTTGCACAGATTTCATTGTGACATCACGTCACAATATCTTTTGTGACGTCTCGCTTTAACAATGAATTTTGTGTGTGTTTCTCTGTAAAACTGTCATTAAAATGTATATAATAAATAGAGTAATCAATTCCTTTGGATTGATATGAAAAATATATCCCTCGAATGTGTTGTTATCTGGTTAAAAAAACTCGTTTTTTAACCAGATAATAACCCATTCTCGGGAAATATTTTTCACATCAATCCAAAGGAATTGATTATCCTCTATTTTTATTAATGTTGTTATGTACGTTTAAAAGTCCAAGCAGTATAGAGCCTGATCAGTGCAACTTTCAGTCAGAATTTAGCTACCATCTGCAAGGATATTTCCTATATCCTAGCAGAATAGTAGTTTAAATCTGGTTTAAAGTTAATTGTTAAGTAGAAAGTTAATTGTTAAGTAGAATATGCCTTCTTTACTATCAAAACCTGCTTGTAAAACCCTTAAAATTGGACATGGTGGATATGGTTATTGACTGAAGTGTGTTTTTGAAGCTTGACCATATGTTTGAAATATAATGTCAATCTAACAAACATTAAAATCGTACTTATTCTTTGTATGTTGTAGGACTAATGAAGCTTTTCTGAACAGAATTGAAGCCAAAAACAGAAAAGCCGTGTCTGGTAATATTGTCCTTATAGTTGTACATAGTTAAACCTGTATTCAGCATCCTGTCATTAGACACATGAACATTTCCAGGGCTGCCATTTCTCCGGATGTTTCCGAAATCTTCGGATTGTTATCCTAGCAGATAGTAGCTTAAAGCAGATTGAAAGTAAAGCAGAATGTGACTTAAGGCACATTCTGCTTTATATTCAACCTGCTTTAAGTAATTGCACTTGAAAAATAGAAAATTTGACAATCTTTTTCAAAATCTACTTATGGCAGTCTTGCATTTCTTAAAGCAGAGCACTATTTCATGCAGGACAAAGCAATGTTGAAAGCTACTTTAGAAGCTTTTTCTGTATTACTTATGTCCCTGCATTAAATGCCTCATTAACATAAGTACATTAAATGAAGTAGAGAAAGTGTACTTAAGACTGGGTATTGCTGAATGCAGGACAAAAGTAAAAAATTGTAATATGTGTCAGAAGGTTTGTGCAGTGATAATTTTACCTGTGCATCCCGAGTCCTATACTCATTAAATTCGCCAGGGAATCATTTAAAAAGTTTGGGGTCCCATGGACCATAGCTTTTCTGGCCTTTATTAATCTATTACTCATATTAAAGCAAATGATAGCTTAACCCTTTGAACCCTAGTCCCGCATATAGGCGTTCTTTTCAAACAGTGTACATGTGAATAGTACACTTGTCCTGTGCAAACAGTGAAGACCCAGAGGTGTGCAAGTCATCCTTTATACAGTCTGACCACGATTTTCTTGGTCTACCTCTACCTCTGGCACCAGGAATGGCCATCTTCCTGATTGAGTTGGTGCAAGTAAAGAAAGGTGAAATCGTAAAAAGGTGTATTTATGGGATACAGTCTATTCGCGATACTACGATTCTCGTTATTAAGAAATAACGGTCTACTACGAAAAACACCGCTGGTCCCGGCCGAATTCGTTCTTTTTTCAATGGTTAAAAGATGCATTGTTACGAAAATGCAAAATAACGAAAAACACGTTATAACGAAAGGTTTTCGTAGCCCCTTAAACACCTAAGCAGTAGTAAAAAGATGCATTGGAACGAATCGCCCCTGTGGGCTTTTCACACTTACGTCAACAAAGACATCGAATGGTCGAGTCGGCATAATAATCTATTGTTTACACACCCGACTGCTCGATACGCTTTAACACGCAGCGTGTTAGAATCAGTGTTTGTAGCAAGATTAAACTGCATGTCGCAAATGATAAAAAAGAAATGTTTTATTTAATTATCTGAGATTTCTGATAAGTTTTATCACACATCGCGTTATGATCAGCGGAAGCCGGGTTTGTTTGTTAGAGTGACTTATGTCATTGTCGCAAAGAATATAAAATGCGCAACATTTATGTACACTGGTCATACTTGTCAACTGACATGTCACGTTGAAAACAACGGTTCTCGTCAGATCACCGAAGTTAAGCAACGTCGAGCCCGGTTAGTACTTGGATGGGTGACCGACTGGGAATTGGGAATACCGGGTTTTTAAAATGGGATGACGCATCTGATAAAGCTTATGCGGGACTGTAAACCTTAGCAGCAACAACAACAACACACTGGTATTAATGCACTGCTAACACTACTATGCTGTGTGTTTATTTTATTTTGTATGCATACGTTGTGTAAACGTTTTGATTAGCTCTACCTCTTCTTATATTGCTGGCGTATTTTTTAAACGGCTCAGGCTCTAGATTAAAGTGGGTTTACTAGATGTGATGACTAGACCTCGCTAAAAGAGAATGCTTAAGGGTGGTTAAAGCACAAAAGTCTTGATGACAACATAATGGAGAAAATGTCGGAAATATTTCGCTCTCTCCCTCTGTTAGCTGGTCTTACCGTTTCTTCTTTTATACATAGCCCCTTATGACATACGACATTCCACTATACACATGTAATTTGATTAAATGTGAGTGGACTTTCGTATATGTATAATTTGATTGGCAAACACGAAATATAAATCAAACCAATAAGTTGATAAAATATTTTTTTCTACAATATTTTTTTTTACAACATCGCATTACGACAATGCCTGGTATAATTACACATATGCAATTTCAAAACCGCTGTACGGTAGATACATGTATGTTGATGCTTCGGCGATACCATGAAGAGGAAAGGTGGAAATCTCATCGTATTCTTAAGATGCGTTGTTACGAAAATGCATTACTACGAACAATCGACGAGACCCGGTGCCGATTCTTAGTATCGTGAATAGACTGTATAATGGGTTAAATCACAATTTCTCATGTTAGTGATACAAGCCTGTCATACCTTCTTGTTAAACCGCCAGGTTCATGTCAGACTGCAAGCTCTCAGCCAGTGTCATCAGAGTCACAGAGAACATTGCAGCCAGCATCTGAATCACACAGAAGATTACAACCAGAGGGAGCTGCTGTAAGGGAGGAAACCAGTGAAAACAGGGGAGATAACTACAGTGAAGAGTATGCCTCTGCTGTTGATGATGACTTGACTAGTGAACAGAGGAGATCCCTAGCTGCACTGTCAGCTGTTTGTCCACAATATCCCAGAGAAACACTCATAGATATACTTGGACAAGTGGACTTTTCTGTGGATTCTGCAATTATGCTTCTGACTGAATGATAATTGATCTGTCCCACTAACTTGACCTTTCAACATCTCAGTGAAAACCTAGATCAATGTAAGTGGGTTCCAAATAAGGGGAGTATTTCAAAAACTAAAGTCTTTTTGCTTGCTCAAAACCCTATGGTGTCACTACCTATTAGAAATGTCTCATGAGACGCTTCTAATGGGTAGTCACACTATAGGGTTTAGTTCAGACATATTGGAAATGCTCAAGGATGACTGGTGGTCATACATCGGATCCTTGATGTTGAGGGTCTATTCTACCAAAAACCACAAAAACATTTTCTATACAAAACCAAGCAACCTTAAGCTAAATTATCTTTGTCTGCTACCAGACTAGACAGGAAGGAGAAAATGTTGGAACATTTGAGTTTACTCCCTCTTATCTGGAGCCGTATCAATAGGCATGCTGAAAACATTATATGGCCTTACAGTGTACATGGAGTGTCATTTATCAGAGTCAACAGGATTTTTGCTTTAAATTCTTAGAATAGTGTAGATCCCAATCGACAGCTGGTCTGATGGGATGGCTCGATTTATCCTTCTGTTTGAAAAAATATTTACAATGTGTCATGGATAACCCTTTACCCAATAGTCAGTTTTTAGTTCTGAAGACAGGTAACCACTTAAAGCAGGTTGACAGTCAAGCAGAATGCGCCTTGAAGCGCATTCTGCTTTACTTTCAACATGTTTAAAGCTACCACTTGCTAGAATTACGAAAATATTCCTATTGATTCATATTCATGACTATATAAATTGGAACTATTTTCTTCAGCGGAGGAATAAATTGAATGCGCTAAAAGGCATGTCTTCTGGGTAAAGGGATGAATAGCTTTCACTCTTTCCTCCACAAAGGCACCACCAAATACTTCTCCTTGTAAGTGCCACAAAAACCCCATTAATTTATGTTTTGAATACAGGTGCCAGCTTAACTCTTTGAACCCTAGTCACGCATATATGCGTATTTTGCAAACAGCGTATCGTACCTGTGGAGTAAACTTGTCCTATGCAAACAGTGTAAACCCTGATCAGAGGGCTCCTTGGGAGCCTTCTGATCAGGGTCTACACTGTCATTTTTGACAAATATTTAAAAATCATCCCTTAAATGTAAAAAATGGACTAGACTAAATTTAAAACTAGAAATGTTCATTTGAGGTTTCAGGGGTGAATGAGTTAACTAACCCATTAATCCATAAATATGCCATTGATTTATTCCTCCACAAAAGAAAATAGTCCAAAGGTGCATTCTGCTTTACTTCCAACCTGCTTTAAGTGGGCACCTGACTTCAAAACTAGAAGCAAGCTATGGGTCAAAGGGTTAAAGCAAGATGAATATAATGCAGAGAGATCCTTTAGGAGATTTCTGGTTTACATTTATCTTGCTTTCAGCAGTATCCTGTCTTAGATACAGTTGGGTATAAAAGCAGAATGAAAGTTAAGCAGAAGGCTCTTGCTTGCCTTAAAGCTATCTTATAAGCCATCCGTCTTCTCTGTAGGTTGTATCAGTTTAACTCATTGAGCCCTAGTGACGCATATATGCACCCTTTACCAAAAGTGTACCTGTGAGGAGTACACTTGTCCTATGCAAACAGTGAAGTCCCTGATCAGAGGGCTCCTGCTGGAGCCCTCTGATCAGATACTTCACTGAATGTAATTTTGCAATTTATTATAAAAATCGATCCTTAATTGTCTAAAATGGACCAGCCTTTTGTGAAAACTGGAATCGTCCATTGGAAGTTTCAGGGGATAATGTAGGTGATCTGTATTGATAGTTGATAGTTATGGTGGAATGGATCAGTTTGTCACTAGTATGGCGAGGTCAGTATTATTTGAATTTTAATCTTGATTTCTAATAAATATCATAATAAAAGGTAGAAATGATTTTATTGTTACACATATATTTCTTAACCCTTCACTGCATTGGTACTCTTTTTATGTCTTTAATTTATTCCGCTGCTGAAGAAAATAGTTCCAATTTATAGTAATACAGTCATAAATATTCAGCATAAGAGTTATTTTTCTTTTTCCTAGTTGAGGTCAACTTAAAGCAGACTGAAAATAAAGTTGAATGTGCCTTAAGGTGCATTCTCCTTTATTTTCAACATGCTTTAAGTGGTCATTTGTCTTAGAAAAACTTTGAAAAAGGTTATGCAGTAAAGGGTTAAACAGTTTGTAGAATAGCCAAGCTTGTATTGGCATCCATGTACTGCAGGGTTAAACAGTTTGTAGAATAGCCAAGCTTGTATTGGCATCCATGTACTGCAGGGTTAACCCATTACCCCCATAGCCGGTTTCTAGGATTGAAGATAGGTGATCACTTAAAGCAGGTTAAAAGTAAAGCAGAATGTGCCTTAAGGCTCATTCTGCTTTACTTTCAGCCTGCTTTAAGCTGCCATCTGCTAAAATAAAGGAAATATTTCTTATGTTGCATATTCATGGCTGTATAAAGTGGAACTATTTTCTTCAGTGGAGGAATAAATAAAAGGCATAAAAAGGCATATTTATGGGGTAATGGGTTAAATATTTGGTGCTAGTGTTATTGGTAAAGGTCTACATATGAGGTTAATCCTTTACTCTTTAACCCGTTTCTAGTTGTGTTTGAAAATATATTACCACTTAAAGCAGGTTGAAAGTAAAGTAGAATGCTTCTTCAGCTGTAAGGTTCCATCTTACGGAATACTGGAAATGCCTTCTTCGTTTCATGTTCAGGGCTCCTTACTTTGGGGCTATTTTCCTTAGTGCAGAAATAACTTGAGGTGTAAAAAAAAGGCATATTTATAGACTAATGGGTAAAAGCTTTAGATATCTCCATCAGAGCTAAAGATAAGCATTTGCGTTAATTGGGTAATTACCCCTGGACTTGGCATACAATTGGGTACAGAAGAAATTTAATTGGGTAATATGAAAAAATGTTGATTTGCAAAGTTCTTACTTAAGCTAAAACCTTTGCATCTCAAACATAACTTTAAAACAATTAAACATTGAATACTTACATTCTGTTCTTCATGTGTACAAGCATTTTTGTGTTTTGTCAATGATTTAAATTAACAGGGTCGCAGCGATTATTGGTGCTCTAATAATAATGCTCAATTAATCTGATTACTCGATGCACCCTCTTCTGCTCAGACACTTGTCATTGATCTACATACCTTACATCGTAGTTTCGTCTAAAGGTTACTGTCTTCAATTATGGCAGGCCACGGAAATGTTTTTTTCCAGTCATGTTTTGTTTCTAATGTCAATCGATCTACGGAATGTTTTACTTTCGTTTTCACGCAGTCCAGAGACTGGCATAACTCAGTCACAAGATCATTGAGTATAGCAAAAACAATGGTTGAAGACCTTGATCAAATCATCCAATATATTATTTACCACAGCTTTTAAAACTGGCTCTGTTAAACAGCCAAATATTTGTGCTTTTGCACAACAGTAAACAGTTGTTTTTCAGTCTGCATAGTGCAGAAAGGAAGTTGTATCTCAGACTGGTTTACAGTGTCAATTATCCCTTTACTATACTAACTTTTCCGATGAAAAATTCCAATGTTGTATGACCAGTCTATAGTTTCGTGAGTATGGTTCCCAGTTAATTAAGTTGAATATAATGTAATAAGGCAGAAACTGAAAGTACGTGCTGGGAAACAGCTTTCAATTCCCAACTCATTTGGATTTATTTTGCTATTGCCGACAGAATAATAAGGTAAAATATTGAGAACTTTGCAAAGCGGTACGCTCGAGAATTAAAAAATAATTGGGTAATGAGATTTTGATTTGCTTTTTTATTACGCAAGGAATTGATTTTAATTGGGTAAAAGGATAAAAATAATTGGGTAAATACGCAGATACGCTGCTTATCTGTAGCTCTGTCTCCATGCATACGTTAGACTGTACGGTATGTTGTGTCTGCAAGAGGTTTTCAATTTAACCTCTCAATGACAATCACTAAATTGTGTTGATTATCATGTATTTAACCCATTACCCCATAAATGTGCCAATTTATTCCTCACCTAACAAAAGTAGTTCTAATTTGTACAGTTATGAATATGTATGATCATAAATATTTTCTATATTCTAGTAGATAGTAGCTTAAAGCAGGTTGACTTTTAACCTGCTTTAAGTGGTCACCTTATTTCAAAGCTAGAATCAGGCTTTGGGGTAATGGGTTAAAATAGGGGACTGCTTAAAGCAAGGTGAATGTAAAAGAGGAAGTTCCTTTAGGAGCTTTCTGTTTAACGTTCACCTTGCTCCGAGCTATCACCTGCCTTTTATACAATCAATTAGTTGTTGTTGTTAGTGGTTGTAATAGAGAGGTTTTCAATGTATTAATATTTTTGGTGCAGGTACACCAATGATAAGAAGCCTGTGATCTGTGTATGTTAAGATTCTTATCTCTTTGCATGGTGGGTAATTTTTTTCGTGAGTAACAATTAGTTTTTAACCGTTTTAAAAATAGAATTGTCAAACAGTTGATGGCTCCTGATGAGATCCAAACAATTTACAAAGGTAATCACTGTAGAGTATATCTGCTGCTAGCATGTTAAGAGTTTATATTCTTATCATATCCTTGTTGAATAAAATATATCATAATTATGTAGCATTTGTTATGTTTTGTGTTTAATTCTGCAAAAAAAAGTTAACACTTTCACTGCCAAAAGAGACTACATAGGCAGTTGTTATCAGATTGGATCCGGATCAGATGCCAGGCATTTCTTTGTGCGATCAGGATCCAAACTTTTTGTCTCTTTTTTTTTCTTCAATAAAAATGCATATGTGGGGATAAATGTGTGAAAATGCCTATATCCATTCCAAATGTTTAGAGCAGGATACTGCTTAAAGCAATATGAATGTAATGCAGAAAACTCCTTTAGGAGCTTTCTGCTTTACTTTCATCTTGCTTTAAACAGTCGAAGAGGGTTAAATATCTCCTTCATAGGCAATAGTGCAAATGGCTATATCCTACTGTGTTTAGAGCAGGTTACTGCTTAAAGCAAGATGAATGGAAGGCAGAAAGCTCCTATAGGAGCTTTCTACTTTACGCTCAGCTTGCTTTATGCAGACTCCTGTGCACAAAACCATAACTGAATATTCAGTTGTGAAGCTTATGTGGAGGAGCAGGTAGAGGACCTCTAATGGGCTTCTGTGGAGGAAAGGGTTAATCCTTTACTTGATAGACTGTTTCTAGTTTTGAAGACAGGTGACCACTTTAAGCAGGTTGAAAGTAAAGCAGAATGTACCTCGCTTTACTTTCAGTCTGTTTTAAGCTACCATCTACTAGAATATAGAATTGTTTTTGTATGGTGCATCTTTGGTGACTAAAAAGTGGATCCATTTTCTTCAGTGGAAGAATTATTTAAATGCATAAAAAAGGCAACATACATGTATGGAGTAAACGGCTAAGAAGCCAAGGTTTAAACAAAACCCAAATCAAGAACATTTGGCCTGTAAAGCATTTATTTACCTGTTGTATAAAAATATATAAAATATTTCTGATTTATATCATTACAATGTTCATGTGTACAGAATATACAGTAAATTAACATACAGTCAAAACTATTAACCCTTTACCTCATAGCATGTTTATAGTTTTGAAGACAGGTGACCACTTAAAGCAGGTTGAAAGTAAAGCAGAATGTGCCTTAAGGCACATTCTGCTTTACTTTCAGCCTGCTTTAAGCTAAATTCTGCTAGGCTATATAATATATTTGTAATGGTAATTATTCATGAGGGTATAAACTGGAACTATTTTCTTCAGCGGAAGAATAAATAAAATACGCTAAACGTCGCTTCTATGGGGGAAAGGGTTAAACAACAACAACAGTTTATTGGTAGTACAGTGATACCCCTCCTAACCGGAACCTCTAAATACCCGAATTCTCCCTAAACCGGACAAACAATTTGTTCCCGTTTCCAACCTTTCTTTATTTTAACCCATTACACCATAAATACACCCTTTACGCCTTTGATTCATTCCTACACTGAATATGTATCATCAGAAATACTTTCTATATTCTAGTAGATGATAGTTTAAGCAGGTTGAAAGTTAAGAAGAATGCGCCTTAAGGCGCATTCTGCTTTACTTTGAACCTGCATTTAGTGGACAGCTATCTTCCATACTAGAAACAAGCTATGGGGTTATGGGTTAAAACCCCTCTAATCCGGAAGCACCTCTAAACTGGATATTATGTTATCCCCACACATGTCCGGTTTGGAGGGGTTTCACTGTATTCAAGACAAGTGGTAGCTTAATGTGGGATGAAAGTCATGCAGAAGGCTCCTATAGGAGCCTACTTTATTACTTTTGCCCTGCATTTAGTGGTCTCCTCTCTAAAGATTACACTGCTTCTTCACTCTTCGGTCAGTAGTTTAACAAAGGTTTGACTGGCAGATTAACCCATTCAACTCTAGCGACTAGTACGCATATCCTTTAAAAACAGTGTATGTATGAATTGCACATTTGTCGAAAAGTACATGTAGATCCAGATCAGAGGGCTTCTATAGGAGCACTCTTATTAGGGTCTGCTCTGTTTGTCACATTGTAAAGAAGACCCTTAAATAGTAAAAAATGGACTAGGCCAAATATGAAATTGGAATTGTTCATTGGATTTTTCAGGGGTGAATCAGTTAAAGCAGGATAAAAATAAGGCATAAATCTCACATCAGAACTTTTTGTTTCTCTTTCATCTTGCTTTAAGCAGCCACTTATCTTAACCACCTTATAAACCTTCTGTCAGTGGTTATAAAATTGTTTTATACAGTCATGAACAAATTTTGGCACTTTTAACTAAAACAAGAGCCCCATGGGGCATAGTTCGCTCACCTGAGAATAGCTGACAAAATGGTGATAATTATTTATGTCCAGGACGGGGTCATTTTTTACCAGAGGGGCATAATTTGAACAATCTTGATAGAGGACCTGTAGATGATGCTATGTGCCAAAAACCTAAGATCAGGGTAGTAGGGTTTTAGACAAGAAGATTTTTTAAAGTGTCCTTTGAAAAAAATCTATTTTGAGCTCCTGTGACCTAGATATGCAACAGAACGAAACCATTTGTTCAAAATATGTAAAGGGTATTTAGAAGTGTCACCATATCAAATATCAAAGCTCTGGCCATATTAGTGTCAGAGGAGAAGACGTTTAAAAATTTCACTATATAAAACTGTGACCCCCGGGGTGGGGACAATTTTGAACAAACATGATAGAGGATCTGTAGGTGATGCTATGTGTCAAATATCTACGCTCTGGCCCTTGTAGTTTTGACGAGAAGATTTTTTAAGTTTTTATAGAAAAAATCTATTTTTAGCTCCTGTGACCTAGATATGTAACAGACCAGAACCATTTGAACAAAATAATTAAAAGATATTCAGAAGTGTCACCATAAACTTGAGTTCTGCATTGTTTTACATAAGTTGAGTTACATAACGGTAGATCAAGCTACTTATTAAAACATCTATAGTCATTTCTAAAATAGACAATTGTCCGTTTGGCAAACTGGAATTTACAAACTTTTGAACAAGCAAGGGATCAGATTTTTATAAGATTTGCTGCGGGTTACTCGGCATCTGATCTGGGTCAAATATCCAAATGCTTTACTTACCAGTGTGCATATTTTTTCATGTTGAAAAGACAACAAAATAAGCAGACGGTTTTTTGACATTTTTTTAAACTAGTTATGCATTTGTACTTGGTCTAGGGCACAACCCGCGGCGATAATGATCTATAACAGCAAACTGTGTCGGATACCAGGAAACTCAATATTCCGGATAATAGAGTCTTAACCCATTAACTCATAAGCGATAAACAATTATCAATGCTTATCTCAATATAAACTAGTGGATTAAAGTGTGTCAAAATGAGTCAGTATGAGGCTATTGCGCAATGAGTCAAAATGAGTCAGTATGGCTTAATGGGTTAATGCATATAGAAATAAGAAGGGAAATGTTCGGGACCAGAGAACGGCGTCAGATATGACACGATTCCGGATAATTCAGTTGTCGGATAATGCAGTTTATACTGTATAAATAAATGAGTAATGAAACCTATTTGCAACACTTACCACAAGTTCCCCCATTGCATGCTTAACTCTTTGTGTGATGGGTAATTTTTTCGTCTGCAACAATTGTCGTCTGCTGGTGTTCTAAATATAGAATTTTCAAATTTTCTTTTCAAAACAAAGTCAGATTGTCAAACAGTTTGGATCCTGATGAGACGCCGCATTATGCGGCGTCTCATCTGGATCCAAACTGATTGCAAAGGTAATCCCTGTGGCACAAATAACCGAAGCTAGCATGCAAAGAGTTAGATTTATACCAAAAATGTTTCTAGCAAGTTTTCTATGACTTAATTATTTTGATATTGAAACATTCAGCAAACAAAAATAACAGCAATAATATAAAAATATACTATAAAAAAAATAAACAATTGTTTTGTTTTGACTCAAATTCCTTTAATTTACAAGAGGGCCAGAATGGCCCTTGATCGCTCACCTGACAATGGTGACACTAGGATGGGTCACGTGATTTCAGAAAAGAAGATTTGTAAAAGGTGACCCCCAGGGCGGGGCCAATTTTGACCCCAGGGGCAAAATTAGAACAACTAAGATAGAGGACCTGTAAACGATGATATGTGCAAAATATCTAAACTCAGTGTACTATGGTTTCAGACAAGAAGATTTTTGAAGTTTTCATTGAAAAAATCTATTTTTAGCTCCGGTGACCCAGATATGCAACAGACCAGAACCGATTCCTCCATATATGTGAAGGACCTCTAAAAGTTACATCATGCCAAATATCAAAGCTCTGGTCATATTGGTTCCAGAGAAAAAGATGTTTGAACATTTCACTATATAACTCTATGTAAAACTGTGATCCCCGGGGCGGGGCCAATTTTGACCCCAGGGACAAAATTTAAACAACTTTGATAGAGGATCTGTTGACGATGCTATGTGCAAAATATCTAAGCTCAGTGTACTATGGTTTCAGACAAGAAGATTTTTTAAGTTTCTCATGGGGAAAAAAATCTATTTTTAGCTTCGGTGACCCAGATATGCAACGGACCGGAACCGATTCAACAATATAAGTCAAATACCTCTAGAAGTAATGCCATGCTAAATATCAAAGCTCTGGACATATTGGTTTCAGAGAAAAAGATGTTTGAACATTTCACTATATAACTCTATGTAAAACGTTGACCCCCGGGGCGGGGCCAATTTTGACCCCAGGGGCAAAATTTGAACAACTTTGATAGAGGACCTATAGGTTATGACATGTGCCAAATATCTAAGCTCTGGCTCTTGTGGTTTGTGACAAGAAGATTTTTCAAGATTTCCTTATTTTTTCACTTTGGTTGCCATAGCAACCAGAGTTCTGCATGGTTTCAAATTCTTTGAACAACTTTGAAAGAGCTTGACCCAAGAAACATTCCTGTGAAGTTTGGTTGCAATCAAGCAAGTGGTTTTGGAGAAGAAGATGTTTGAAGAAATTGTTGACGCACGACGCCGGACATTGACTGACCACAAAAGCTCACCTTGAGCACTTTGTGCTCAGGTGAGCTAAAAAATGTATGTATTTCTATAGTTGAATTTCAATAACTTTAATTCAATTAAGTCAGATCTGCTTAAGTGGAACTTAAGCTTATTTCAAAGTTAAACAGTAGCTTAGTTATATTTTTACATTGAAATACTTCTAAGTTTGAACTAAACGAGTTCAAATTATTGGAAAGCTATGTTTTAACTTTACCAGTAGGTTTGACTTAGTTTGAGATTGACTTTAAACATCACTTATCATCAGCATGTATTATCAACATCCAACTAATAAGTCAACAAATAATAGATAATAAATTAAAATTCTAACACTAATACATAATAACATGAAGAAGACTTTGATGCACTTAATGTGATGTGTAATAAACAGTACAGTTGAACTTCAATATCTCGAACTCGGTTAGGTCGAACATACCCGTATTTCAAAGTTAAAACGTGGCTTAGCCACGTTTTAACTTTGAAATAAGGGTATGTTAGACTTAACCAAGAATGAAATAATGCAATTCATGTGTCGACAAATCGGATAGTTCCAATTAAGCGAGTTCGAGATATATATCGAAGTTCGACTGTATATAGGTACAGTGTTATCTCTGAAAACTTAATTGTAAAAAACTTGAAGTCGAACAAAGTTTTCTGGTCTCAAAGCATTTGTTTTTCTTGCGAACTAACCATTAACGAAGACTCATAAAGAGGTTAATTTAAAGTACAGCTGGTTGCTTAATACAGGATAACAGTATTGCAGAAAGCTCCTCTGCATTACTGTTGTCCTGCATTAAGCTGTGAACTGTTTTAAACAACCTAACCCATTACCCCATAAATACACCTTTTTACGCCTTTAATTAGTTCCTCTACCCAAGAAAATAGTTCCAATTTATACTGTCACAAATAAAAATCATAAGAAATATTTTTTATATTCTAGCGGATAATAGCTTAAAGCAGGCTGACAGTAAAGTAGAATGCGCCCTAAGGCGCATTCTGCTTTACTTTCAACTTGCTTTAAGTAGTCACATATCTTCAAAACTAGAAACAGGCTGTGGGGTAATGGGTTAAACAAAGCATCCTACCAAGTATGATGAAAATCAGGCAGAATTGTTTGAGTTATCCTGTAAACAAACTGGACTGCTTGACGGACAAAGCCATACCATAATAGTGTCTCGTTTTCAATGTGCGTATAAATGTCTTAAACCATTACCCCATAGCCTGTTTCTAGTTTTGAAGACAAGTGACCACTTAAAGTAGGTTGAAAGTAAAGCAGAATGCACCTTAAGGCGCATTCTGCTTTACTTTCAGCCTACTTTAAGCTACCATCTGCTAGAATATGCAAAATATTTCTTATAATACATATTCATGACTGTATAAAGTGAAACTATTTCATTGATTGGAGGAATAAATAAAATGCATAAAAAGGGGTATTTATGGGGTAACGGGTTAACCTATTCCTCATGAAATGTCTTTACTTGCATCCACCTCATCTTGGTAAAAAGTCACAAAACATTTGGTTGATAAACCCATTACCTCATAGATACACCTTTAATTTATTCATCCACTAAATAAAAGTTTCACTTTAATAGTCATGAATATGCAAAATGAGAAATAGTTTCTATATACTAGCAGATGTTAGCTTAAAGCAGACTGAGAGTAAAGCAGAATGCGTCTTAAGGCCCAATCTGCTTGACTTTAAACTTGCTTTAAGTGGTCACCTGTCTTCAAAACTAGAAACAGGCTATGGGAGAATGGGTTAAAGCAGGCTGAAAGTAAAGCAGAAATCTTCCTTTAGCTTGATTTCTGCTTTACTTTCAGCCGTCTGAAAGCAAACCTTTCAGCATTCAGGGGAATATTCTGGTGACTCATTATAAGGAAAGAGAAAAAAACAAGAACAGACATTTCTATAAGGAATAGGTATTAACAGGAAAAGGTGTCACTTTTAACCCATTACCCCATAGCCTGTTTCTAGCTTTGAAAATAGGTGACTACTTAAAGCAGGTTGACAGTAAAGCAGAATGCGCCGTAAGATTCATTCTGCTTTACTTTCAGCCTGCTTTAAGCTACCATCTGCTAGAATATAGGAAATATTTCTTATCAAACATATTTATAACTGTATCAATTGGAACTATTTCCTACAGTGGAGGAATAAATTAAAGGCGTAAAAAAGGTGTATGTATGGGGTAATGGGTTAAGGAAAGAGTTAAACTCCAAGGTCTTATATAATTATGGTCTGTTCCTTTAGAAGCGGTCTTCATCAGCGACAACTGGAGAGGCCGTAGACACTCTGCTCAGGGCACGCTTAGCCAGGACACCTTCCTTCTCCAATAGTTTACTGTCAAGCAGCTGAAAAGGTATACAAAACGTTTTGAAATTGAATGAAATATAATATATAGTCTCTTCTAAAAAAAATAAGAAAAGATGAGCCAAGGATCATCAATCTGCTAGGATAAAGAAAATATTTCTTATGGTACACATTGATGACTATAAAATGTGAACAATTTTCCTCAGTGAAGGAATACATTTAACCCTTATCCTGCGGTGATGTCGTCTGCTTCGAAAGTTTCGTCTGCAAAATTTGTTAATTTTAGATGTATAGATTTTTTAAGTAAAGAAACCTAAAGACGAGTGTCAAACAGTTTGGACCCAGATCAGACGCTGCGTTACGCGGCGTCTGATCTGGATCTAAACTGTTTGCAAAAATCAATAAAGTCGCGACCAGCAGGCAAAGGGTAACACGTAAAAATGTGTATCTATGGAGTAATGGGTTAATTTCTATTGTTGCATAATACAGGACTGAAATAATGCAGAAAGCTTCAAGGTTTCCTGTATTTCTTTGCTACATTAAACAGTCACTGTTTTATAAAAATGTCACACACCTTCAATGAATGGTCAGTTTGTATAGGATTATCATGTAATAATATTAACCCTACCTGTCTTTCCAACACCTTATAGTTCTCCACCTTATCTGAGAGAGCAATCTTCTTGATGATCCTGGGATGATCTCTGATTAGACCGGCTTTTCTCATCTCCATGTCAATCTTCCTTAATAGCACTTTTCTGGAGGCCACCGCGGGATGCTGCACATCACCAAGGTCCCACTCAAATGTGTTGACTCTCAGCTCTAATGGTACCACTCTCTTTCCACTCCTGTTAACAGGGAACCAAAATCAAAGTGCATTTAACCCATAGCCTGTTTTCTAGTTCTGAAGACAGGCGGTTACTTAAACAGAATGTACCTTAAGGTACATTCTGCTTTACTTTCAGCCTGCTTTAAGTGATAATCGATTAGGATACAGAAAATGTTTCATACAATACATATTCATAATTGTATTAAGTGAAACTATTTTCTTCAGCAGAGGAATGAAATTAAGCAATAAAATTGCATATTTATTGAGTAATGGTTTAACTAAGGCAGAAATTGTTCATGGAAGAATGGAACCACTAGCTTCTTAACCTATGGAGCACTAGTTATCAGTAAACTCATCTTTTACAAAGCCTGTGTCTGTGAAGAAAATACAATGTGCTATGCAAACAGTGTAGACCCAGATCAAATGGCTTGTACAGGAGCCCTCTGACCAGGGTCTGCAACTTCCCATTTTGCCTATTTGTACTGAAATGTTGAAAGCAATATTAAATTATCAACAAGAGGCCCAGAGGGCCACATTTCGCTCACCTGAGAATATTAGAAGCTGACTGGGCAGGACAACATTTTGATATAGCTATGACCCAGGTGTCATAATTTGATCTCGGTAGAGGACCACAATGCGAAGCTTCATCTCAGATATTGATGATCTGGGCCTTACGGTTTATGAGAAGAAGATTTTTAAAGGTTTTCCCGTAAAAAAACCTGACAAGCCCAGGGCGGGGCCAATTTTTGGCCCGGGGTCATAATTTGAACACACCGGGTAGAGAACCACATAGCAAAGCTACGTATATGTCAAATATTAAAGATCTTGGCCTTACAGTTTTAGAGAAGAAGATTTTTAAAGGTTTTCCTATATAAGTCTATGTAAAACTGATAAGCCCCAGGGCGGCCAAATTTGATCCAGGGGTCATAATTTGAACAGTCTTGGTAGAAGACCATAGGGCAAAGCTACATGTCAAATATAAATGATCTGGGCCTTATGGTTTCAGAGAAGAAGATTTTTAAAGGTTTTCCTATGAAATACTAATAACCCCAAGGGCGGGGCCATTTTTGGCCCGGGGTCATAATTTGAACAATCGTGGTAGAGGACCACAAGGCAAAGCCATGTGCCAAATATTAAAGATCTTGGCCCAATAGTTTCAGAGAAGAAGATTTTTAAAGGTTTTCCTATATAAGTCTATGTAAAACTGATAAGCCCCGAGCGTGTCCAATTTTGACCTGGGGGTCATAATTTGAACAATCTTGGTAGAGGACCATAAGACAAAGCTACATGTCAAATATTAATGATCTAGGCCATACAGTTTCAGAGAAGAAGATTTTTAAAGGTTTTCCTATGAAAAACTAATAAGCCCAAGGGCGGGGCCATTTTTGGCCGGGGGTCATAATTTGAACAATCCTGGTAGAGGTCCACAAGGCAAAGTTTTGTGCCAAATATTAAAGATCTTGGCCTTACAGTTTCAGAGAAGAAGATTTTTAAAGGTTTTCCTATATAAGTCTATGTAAAACTGATAAGCCCCAGGGCTAGGCCAATTTTGACCCGGGGGTCATAATTTGAACAATCTTGGTAGAGGACCATAAGACAAAGCTACATGTCAAATATTAATGATTTTGGCCTTACAGTTTCAGAGAAGAAGATTTTTAAAGGTTTTCCTATATAAGTCTATGTAAAACTGATAAGCCCCAGGGCGTGACCAATTTTGACCCGGGGATCATAATTTGAACAATCTTGGTAGAGGACCATAAGACAAAGCTACATATCAAATATTACTGATCTAGGCCATACAGTTTCTGAGAAGAAGATTTTTAAAGGTTTTCCTAAGAAAAACTGATAAGCCCTAGGGCGGGGCCATTTTTGGCCCCAGGGTCAAAATTTGAACAATGCTAGAAGATCATTAGGTAATGATACATACCAAATATCAAAGGTCTGGGCCTTTGGGTTTCTGAGAAGAAGATTTTTTAAGATTTTCTTATGCATTAAAAGTTGTCTATACGGTCATGTTAGAAAATCTGGTCCCACAGCAAGGGGAATAACTCTAGCCAAAAACTTTGAACAAGATTTCGTTCCCCCTTGCCACTGATGCTTCTGACAAAGTTTGGAGGAAATCGGGTCAGTGGTTTCTGAGGAGATGTTGTTTGAAAATGTGGACGTACGACGGACACCGGACGCCAGAAACCGGACGACGGACGGAATGGTATCACAATAGCTCATCCTGAGCCTTCGGCTCAGGTGAGCTAAAAATGGACTTTGACTTTTTGGCAAACTTGATTTCCAATGAAGTTCCAGTGGTGAGTAAGTTAATATAAGATAGAAGTAATGCAGAAAACTCCATTTAACCTATTACCCCATAGCCTTATTCTAGTTTTGAAGACAGGTGACCACTAAAAGCAGGTTGAAAGTAAAGCAGAATGCGCCTTAAGGCGCATTCTGCTGTACTTGCGGTCTGCTTTAAGCTATTATCTGCTAGAATATAGAAAATATTTCTTATAATACATATTCAGTGGAGGAATAAATTTAAGGCGTAAAAAGGCGTATTTATGGTGTAATGGGTTAATCCTTTCCTTCATTGTCACACACTTTTACGCCTATACCTACTCCAGTCTTTCTCATCAAAATGCGTTTGCATGTTTCTACTCTGTCTTGAAAGAGAGTACATGTACTAGGAAATTGTTTATCATATTGAACAAGATATTTTTGTGAAACACTATGCCCTCTGAATGATATTGACCTTTGTCTGACATGACCCAACCTGTTGTGAGCTCAAGAGCTTATTGAGTTGAGTACAGTAAAACCTTTCTATTACGATCACTTAATTGTGATCATCATCAGGGGTCAAGAACAGCTGACTGCTTAAAGCAAGGTGACAGTAAAATAGAAAGCTCCTGTAGGAGCTTTCTGTTTTACTGTCACCTTGTTTTAAGCTGTCACCTGTCTTTTATACAACCAATTAGCCTTATTTTTAATGGTCGTAATAGAGAGGTTATACTGTACATAATTATGCCAAATATGAAGTCTTTATCACATGTGGTAATAAACTTATGGCCAAGGTTAAATTCTGACTAGTTGACTTCTAAATGATCTTTAAATAGCATTTGCCTGACATTACCTAACTTGTAATTAATAAGCTCAAGAGCTTCTCGAGTACACATGCCATACACGAAGTCTCTATCACATGTAGTTCTAAAGTTATGACCAATGTTAAAGTTGGGGACAGATTGACAGACTAATAGACAGGCAGACATACAGAGTAAAACAACATGCCCCTAACTAACTTCATAGCCTGTTGCTAGTTTTGAAAACAGGTGACCACTTAAAGCAGGTTGAAAGTAAAGCAGAATGCGCCTTAAGGCGCAATCTGCTTTACTTTCAACCTGCTTTAAGCTATCATCTACTAAGACATAGTAAATGCTTCTTATGATACATGTTTCATGACTGTATAAATTGGAACTATTTTGTTTTTTGAGGAAATAATTTAAAGGCGTAAAAAGGCGTATCTATGGGGGAATGGGAATGGATAGAGACTTGAGCTGTCAAGATATCTTACAATCCTGTGTATGTCTTCCACATGGCTCGCCTGTCGTTGTATGTATTGCTATCAACAAATGTCACCACAAACATCTTGGCCATTTTCTGAAATACACAACAAATTACAAACTTGTATAATGGGGGATTCAAAAGAAGGCCCACTTACTTTGAGCCTGCTTTAACCCTTTCCCCCATAGAAGCGCCTTTTAGCGCACTCAGTTTATTCTTGCCCGGAAGAAAATAGTTCCAATTTATACATTCATAAATATGTATAATACAAAATATTTTCTATATTCTAGCAGACGATAGCTTAAAGCAGGCTGAAAGTAAAGCAGAATGCGCTTAAAGCACATTCTGCTTTACTTTCAACCTGCTTTAAGTGGACACCTATATTCAATACTAGATATATGCTATGTGGGAAAGGGTTAAGCTATTATCTGCCGGAATATAGAAAATATTTCTTATGGTTCACAGTTTTGGCTGTGTAAATTGGAACTATTTACTTCAGTGGAGAAATAAATCAAAGGTGTAAAAAGGCATATTTATTGGGTAATGGGTTAACCCATTATCCATTATGTTAGCCTTTACACCTTTAATTTATTCCTTCACTAAAAGTAGTAATTAAGCATCCTAACAAATATGATGAAATTTGAACAAAAACTGTTTGAGCTATCGCATTACCAAAAACGCTATACCATATGTCCCTTTTCAACGGGCGTATAAAAAGGAAACGTAATAAATCTGTCGAATAAATTATAATATCTGACCAATCAGATCAATTGGGATTTCAATATTGAGGCAGACCTGAAATTATCTTGGGAGGACCTTGTGAAATGTGACCACATGGCTCTCGGGATGGAAAATACCAACCCTCAAAATAGCCAAGTATGGAGAGGGATACTTCGTTCCCGACTGAACAGCCAGGCCTTGCATCTAATAAGAAGGATTAACCCATTACCCCATAGCCTGATTCTAGTTTTGCAAATAGGTGACCACTTAAAGCAGGTTGAAAGTAAAGCAGAATGCGCCTTGCGCATTCTGCTTTACTTTCAGCCTGCTTTAAGCTAACATCTCCTAGAATATAGAAAAATGTTCTGATCATACATAATTTTAACTGTATAAATTTGAACTATTTTTCTCAATGGAGGAATAAATTGAAGGTGTAAAAAGGCGTAATTTTTGGGGTATTAGGTTAATCAATGCTGGATGATGATGATGAATATTTCTCATGTTCAGGTCAAACTAATCTGTGTTGCATACTTACCCTTGCAAACACCACACAGTGTATCTTGCCTTCAAAGCAGACCACAGAGCACTCAGAGTCTGGAGGAACCTTCAGTACTGTCTCATCAATTATACAGCCAGTGAACTTTACTTCTACTTCTAGACCTGAACGTGGTAATACACATACATAGTTAACTTCTACTTCTCAGCCTGAATGCAAATGGTACATACAATTATAGTGAGTTTCTACTTCTTATATATAGGACTGGACATAAAGAGACACACATATAATTAGAAAGTATTTATAAATAAAAGTTCAGTAACTAATCGGCCTACAAAATTAACTCCTTTCTTTGGTTGTCCTTGCACAATGATTTTTATGACTTTTTCATTTATCATAAACAGCTCTGCAAAAAATAAAATATAATAGAAACAAGAGTTGTCAGAGAGACAACAAAGCTCGCTGGTGGCACATTTAAACAAGGGCCACTATGGCCCTAAATCGCTCACCTGGTACACCATGGCAAACTTGACCTATAGTGACCTAGATTAGTACTGGACATGACCCACAATCAACCTTTAGAGTGTAAACAAGATTTTCCTATGATTTGACCTAGTGACCTAGTTTTTGACTGAACAGGACCCACATTCGAACTTGACCTAGATATTATTGAGGCAAACATTCTGACCAAGTTCCATTAAGATCCATTGAGATTTGTAGCCTCTAGAGTGTTAACGAGGTTTTTCTATGATTTGACCTAGTAACCTAGTTTTTGACCGGACATGACCCACATTCGAACTTGACCTAAATGTCAATGAGGCAAACATTCTGACCAAGTTTCATTAAGATCCATTGAGATTTGTAGCTTCTAGTGTGTTAACAAGGTTTTTCTATGATTTGACCTAGTGACCTAGTTTTTGACCAGACATGACCCACATTCGGACTTGACCTAGATATCAATGAGGCAAACATTCTGAACAAGTTTCATTAAGATCCATTGAGATTTGTAGCCTCCAGAGTGTTAACGAGGTTTTTCTATGATTTGGCCTAGTGACCTAGTTTTTGACCGGACATGACCCACATTCGAACTTGACCTAGATATCAATAAGGCAAACATTCTGACCAAGTTTCATTAAGATCCATTGAGATTTGTAGCCTCTAGAGTGTTAACAAGGTTTTTCTATGATTTGACCTAGTGACCTAGTTTTTGACCGGACATGACCCACATTCGAACTTGACCTAGATTTTATCAAGACAAACATTGTCATGAAGTTTCATGAAGATCGGATGAAATTTGTAGGCGCTAGAGTGTTAACGAACAATTGTGAACGGACAGACGGACGGACGTTCTCACAGTTGGACATTTGTTGGGTATATTTTTTGTTTAAAAGTACCCAACAGTACACTAATATACCCAACAATAACAATAGGGCAATCACGGAATGAATGGAATCTATTGTTCTCCCTACCCAACAAAGGACCTTTCGTGTGCTCGGACGGACGGACGGACGACGGACATTCAGCGATCCTAAAAGCTCACCTTGGCACTTCGTGCCAGGTGAGCTAAAAACATGTACACAGATTTACAAATCTAAACACGGGCCCTATGTTCAAGGTAAAGGTCACTGGAGTCAAACGTTTTGTGTGCATTGAAAGGTATTGTCCTTATACAGATGCATCCCGAATATGAAAGCAATACCTCACAGGCCATAGAAGTTATGAGCATTTTCTTAAAATTGTTTACGCTGTTCATGACGCCGCTAGCCTTTAGTATAAGCTTGTCTTGTACTGTGTACAGGGTGGCTAAAACTGTTAACAGTTTGTACTTTGAAAATTTCGCCTATATATTTTTTACATCCTTAACCCATTACCCCATAGCCTGTTTCTATTAGATAAGTGACAACTTTCAGCCTGCTTTAAGCTACAATCTGATAGGATGTTGAAATTATTTCTTATGGTATATATTCATGACTGAATGAATTGGAACTATTTTCTTTAGTGGAGAAATAATTTAGAGGCGTATTCATGGGGTAATGGGTTAACACAGGCTGAAAGTTAAGTACAATAGGTAAAGGTATCCACAGGCCTTTCTCTGTGGGAAAGGGTTATCTCCCCTTACTCAGAACTGATACATCACCTGCATCCTCATATTCTTCTTCTTCTTCCTCTTCTTCTTCATCTTCATATTCCTCCTCCTCCTCCTCTTCTTCCTTCTGGAGGGTCTGGGGCTGCCCCATTTTGGCCACAGGTTGACCACTGGTCAGAGAGATACATCGCAGGTTACCATTGAAGATAATGAACAGGTAATCAGATCCCGTGGGCCCAAACACTCTGGTAGCCTGAGGACAACAACATATTGTCAAGTGTTGATCAATCTTATCTTAACCCTATACTCCATAACCTGTTTCTAGTTTTGAAGACAAATGACTACATAGAGCAGGTTGAAAGTAAAGCAGAATGCGCCTAAAGGCTCATTCTGCTTTACTTTCAGCCTGCTTTAAGCTACCAACTGCTAGAATATTGAAAATATTTCTTACAAATAAATCTTCATGGCTGTATACATTGAAACTCTTTTCTTCAGTGGAGGAATAAGTTATAGGTGTCGAAATGTGTATCTATGTAGTAATGGGTTAAATAATCAAAAGTGGTTCAAAATCTCTGACAAACAAATGCATGTGTTATATTTGAAATGTGAAACATGTGTTTAGACAGCCACTCAAAGGAAGAACCATGGACAGTCTGTCAAGCAGCTGGCTACTAACTTAACCCTTTCCCCCATAGAAGCTCGTTTAAGCGCATTTGATTTATCCTTTCATTGAAAATAATTCCCATTTATACAGTCTTAAACATGTACCAAAAGATATATTTTCTATATCCTAGCAAATGGTGGCTTAATATAGGCTCAAAGTAAAGCAGAATGTGCCTAAAGGCACATTTTGCTTTACTTTCTGCCTGCGTTAAGCACTCACCTGTTTTAATTCAAAACTAGAAACAGGCTATGGGGTAAAGGGTTAATGCATTACAAAAGTAATGTAGAACACTACCAAAGAGACCTTTGTCACAACCCAAGTTGTACTGAGCTCAAGGGCTTCGTATGTGGAGTACACATGTCAAATATGAAGTCTCTATCATATAAGTAACAGCCAATGTTAAATTCTAAATTTATAAATGACTTTGACTTCTGTCTGATATGAGCCAAGTTGTACTGAGCTCAAGGCCCTCATACATAGTTGATTCTGGTAGGAGGTCAGTCCTGTAACACCAGCTCTGGTTCTTCATTATCCTCTTCTTGGTTTAACCCATTACCCACTAAATACACCTTTTTTACGACTGTAATTTATTCCTCCATAAAGGAAAATAGGTCCAATTTATTCGATCATGAATATGTACCTTGAGAAATAATTTCTATATCCTAGCAGATGGTAGCTTAAAGCAGCCTGAAAAAAACAGAACGTGCCTTAAGGCACACTCTGCTTTACTTTCAACCTGCTTTAAGTAATATCTTTCTTTAAAACTAGAAATAGGCTATGGGAAAAAGCGTTAAACTAAGACCCTTAACCCTTTCCCCCATAGAAGCGCCTTTTAGCGCATTAAGTTTATTCCTTCACTGAAGAAAATAGTTCCAATTTATACAGTCATAAATATGTATCATACGAAATATTTTCTATATTCTAGGAGATGATAGCTTATAGCAGGCTGAAAAAAAAGCAGAATGCGCTTAAGGCGCATTCTGCTTTACTTTCAACCTGCTTTAAGTGGACACCTATATTCAATACTAGAAACAGGCTATGTGGGAAAGGGTTAATCACCGTTGCCCTATAGTCATATTTAATGTCTTGATTGAGTTAACATGCCAAAAGACGTCTGTATCTGAGTCATGTAGTTCGAATGTTATGACGGGTTTAATTCAGCCTTTTTGAATTCTAAATGACCTTGACCTTTTTCCGACATGACCAAAGTTGTACTGACCTTCAGGGCTTCTTGAGTTGTGTACAAAAGTCATGCCAAAAATGCCAAAAATGAAGTCTCTATCACATGTAGGTCTAAAGCTATGGCCAAGGTTAAAGTTGTGAACAGACAGACAAAACACACTGATAGACCAAAAACAATATGCTCCCGACTGTGTCGTGTGTTGACATAGCATGGTAAAACCTCTCTATTATGACCACTAAAGCGAAGGTGACAGTAAAACAGAAAGCTCCTGAAGGAGCGAAGGCTAATTGATTATAATTATAAAAGACAGGTGACAGCTTAAAGCAAGGTGACAGTAAAACAGAAAGCTCCTTCAGGAGCTTTCTGTTTTACTGCCGCTTTGCTTTAAGCAGTCACCTGTCGTAAACACCTAATAATTAACACAGTTTAGTGTGAGATACATAATCTACTTTCAAAAATAGGCATTAATAAAAAGATTAGCATGTATGAACTCATAATCGGATACAAAATACATTACAAAGCCTACCAAGAAGTAAATATCATCATAGGGAACATCATGTACTCCATCTACAAAAGTTACATGAAAAGTGAAAGAAGAACAAATAAAGTGAATATGATGAACATTCTATACTTTGATTTATTAACAGTAGAAAAATATTACCTTGAGAAGAAATTGAAACACCCAATAATTCAAAAGTTTAACAAAGCATTGAAAAATCAGATTTAATCTCTTACAGTATATACGTATGCATGTTGCATTTGTATAAACATACATGCTTAGTATATGTTTCCTTTGTATATGTTATGTTTTATGATTGTTATTTAATGTAAATAAACGGACTATCTGTAGGTATACAGTTCCAAAAAGAACAGTTTAGTGGTCGTGATAGAGAGGCTTTACTGTACATTACTGTCGGGATAGAGAGGCTTTACTGTACATAACTGTCGTGATAGAGAGGCTTTACTGTACATTACTGTCGGGATAGAGAGGCTTTACTGTACATTACTGTCGGGATAGAGAGGCTTTACTGTACATTACTGTCGTGATAGAGAGGCTTTACTGTACATTACTGTCGTGATAGAGAAGCTTTACTGTACATTACTGTCGTGATAGAGAGGCTTTACTGTACATTACTGTCGTGATAGAGAGGCTTTACTGTACATTACTGTCGGGATAGAGAGGCTTTACTGTACATTACTGTCGTGATAGAGAGGCTTTACTGTATATTACTGTCGTGATAGAGAGGCTTTACTGTACATTACTGTCGTGATAGAGAGGCTTTACTGTACATTACTGTCGTGATAGAGAGGCTTTACTGTACATTACTGTCGGGATAGAGAGGCTTTACTGTACATTACTGTCGTGATAGAGAGGCTTTACTGTACATTACTGTCGGGATAGAGAGGCTTTACTGTACATTACTGTTGGGATAGAGAGGCTTTACTGTACATTACTGCCGTGATAGAGAGGCTTTACTGTACATTACTGTCGGGATAGAGAAGCTTTACTGTACATTACTGTCGTGATAGAGAGGCTTTACTGTACATTACTGTCGTGATAGAGAAGCTTTACTGTACATTACTGTCGTGATAGAGAAGCTTTACTGTATATTACTGTCATGATAGAGAGGCTTTACTGTACATTACTGTCGGGATAGAGAGGCTTTACTGTACATTACTGTCGGGATAGAGAAGCTTTACTGTACATTACTGTACAAATGGGTTGTACTGTACCTCACATGCTATGACTTTCTTCTTTAGGCTAAGGTTGTATTCTTCTTGTGTCAGTTGAATGTCTTTTCTAAAGTCACGGAGCTCCATACTGCGAAGGTCCACTATGAATACTGTAAAGTGAGGACCTGTAACACAAACAGTATCAACCCATAACCCATTACCCAATAAATACGCCTTAATTTTTTCCTCCACTGAAGAAAATAGTTCCAATTTATACAGCGATGAATGTGCATCATATGAAATATTTTCTATATCCTAGCAGATATTAGCTTAAAGCAGGCTGAAAGTAAAGCAGAATAAGCCCTTAGGCACATTCTGCTTTACTTTCAACCTTCTTTAAGTGGTCCTTTGTTTTCAATACTAGAAACAGCCTATGGGGTAAAGGGTTAACTGATGCTAGTTTTGAGTATCTTCTTACATACATAAGTTCTATATATCTGGTCGGTAAAGATAATTAACTCTGATCACTAACAAATAAATAGTTAGACAGCAACCCGTCTTTGACAGATATAAAAGGGCTTCAGATAAGAGGAGTATTTGAAAAAACATTCTGCACTAAACCCTATGGTGTCACTACTCATTAGAAATGTCTTTCCAAGACGATTCACATGAGAAGGATCACCATAGGATTTTGTGCTGAAATGAGTGAGAATATGTTGGATTTGTTCAGTTTACTCTCTCTTATCTGGATCACTGGATCTAAACCATTCCTTTGTAATAGTTTGTAATAGTGTGACCTTACTGTGCTTAACCCCTTGACTGCCTTACCCCGAGTACAATCATTATTTTGCAAAGAGTTTGGATTCTGATCAGGTGCTGCGTAACAAGGCGTCTGATCAGGATCCAAACTCTTTGACACTCATTTCAATATTTCTTCAGTCAAAATATCTAAAATTAAAATTTAAGATATAAAATCAGAGTACATTTATTTTAAAAGCAGATGACGTCATGACAGTGAAGTTAAATGTTTACTTTGAAAACTTGGCAAATTGTAGAATACCTTTTGGAGGATAAGCCGGGAACTGAAGTATGAAGATGAGGTCTGTACTGGTGGGTGACCCAATCACTTGAACAATCTTCACGCATTTTACCTACATACACAACAACAATAATATAAAAAATAAAGTTCAAAATTACAAACAATAATTCAAATTACTTTTACTTCAAAATAACAGACAAAAATTCAAATTACTTTTACTTTTACTAAACAGTTTGCATAGGACAAGAGTACTTTTCACAGGTACACTGTTTGTTAATGATGAGTATTCTCTTTGCTAGGCCCTGTACACAGGTTCAAGGTGCTAATACAGGTTTGACTGTATGCTATATACATGTAGTTACATTTCTACCCAAGTAATTAGGGCTGTAATGTTACACTCGAATATTTGAATATATTTGAATATTGATTTTGGTGAATATGTATCGTATTCGCATGTTCAAGAACCGGATATTAGCCAGTACAAAAAAAGAAAACTTTAAAACAACTGCAGCTTACAAACAATCTCTAGTACATACTAGTCCTGATGATGGGGTTTATCTTGACTTAAACCACTTACATAGAAATTAAAACAAACAAAAATTTGTACTTCAAAATACTTTAAATTTCAAAAGATAACAATATTTTTTTCGATATTCCAGTTACGGAATTAAATTAATATTAATATATGTACTGCTCTTTTCTAATATTTCGACCTCTAAGGGCCTTTATCAAAGAAAATCACGTGATTTTCTTTGATAAAGGCCCTTAGAGGTCGAAATATTAGAAAAGAGCAGTATATATATTAATACAAAAGATAACAATTAAAAGAAAAACATATAAACAGGATAATAAGTAGTAATAGAAATTTAGAAGAGGTTTCACATAAAGAGCTACAAAGAAACTATTGCATTCATATTCGTGAATAATTATTTGTATTCCTTGCCTTATATCGTGATGTGTATTCGTATTCGCTACATGGTGTATTTGATATAGCCCAGGGCTCCAGATAAGAGGGAGTAAACTGAACAAATCCAACATTTTCTCACTTATTTCAGAACCAAATCCTATGGTGATACTACTCATTAGAATAGTCTCTTTGAGACGATTCTAATGAGTAATGAGTAGTGACACCATAGGGTTTAATGCAGAAACAAAGATTTTAGTTTTTGAAATACTCCCCTTATCTGGAGCCCTGATAGCCCTACGAGTAATGACAATATACCCAGTAGACTTACATTGACAGGTTTGTAGAGGCGAGTGATGTAGGTGGACAGCTCGTCTGATTCTATATGCTTGTACACAATGTGGAACATGCCCCCACTATCTGCAATCTTTCCTCGGGGTGCAAACACTTGCATCTGAAAACAGAACATCAAGTTAACCCATTACCCCATAAATATGCCTTTTTACGCCTTTAATTAATTCATCCACTGAAGAAAATAGTTTTAGTTTATACAGTTATGAATATGTGTGATAAGAGATATTTTCTATATTCTAGGAGATGGTAGCTTAAAGCATGCTGAAAGTAAAGCAGAATGCACCTTAAGGTGCATTCTGCTTTACTTTCAACCTGCTTTAAGTGGTCATTTATTTTCAAAACTAGAAACAGGCTATGGGGCAATGGGTTAAATCAGTCCTCAAAGATGCATTGGCCATGTAAACCCAGTACCCATAAATACACCTTTTTACACCTCTAATTTATTCCTGAACTCAAGAAAATAGTTACACTATTATAAAGTCATGAATATATAATATAATATAAGAAATATTTTCTACATCCTAGCAGATAGTAACTTAAAGCAGGCTGAAAGTAAAGCAGAATGCACCTTACGGCATATTCTGCTATACTTTCAACCTACTTTCGGTGGTCAACTGTTTTCAAAACTAAAAACATGCTATGGGGTAATGGGTTAAATACAGGTTCTGAATTTAGCAGAGAATGTACATGTACATCCTCATAGTTTGTTTTCAGTGTTTAGACAGACTGAATGTATAGACAAAAGCTTCTACAGGAGCTTTCTGCCTTACTTTGACTTGATTTTATAACTTGTTATACATAGCGTTCTGCAAATACCCAGACATGTGTGTTCAGCTAGTTCTAAGTCTGAGATGGGCAATAATATAGACAACCCATATTTTGTTGTATCATGTAATATGTAGAAGAATATAGTTCCAATTTATACAGTCATGAATATATGTCATAAGAAATATTTTATATATTCTGGCAGATAGTAGCTTAAAGCAGACTGAAAGTAAAGCAAAATGCACCTTTAGGCGCATTCTGCTTTACTGTCTACCTGCTTTAAATGGTCACCTGTCCTAACAAGAGTTGTCAGAGAGACAACAAAGCTCGCCACCGGCACCTTTAGAAACTTAAAAGCACACTCAAGGTCACAGAGGTCAACCTTTTTGCCTGCATGGAAAGGTCTTGTCCATATACACTGGCAAATCAAATATGAAAATAACACCAAGGGACATAGGAATTATAAGCATTTTTGAAACCTAAACGCAGATTTCGAAACCTAAAACCTTTCGCGACCTTAGTTCAAGGTCAAGGACACTGGGCTAATTTTTTTGCATGCATGGAAAGGTCGTGTCCATATACACATGCATGCCAAATATGAAAGAAATATCTCAATGGATATATGAGTTAAAGAAATTTTGAGAAACCTAAACGCAGACTTTGAAACCTAAACGCGGGTCCTAAGTTCAAGATCAAGGTCAGAAGGCTCAAACATTTTGCATGCAAGGAAAGATGTTGTCCATATACACATGCAAACTGAATATGAAAGGAATATTTCAATGGACATAGGAGTAATACAAATTTTAAGAAACCAAAACACAGATTTTGAAAACTAAACATTGGCCCTAAGTTCAAAGTCAAGGTCACAGGGGTCTAAATTTTGCTGTGCCTGGAAAGGTCTTGTCCATATACACACATAAACCAACTATGAAAGCAATACCTCAAGGGACATAGAAGTAAAAGGCATTTTTCAAAACCTAAACACAGGCTCTAAGTTCAAGGTCAAGGTCACAAGGGTCAAAATTTATCTGTGCATGGAAAGGTCTTGTCCATATACACACACATACCAACTATGAAAGCAATACCTCAAGGGACATAGAAGTTATAGATATTTTCTTAAAATTGTTTACGCCGTTCACGACGACGACAACGACTACACCGGGGGTATTGCAATAGCTCGTCATGTACTACGTACAGGCGAGCTAAAAACTAGAAACAGGCTATAGAGTAAAGGGTTAACCTAAAAGTAAAAAGCAACTAAAAACATTGCAAAGGCAAGCTGAATAGCACTCCTTATTTTTCCACTAGATGAGTTAACCCTTTACTCCATAACCTGTTTCTAAAATTGAAGACAAGAGACCACTTAAAGCAGGTTGACAGTAAAGCAGAATGTGCATGAAGGTGCATTCTGTTTTACTTTCAACCTGCTTTAAGCTATCATGATCTGCTAGAATATCGGTATAGAAAATATTTCTTATGCAAAATATTCATGGCGGTATCAATTGGATCTATGTTCTTCAGTGGCCCACAAGTCGCTCACCTGAGAACATTGTATCTAAGCTGACTGGGCAAGACAATATTGTGATATATATAGCTATAAAAAGATTTTTAAAGGTTTTCCTATATAAGTCTGTATAAAACTGATAAGCCCGGGGCGGGGCCAAATTTGATCAAGGGGTCATAATTTGAACAATCTTGGTAGAGGACCATAAGGCAAAGCTACATGTCAAGTATAAATGATCTGGGCCTTACGGTTTCAGAGAAGAAGAATTTTAAAGGTTTTCCTATGAAAAACTGATAAGCCCGAGGGCGGGGCCATTTTTGGCCCAGGGGTCATAATTTGAACAATCTTGGTAGAGGACCATAAGCCAAAGCTATATGTATAATTTTAAAGATCTGGATCTTACAGTTTCAGAGAAGAAGATTTTTAAAGGTTTTCCTATATAAGTCTATGTAAAACTGATAAGGCCCGGGGCCAAATTTGACCCAGGGGTCATAATTTGAACAATCTTGGTAGAGGACCGTAACGCAAAGCTACATGTCAAATATTTATGATCTAGGCCAAACAGTTTCAGAGAAGAAGGTTTTCAATGGTTTTCCTAAGAAAAACTGATAAGCCCCAGGGCGCGGGCCATTTTTGGCCCCAGGGTCAAAATTTGAACATTCTTGATAGAAGATCATTAGGTTATGACACATACCAAATATCAAAGGTCTTGGCTAAGCGGTTTCTGAGAAGAAGATTATTAAAGATTTTCTTATGTATTAAAAGTTGTCTATACGGTCATGTTAGAAAATCTAGTCCCACAGCAAGGGGAATAACTCTAGCCAAAAACTTTGAACAAGATTTCGTTCCCCCTTGTCACTGAAGGTTCTGATTAAGTTTGGTTGAAATCGGGTCAGTGGTTTCAGAGCAGATGTTGTTTGAAAATGTGAACGGATGACGTACGACGGACGGAATGGGATCACAATAGCTCACCCTGAGCCTAAGGCTCAGGTGAGCTAAAAATGTGTATATATGGAGTTATAGGTTAACTCATTCACCCCTGAAACTTTTAATGGACATTTCCAATGTCAAAATAAGTCAAGTCCATTTTTGACTATTTAGGGTTAATTCTAACAATATATTTCAAAATGACAAACAGTGTAGACCCTGATCAGAGGGCTCCTTCAGGGTCTACACTGTTTGCATAGGACAAGTGTAATCCTCACAGGTACACTGTTTGTAAATGATGAGTATACTTGTCGCTAGGGTTGAATGTGTTAAGAGAGGATACAGTGATCTGACAGCTGGCAACTATCATACACCTACCTTCATTTCCTCATCAAGCAACAGTTCTTCATGCCAAGGGTCCCCAAGCTGCATATTGTCTAGAGTGTTCTGCCCTGTTACAAAACAAAAGTACAATTATTCATGTGGTTAGCAACAATTTAACTTCTTTTTTTTCTAGTTTGTCTCGGTGTAACTTAACCCAATACTCCATAGCCTGTTTCTTGTTTTGAAGACAAATGACCACTTAAAGCAGGTTGAAAGTATAGCAGAATGTGCCTTAAAGGAACATTCTGCTTTACTGTCAACCTGCTTTAAGCTATTATCTACCAGGATATAAAAAATATTTCTTATGGTACATATTCATGATTACATCAAGTGGAACTATTTTCTTCACTGTAGGTGTAAATTTGAGGCGTAACAAGAGCTGTCGGAGAACAGCAAAGCTCGCCTAATTAAACCTTTCTTAAATAGGTAACTATCAAAAGAAAAGTGTATCAGTATATTGATATTCAAGCCACAGGGAACCTCCATTCAAAATATCAACTTCCTAATGCAAATATGTCATGTAGTATAAGTGCATTTCAACACTTACTCCTTAACTAACTTTGAAATTTCAGCCCCAAAACTCTAAGTCCACAAAAGGTGTAATTTTGACTAAATTTAAACTTTTTAAAAAAAAATAACTACGCAACTTCAATGTTCAACCCAAGGGCACCTCCATTCCAAATATCAGCTTCCTAATACAAATATTTCACGTAGTATTAGAACTGTTACCCCAAAACTTTAGCCATGAGAAATCAGCCGACAAACCTAAGTCCTAAACAGGTGAAATTTTGACTAAATTTAAACTTTTTTTAAAATTTTAACTATGTAACATCAATGTTCAACCCACAAAGCACCTTGATTCCCAATATCAGCTTCTTAATACAATTATTTCAAGTAGTATTAGAGCATCACAACACTTACCCCAAAACTTTAACCATGAGAAATCAGCCGAAAAACCTAAGTCCACAAAAGGTGAAATTTTGACTAAATTTAAACTTTTTTTTAAATTCAAACTACGAAACATCAATGTTCAACCCACAGGGCACCTCCAATCCAAATATCAGCTTTCTAATACAAATATTTCATGTAGTATTAGTGCATAACAACACTTACCCCAAAACTTTAACCCATGAGAAATCAGCCGAAAAACCTAAGTCCACAAAAGGTAAAATTTTGACTAAATTTAAACTTTTTTTTTAATTCTAACTACACAACATCAATGTTCAACCCACAGGGCACCTCCATTCCAAATATCAGCTTCCTAATACAAATATTTCATGTAGTATTAGTGCATAACAACACTTACCCCAAAACTTTAACCATGAGAAATCA
Organism: Gari tellinella; assembly: GCA_922989275.2. Taxonomy (NCBI): domain Eukaryota; kingdom Metazoa; phylum Mollusca; class Bivalvia; order Cardiida; family Psammobiidae; genus Gari; species Gari tellinella. Next base: position 5,331,239 of record OV277871.1, read on the forward strand.
GCCGAAAAACCTAAGTCCACAAAAGGTAAAATTTTGACTAAATTTAAACTTTTTTTTTAATTCTAACTACACAACATCAATGTTCAACCCACAGGGCACCTCCATTCCAAATATCAGCTTCCTAATACAAATATTTCATGTAGTATTAGTGCATAACAACACTTACCCCAAAACTTTAACCATGAGAAATCAGCCGAAAAACCTAAGTCCACAAAAGGTGAAATTTTGACTAAATTTAAACTTTTTTTTTAATTTTAACTACACAACATCAATGTCCAACCCACAGGGCACCTCCAATCCAAATATAAGCTTCCTAATGCAAATATTTCATGATGTATTAGTGCATAACAACACTTACCCCAAAACTTTAACCATGAAAAACCAACGCCGGCGCCGGGGTGATTCCATAAGCCCCCATTCTCCGAATAGGCGAGCTAAAAAGGCGTATTTATGGGTTATGGGTTAACTCTTAGCATGCTAGCAGTGAAACTATGAAAACCTTTACAAACAGTTTTGATCCTGATGACACGCTAAGCTGTTTGACACTCTGACCCTGTTTTAAAAAGAAATTTGAAAAAAAAATCTATATTTAGAACAGTAGCTAGCGACAATTGTTGCGGACAAAAATAAACACCAGCATGCAAAGAGTAAATTGAAGGGAATTATCAGGTCTCTACCTTTTCCTCATAGAAATATCTTTTATAAACTGCCATCAAGCCATGATTAAGATAAATAGGGAACTAGACAGATGGCAGCTTATTATACACTAAAAGGAAAGCAGAACACTTCTAAAAAGTTTACTGCTCTATTTTTAGTCTGTTTTTGTAACCCATTACCCCATAGCCTGTTTCTAGTATTGAATATAGGAGACCAATTAAAGCAGGTTGAAAGTAAAGCAGAATGCAAGTTATGGGGAGAAAGGTGCAAGAAATGTGTCTGCCGACAGTATATCAAATAAGATTTTTTTCTCAATAAGACACTGTGCAAAATTGCAAATTGTACAAATCTATGTATAAACACATGAACATTACATACATTTTCTTCTCTCTGCCGCTAGTTGTTGGCGGGTTTTTGGCTTTTTCCCTGGTGGCACACGATCTGTATATAAAACCTGTAGAAATATACATAGAGTTCTTCTTTAAGAAAATAAACAAGAAGTTTCTTTAACCCTTTGAACCCTAGTCCCGCATATAGGCGTCATTATCAAACAGTGTACATGTGAATAGTACACTTGTCCTATGCAAACAGTGAAGACCCAGATCAGAGGGCTCCGAAAGGAGCCCTCTGATCAGGGTCTTCACTGTTTGTTATAATACCAAACATTGACAAAAACAACCCTTAAAGTCAGAAATGGACTAGACTAAAATGGAAACTGGAATTGTCCATTTAAAGTTTCAGGGAGGAAAGAGTTAATTCAGTATAACCAAATACAGTAAAACTTCTCTATTAAGACAAAGAAAAATGAAGGCTAATTGATTGCAAAAAAGATAACAGCTTTAAGCAAAGTGAACGTAAAACTAGTCCCACAAGCAAAACATATGTTTGGCCCTAACTTTGGTTTAGAATGATCTGGAGGCTAACCCTAACCCCGAGTCCAACAACTGGCCAGGTTAATGTCACAAGAAATGGCTAGGTTAATGTCACAAGAGATGGCCAGGTTAATGATTTTACGTTGTGGGACTCTTCCAAAAAAAGTCACACAATGTATCATTCGTGAGTATGGACAGACAAACAGACGTAAGGACGGAGGGACAAGGCCAGGCCAATGTACAACCACCTTTAGAGTTGGGCGTATAAAAACTAGATAAGGCTATGGGGTAAAGGGTTTAACAACGAAGGCAGGATACAAACAATTACCTTTGGCTTGTCTATTTGGCTCTCTTGGTACATTACTTTAGTTGTTTCAACTTTATACTTTCTTGCTGGGATGTACCATCCAAATGTTGACTTAAATTTGCTGAAATATATGAATACAAATATACAGAATAACTTATTAACAAACTCTTATATGGCCAATATTGGCTTATAGCGAACTCAATTTCGTTCCTCCGTTGGTCTCTTCATTAATTCTATACTGGCTATTATATTTAGTGTGAATTTGGTTAGAGTGAATTTTCGCCTAGGGCAATATTTAAAAGTACCTTTATTCACAAAACACTTAAAAATACCTTCGTTAAATCATCTCATCTTGCTACTGTCATACATATGCAAACAGTGTATACCAAGACCATAGGATAGGGCTTCTAAAGAAGCCTTCTATTCAGGGTCTGCACAGTATGTAAATTTTGCAATTTATGGTACAAACAATCCTAAATAGTCAACGAGAGCACCGCCAGCGGGTGCCAATGCTCGTCTGTTCTGTTACCCTAATAGATTAAGAAGGAACAATGAGATATTCTTATTGCCTTTGTCTGTCGTGACTATTTGTCACTCTGTCTACTGTGGAGCTCTAAATAACCTTGACCTTTAAATTACTTCTAAATGACCTTCACCTTTGTCTGCCATGACCAAAATTGTACTGTACTCAAGAGCTTCTTGCATTGAGCAGACATGCCAACATAGTCTGTATTACATGCTGTTTCAGAGTTATGGGAAATGTTAAATTAACCCTGTTTGACCTCTAAATTACCTTGACCTTTGTCTGACATGACCCAAGTTGAATTAAACTCAAGAGCTTCTTGGTTTGAATACACATGCCAAATATATAGTCTCTATCACATACAGTACGAAAGTTATTGCCAATATTAAACCCACCATATTTTACCTCTTAATGACTTCTAAATGACCTTGAACTTTGTTGACCATGACCCAAATTTCTGAGCTCAAGATCTGTTTGAGGTGAGTACACATACCAAATATAAAGTCTGTATCACATGTAGTTCTGAAGTTATGGCCAACGTTAAGATTTCGGACTATGACAACGCCAACAAGGACGACAACCCAGACGCCAGAGTGATGACAATAGCTCGTTGTTTTCCTTGAAACAGACAAGCTAAAAATGGATTAGACATAATTTAACACTGGAGTATTAATTGAAAGTTTCAGGGGTGAATGAGCTAAAATTGAAACATTGACGCTTCTAGTAACATCTAACACCCTTACCTAATGTATTTCCACTTGTTTATAAAGCCTCGTCTGTCGACAGTGATCATGGCATTGAGATAATCCACAAAGCACATATAAATCACACTGACTTTGTGGGCTTTGAACATCTCCGCTTCCACATTCTGACCAATGGCATTAATGTTAACAGCCTCTTCCTGCAAAACATACACCAGGGCTCCAGATAAGAGGGAGTAAACAGAGCAGAACAGAACATATTTTATTCAGACTTGTACATAAGTACATCATCTTAAAACATAAGTAACAATACCACATATGATGTCATATTCAATTAAATTCAAGTAATTTCTGTCGGTAATAACTGTTTTAGTTAATATTAGTCAAAAGTCACTAAATAAGCAATGCATACAATATTTTCTATTTAAGTATTATGATAATTTTAAGATAATTTTAAGAGAAAGATTTAAATGTCATATGACATAGAGATCCATTTTATAAAGGCAAACTTCAAGTATTTTGCCAGATTACACAACACATCTCTATCATCAGTTTGAAGAAGTTCTTGGAATTTAGCCATATTTGGTCTTTCATAATAGTATATATTCAAATATTTCTTTCGTAGCTCTAAATAACATGGGCATTTTAAAATAAAGTGATATTCATCTTCAATATCATTATGAACACAATACATACAATATCTTTCAGCTCATTGAATTCTATTCCTACCATATCGTCCAGTTTGAATGTGTAGAGCATGTGCTGACAATCTAATTTTTGTAATAAAATAGCATTGTTTTAACATTTGACAACCAGCATTTACGTCCTGCAATACATTCTTCATTACAAAGCTTATATACAGTCCTCAATATAACATGATCAGTTTTTGATAGTTTAACCCAGTATTTGAGAATACAATGCAATATTTTTTCACTCAATTCAGCACCAAATCCTATGTTGTAACTACTCATTAGAATTGTCTTGAAGAAACTTTTCCAATGAGTAGTGACATCATAGGGTTATGCAGGAATAAAGATTATAGTTTTTGAAGTACTCTCCTTATCTGGGACTCGGATCAACCACTCTTGTCTTGTTTGCTTAATGCATTCATCTCTGAAATTTTTAATGGACAACTCCAACTTCCAATTAAGACTAGTCCATAGTGCCTTCATATATTTATGGATGATTTTAATAATATATTGCAAAATGAAAAACAGTGCAGACCCGGATCAGAGGACTCCTACAGGAGTCCTTTGAGCAGGTTCTACACTGTTTGCATAGGACAAGTATACTCATTTAAGGTACAGGGGATGGTAATGACAAGTACATTCGTTGCAAGGGTTGAATGTGTTAACCCTTTATTGCATAGCCTGTTTCTAGTTATTCAAACAGATGACAACTTAAAGCAGGTTTAAAGTAAAGCAGTCTTACTATTTCAGACAGATGACAACTTGAAGCAGAGCAGTCTTACTATTTCAATTTTATCCAAGAACTCACCAGTTTTATGAGTGAGGGTTTGTATATTTTAGGGGCCTCTGTTGTCCCCTCTTCCTCCTCTTCCTCTTGCCTGTCATTGGCTGCCTGTATAGCACTCTCAAAATTGCACTTCAATATATTTCCCCCATCTAATGATACAATCATGTCATTCTGTACAGTAGAAACAAGGTAAAAGTAGGTACATTGTAGAACAAACGATCCTGTAGGATCAGTTGGTAGAGTGATAAAACAAGAGGGCCAGAATGGCCCTTTATCGCTCACCTGACCATGGTGACACTAGGATGGGTCACATGATTTCAGAAAAGAAGATTTGTAAAAGGTAACCCCCAGGGCAGGGCCAATTTTGACCCCAGGGGCAAAATTTGAACAACTTTGATAAAGGGCCTGTAGACGATGCTATGTACAAAATATCTAAACTCAGTGTACTATGGTTTCAGAAAAGAAGATTTTTGAAGTTTTCATTGAAATTATCTATTTTTAGCTCCTGTGACCCAGATATGCAACAGACCATAACCAATTCAACAATATGTATGAAGGACTTCTAGAAGTTATACCATGCCAAATATCAAAGCTCTGGTCATATTGGTTCCAGAGAAAAAGATGTTTGAACATTTCACTATGTAACTCTATGTAAAACTGTGATCCCCGGGGCGGGGCCAATTTTGACCCCAGGGACAAAATTTGAACAACTTTGATAGAGGATCTGTAGACGATGCTATGTGCAAACTATCTAAGCTCAGTGTACTATGGTTTCAGACAAGAAGATTTTTTAAGTTCTCATGGAAAAATTCTATTTTTAGCTCCGGTGACCCAGATATGCAACGGACCGGAACCAATTCAACAATATAAGTCAAATACCTCTAGAAGTAATACCATGCTAAATATCGAAGCTCTGGACACATTGGTTTCAGAGAAAAAGATGTTTGAACATTTCACTATATAACTCTATGTAAAACGTTGACCCCCAGGGCGGGGCCAATTTTGACCCCAGGGGCAAAATTTGAACAACTTTGATAGAAGACCTATAGGTAATGACATGTGCCAAATATCTTAGCTCTGGCTCTTGTGGTTTGTGACAAGAAGATTTTTTAAGATTTCCTTATTTTTTCACTGGTTGCCATAGCAACCAGAGTTCTGCATGGTTTCAAATTCTTTGAACAACTTTGAAAGAGCTTGACCCAAGGAACAATCCTGTGAAGTTTGGTTGCAATCAGGCAAGTGGTTATGGAGAAGAAGATGTTTGAAGAAATTGTTGACGCACGACGCCGGACATTGACTGACCACAAAAGCTCACCTTGAGCACTTTGTGCTCAGGTGAGCTAAAAATCACACAGAATTAAATGTTTACAACAATGAGGAATGCAGGGTTCCAGATAAGAGGGAGTAATCTGAACAAATCCAACAGTTACTGACTCATACTGCATCAAATCCTATGGTGTTACTACTCATTAGAATCATCTCTTTGAGACGATTCTAATGAGTAGTGACACCATAGGATTTAATGCAGAAATAAAGATTTTAGTTTTTGAAATACTCCCCTTATCTGGATCCCTGAGAAATGCAAAGTGAGACTAAAGTATTGCAATGATAAAAATAATCTCTGGAAAGGATTATATAGGTGGGAGAAGACGTTAGTATTTCCCGTTTAAATGCAAATGAAACAAATGCAATGCACTAAAATGTAGAAAATGACAGTTTTTTTAAGTTTTATCTATTTTAACCTGACATACAAACAGTTTGGAGCCTGATCAGATGCTGGGTTACCTGATGACTGATCTGGCTCCAAGCTTTTTGAGATGAAAATAATACTTTTAGTGTAAACATATTTACATTTGTATTTGGAAGGAATAAGGTCTTCTCAACTGTAAGATTTTACCTGTGTGCCTAGAAATGTAATGGTAGGAAAAAAGGCTGCTCTCTGAGGGGCCAGTGCTGGGTCATCCTGGACTCCCTCATCTGCCAGAGTACCTGAAACAAACAAACTAGAGGTACCGTACATCAATATACCAGAGCGAGAAAACATCTTAACACTTGTTTCAGTACCAAATCCTATGGTGTTACTACTCATTAGAATCGTCTCGAAGAGACGATTCTAATGAGTTGTGACACCATAGGGTTTAATGCAGAAATAAGGATTTCAGTTTTGGAAATATTCCCCTTATCTGGAGCTCTGACTAGTATACTAGTATATTGAACAACAGTTTCTGGTGGCTATATACAGCAGTACAATATCCCTGAACAGCAATACTGTCTTAAACCTTTAGGCAACAACCTCGTAACCGCCCACTTACCGACTATAACAGAAAGCGTTCAAATGACGTCACGTAAAATATGGCTGCTCAAAGCGAAACAAATGGTTTGGAGACTATTTCATTTGTCCAGCAGTGTACAAGAAGTTAATCCAACGCGGTTTTCACTGTAAGTGTCATTGTTGCCTTACGTGCTTGAATATAGGTGACCACTTAAAGCAGGTTGAAAGTAAAGCAGAATGTGCCTTAAGGCGCATTCTGCTTTACTTTCAGCCTGCTTTAAGCTTTAATCTGCTAGGATATAGAAAATATTTCTTATGATACATATTCACGACTGTATAAAAGGGAACTATTTTCTTCAGTGGATGAATGAAATATAGGGTAAAACGGCGTATTTATGGGGGAACAGGTTAAAGCAGGTTGAGAGTAAAGCAGAATGCACCTTAAGGTGCAATCTGCTTTACTTTCAGCCTGCTTCAAGCCAGCATCTCTTTGAGCATGTTTATGATTGTATAAATTGGAACTATTTTCTTTAGTGGATGAATTAATTAAATGCGCCATTAATAAATGAGCTAAAAGGCATCAATATATGCTAACTGCATGACAAAGGTGAACTTTGAAATACAGGTAAGTTCATTTTAATAAACTCTTTGAACCCTAGTCACACATACATGTGTCGTTTGCAAACAGTGTATCTGTGAGGAGTACACTTGTACTATGCAAACAGTGTAGACCCTGATCAGAGGGCTCCTTAGGGAGCCCTCTGATCAGGGTCTACACTGTTTGTCATTTTGATATATATTGTAAAAGTCAACCCAAAAAAGTCAAAAATGGACTAGACTAAATTAAAAACTAGAATTGTCCATTTGAGATTTCAGGGAGGAAAGGGTTAGGCTGGGTTGAGATATGGAGGAATATACTGTTTATTTCAATTGCCCAAACCTTGTTGGAAGACAAAATCATGGCGTTCGACATCCAAGTCTAACATCTGGTTCATCTGGTAAGGAAGTATTCCTTTGTCATCCTTGGGCAAGCCTAGAACTAGAGCATCATCTTGTGTCACCGGGCCTCCAACAGTCGAGAGTATTTGAAGGTAACCCTGAAATATACAGGTAGATATGTGTTAATCTTTAACTCAATAATACACCTTTTTACACCTTATCTATTTCTCCACTGAAGAAAATAGTTCCACCATAAATAGTCTTGAATATGTGCCATAAGAATTATTTTTTCTATATCCTAGCTGGTGGTAGATTAAAGCAGTGTCACAAGAAAGAAAACATGCATAATCTGACATACTTTTACGGACTTGATCCTACATTGACACTTGATGACTGGAAATAAAGATGATTTGCACTTTGGACTAAGAAGGAAAGGGTTATGGTCTGGGTTATATAAGGAGAATTTATCATGGAGGTACCAGTTTCAGTGCACTTAACGTTCAAACTGATCATGGTGATAACAAATCATAAAAGTCTATGGAACAATTATTCCTACCTTTGTAATCAATTCTCTAGGTTAATTCCCTGTAAAAATATTTCCAAAATATTCTATATTTAGCGCAATCGCCACCGTTTCAATGACGTAGTCATTTTGTGCTGAGAACATTTTGTTGTACCTATTTCAGTGAGGGTTGGTTTTATCGAAGTACAGACTGTATCAAAAGTATGTGATCAATAAAAATATTGTAAGAATCATTCCTGTAATGTTTCCCACCTATATAAATATTAAAGATTAGGATTTTCTTCCTTTTGAATATATAATTGGTTCCTTGTCTATACTGCCTCTCTCCCATTTGAATAAGAAAAACAACAACAGTACATTTTCAGTCATTCCTTTATGAATTATGTTGGTCTCTGTTCCAATTCAGTTCGGCAAGGAGTGGTAACATAATTTTGACAAGTATACCCTGTAGGCTATTTTCGTCATTTATATTTCTTCAAAAGAATCGCTTAAATAATGTAAATCAAATCACAATATCAAGCCATTCAAAAAATAATTTACAGAGAAACAGTTTCCGTATATAAGGAGAGCATACTTTTGTAAGTGTACTGTACATGAAACAAAATAGACTGGACCACTTATTTCATGTGATTTGGGTGTAGAAGATAACAAAAAATGCATACCACTACAAAATTATGAAAATCAATTGTAAAAAGTGTTATTTTGGAACATGTGTTTCGGAGTGAAAACGGACATAAGGAAATTGGTTCAAATTGCTATGCTTTATTTTTTATAGTCAATAAATTATCCGTTTGCATCAAATTTTGGATTTTTTTTGGACAAAGATGACAGGAAAAGTTTAATTTGCCGATAGCAAAAAGTGATAACGTAATTGAGCTCTTCAGAAAGAAGACAGAGTTGTCGCAGTTAAGTGCACCGAAATAGGTACCTCACTGAAACAGGTACACTGACGATACAGTTGAATTGATGAGGATGACTCTAGTACAGTCTAGACTCCATGATATATCTATCTGGGGATTGGTCGTCTTGGGTGGGTGATGGGCTGGGTTATATAAGGAGAATTTACAGTTGAATTGATGAGGATGACTCTAGTACAGTCTAGACTCCATGATATATCTATCTGGGGATTGGTCGTCTTGGGTGGGTGATGGGCTGGGTTATATAAGGAGAACTTACAGTTGAATTGATGAGGATGACTCTAGTACAGTCTAGACTCCATGATATATCTATCTGGGGATTGGTCGTCTTGTGTGGGTTATGGGCTGGGTTATATAAGGAGAACTTACAGTTGAATTGATGAGGATGACTCTAGTACAGTCTAGACTCCATGATATATCTATCTGGGGATTGGTCGTCTTGGGTGGGTGATGGGCTGGGTTATATAAGGAGAACTTACAGTTGAATTGATGAGGATGACTCTAGTACAGTCTAGACTCCATGATATATCTATCTGGGGATTGGTCGTCTTGGGTGGGTGATGGGCTGAGTTATATAAGGAGAACTTACAGTTGAATTGATGAGGATGACTCTAGTACAGTCTAGACTCCATGATATATCTATCTGGGGATTGGTCGTCTTGGGTGGGTGATGGGCTGGGTTATATAAGGAGAACTTACAGTTGAATTGATGAGGATGACTCTAGTACAGTCTAGACTCCATGATATATCTATCTGGGGATTGGGCGTCTTGGGTGGGTGATGGGCTGGGTTATATAAGGAGAACTTACAGTTGAATTGATGAGGATGACTCTAGTACAGTCTAGACTCCATGATATATCTATCTGGGGATTGGTCGTCTTGGGTGGGTGATGGGCTGAGTTATATAAGGAGAACTTACAGTTGAATTGATGAGGATGACTCTAGTACAGTCTAGACTCCATGATATATCTATCTGGGGATTGGGCGTCTTGGGTGGGTGATGGGCTGGTTTATATAAGGAGAACTTACAGTTGAATTGATGAGGATGACTCTAGTACAGTCTAGACTCCATGATATATCTATCTGGGGATTGGTCGTCTTGGGTGGGTGATGGGCTGGGTTATATAAGGAGAATTTACAGTTGAATTGATGAGGATGACTCTAGTACAGTCTAGACTCCATGATATATCTATCTGGGGATTGGTCGTCTTGGGTGGGTGATGGGCTGGGTTATATAAGGAGAACTTACAGTTGAATTGATGAGGATGACTCTAGTACAGTCTAGACTCAATGATATATCTATCTGGGGATTGGTCGTCTTGTGTGGGTTATGGGCTGGGTTATATAAGGAGAACTTACAGTTGAATTGATGAGGATGACTCTAGTACAGTCTAGACTCCATGATATATCTATCTGGGGATTGGTCGTCTTGGGTGGGTGATGGGCTGGGTTATATAAGGAGAACTTACAGTTGAATTGATGAGGATGACTCTAGTACAGTCTAGACTCCATGATATATCTATCTGGGGATTGGTCGTCTTGGGTGGGTGATGGGCTGAGTTATATAAGGAGAACTTACAGTTGAATTGATGAGGATGACTCTAGTACAGTCTAGACTCCATGATATATCTATCTGGGGATTGGTCGTCTTGGGTGGGTGATGGGCTGGGTTATATAAGGAGAACTTACAGTTGAATTGATGAGGATGACTCAAGTACAGTCTAGACTCCATGATATATCTATCTGGGGATTGGGCGTCTTGGGTGGGTGATGGGCTGGGTTATATAAGGAGAACTTACAGTTGAATTGATGAGGATGACTCTAGTACAGTCTAGACTCCATGATATATCTATCTGGGGATTGGGCGTCTTGGGTGGGTAATGGATACAACGTACAGGTCGCCATGGAATCATGTACACGTCATAAATGATAACATCTCCTGAAAGAATATATCTACAGTATAAGAATTCAGCGGAATTTGACATGTCACTGCGACAAAGAAGCGAAGGTGAAATGAGGTATTGAAATGACAAATAGTAAATAAACAACAACTTAACATTTTGGAGCAAAATCTGCTGCCACTGCCAAAAACTTTCTTTGTCTCTCTTTCACTCCTGTGTCCCAGAGACACGAAACATGTGTTAGCCATTACACAATAAATATGCCTTTTTACACTTTTAATTCATTATTCCACAGAAGAAAATAGTTCCACATTATAGAGTCATGAATTATAATGTAGCATAAGAAACATTTTCTGTATAGTAGCAGATTGTAGCTTAAAGAAGGCTGAAAGTAAAGCAGAATGTGCCTCTAGGTATATTCTGCTTTACTTTCAATCTGCTTTAAGTGGTCACTTGTCTTTAAATCCAGAAACATGCTGTTTAAGTTTTTAAGAAATTCCTAGAAAAGGACTACTTTTCTTAGAGTGACAAGAAACACTATGTCCCTCTGATGAGGCCTCTAAAATACCTTGACCTTTGTCTGAAATGACCCAACTTGTATTGAACAAAAAAATGCCCGGTCTAAGTTGTGCTGGGGCTTGAACATAATAAGAGGCATAAAAAGGAGTATTCAACTATTCATGGAGTAATGGGTTAAATCCAGTTTGATATAGATGATTAACACTGTTGGCTGAGGAGGAAAGGGTAAGCCAAGATATGAAACAACCCATTTGTCTTTTACATTAACCCAACCCCTTACCCCATAAATACACCTTTTTATGTCTTTAAAATTTATTCCTCCACTGAAGAAAATAACTCTAATTTATACAGTCAGAAATATGTACATGTACCATAAGAAACATTTTCTATATGCTAGAAAGTGAAAGCTATAAGCAGACTTAGGGGCATTCTGCTTTACTTTCAACCTGCTTTAAGTGGTCACATCTGGGTATGGGGTAATGGGTTAAAACAACAAGGGAAAAGAAGTTATAACTGTCTTTGTCACACAACAGGAGATGCATGAATAAAACAAATGTCCCAGCTAGAAACCAGTTATATAGATGTTTACAGTAAACTCCCTCTATTACAACCACTAAATGAGTTTTACGTGTTTAACCCTTTCCTCCCTGAAACCTCAAATGGACAATTCCAGTTTTCAATTAAGTCTAGTCCATTTTTGACTTTTAGGTTTGATTTTTACAATATATGTCAAAATGAAAAACAATGTAGACCCTGATCAGATGGCTCCTTAAGGAGCCCTCTGATCAGGGTCTACAATGTTTGCATAGGACAAGTGTACTCCTAACAGGTACATTGTTTGCATATGGCACATATATGTATGACTATGGTTCAAAGAGGTAAGGCATGTAGCTGCCTAAAGCGACTCGCAACCAGATGGTGCATTAAAAATAGTAATTTGTAAATATGTGTCAAACGCTTATATAAATGGTAAAGAATTAGTTTAGGATAAGAAATTCTGTTTAAAAAAAATGAATTTCAATAAAAAAAAATATTGGTCTCTGGTGGGATTCGAACCCATGGCCCGGCATTGGCGGACAGAAGGCAAAATAGGGGAAACCGCTTAGACCAATGGACCACGGAACTATCCGTTTATCTCGGATCGATTTAACGTATTTCAATGTGTTGCGGTCGAAAGTGCATACAACTTCGTAATTCGGCTCGTGTTTATGTCTGAGCCCGTGTAGAGAAGCAACAGCAACAACTATACCGTCTACTAGTCGGTATAGAAAAACGATGGAAAATATCTAAAAATCTAAGATTCGGTGACGATTCTTGAGACTTTTTTTGGACTGATCATATTTTTTTAATGTCAGAAGCCAAATAATGCCACAAATTTGCTTTTATTTGAGTATTTTATTTTATTTTGACAAGTACACCATCCGGTTGCGAGTCGCTTTAAAGCAAAATGAAATTTTAAGCAAAAAGCTCCTTTAAGAGCTTTCTGCTTTACTTTCACTTTGTTTTAAGCTGTTATTCGACTTAAATACCATCAATAATCTTCTTTGAATGGTTGTATAGAGGGGTTTTACTGTATGTAAGAGAAAATAAAATATGTTACCATGAAAACTGCCAGCAGCTATGAAGCGATGATTGGGTGATGCTCGTATGAGTTTTATTCCACGCAACTTTTTGTCAAATGAATGGGTATTGATTTGTATATTCATCTTCTGGAAATATAAAGAAGACAACATTTACAATTAATTTCCACAAACTGTCAACTGCAATAGCATTTGTGATGTTTTATAGAAAGTGAGTCCATTCATAGGCAGACAGACAGATGGATAGACAGAAAGGCAATGAACAGATTGAAAGACAAGCAGACTGATATACACTAGGACAGACAAAATTTGGTCAGAAAGTTAACATAAACTTAAGGCCTGTAATCCAAAGACCTCTCACAAGAGCAGGGCATATGAACTCAAATACTATGAACTCAAGGCTGGTCAAGTTGAGCCTGTGAAGTCAATGCCTATTAATTTTCGACATGTAAACCCAAATACTGTGAACTCAAGGCCTGTCAATTTTCTACATGTAAACCCAAATACTGTGAACTCAAGGCCTGTCAGTTTTCGACATGTAAACCCAAATACTGTGAACTCAAGGCCTGTTAATTTTCGTCATGTAAACCCAAATACTGTGAACTCAAGGCCTGTTAATTTTCTACATGTAAACCCAAATACTGTGAACTCAAGGCCTGTTAATTTTCGTCATGTAAACCCAAATACTGTGAACTCAAGGCCTGTTAATTTTCGTCATGTAAACCCAAATACTGTGAACTCAAGGCCTGTTAATTTTCGACATGTAAACCCAAATACTGTGAACTCAAGGCCTGTCAGTTTTCGACATGTAAACCCAAATACTGTGAACTCAAGGCCTGTCAATTTTCTACATGTAAACCCAAATACTGTGAACTCAAGGCCTGTTAAACCCAAATACTGTGAACTCAAGGCCTGACATTTTCGTCATGTAAACCCAAATACTGTGAACTCAAGGCCTGTTAATTTTCGCCATGTAAACCCAAATACTGTGAACTCAAGGCCTGTTAATTTTCGTCATGTAAACCCAAATACTGTGAACTCAAGGCCTGTTAATTTTCGTCATGTAAACCCAAATACTGTGAACTCAAGGCCTGTTAATTTTCGTCATGTAAACCCAAATACTGTGAACTCAAGGCCTGACAATTTTGTACATGTAAACCCAAATACTGTGAACTCAAGGCCTGTCAGTTTTCGACATGTAAACCCAAATACTGTGAACTCAAGGCCTGTCAATTTTCTACATGTAAACCCAAATACTGTGAACTCAAGGCCTGTTAAACCCAAATACTGTGAACTCAAGGCCTGACATTTTCGTCATGTAAACCCAAATACTGTGAACTCAAGGCCTGTTAATTTTCGCCATGTAAACCCAAATACTGTGAACTCAACCCTGTTAATTTTCGTCATGTAAACCCAAATACTATGAACTCGAGGCCTGTTAATTTTCAACATGTAAACCCAAATACTGTGAACTCAAAGCTTGCAAATTCAGGGCCTTTAAACCTATGGTTTTAGAATACAAGGCCTGAGCTTCTGAAGGTCTAAACACGCCAGACCTGATGATTCAAGGCCTGTGACTACTTACACTCCAGTATTGAATCTCCAAGTTGAGATATCTCTGGAAGATGAGCTTTTCATGTCTCTGTTCTGGTGAGTCCATAAGGGATGGTTCTGTACTACGAAGTTGAATTGGGGCTACAGTGTTAAAGTCTATCACAGTCATATCAGGTGCATCAAAGTCTTCTCTGAAACAGTGTAGAAACAGGATAATGATTAATACATTCCACCCTAGTAACGAGTATAATCGTCATTAACAAACAGTGTATCGGTGAAGAGTACACTTGTCCTATGCAAACAGTGTAGACCCTGATCAGAGGGCTCCTACAGGAGCCCTCTGATCAGTGTCTTCACTGTTTGTCATTTTGCAATATATTTTTAAACTGAACCCTAAATATTCCAAAATGGACTAGACATAGTTAGAAATAAGAAATGTCCATGAAAAGTTTCAGGGGTAAATGAGTTGAGAAACTACTAGCTTTAGATATGCAAAAATAACTTCTTTCCAATGTGTTTTTGTAAAAATGTTACTATGGCAATTGAGAAGTGCTTAAAAATAGATCCTTTCAAACTTTATTCCTTTCAATGCCATTACATCATCTGCTTGAAACAATGGTTCATGTTTTGGTAACTAAAATGATCCACAAGGGAACATAATAACCCATAAGAGTTACTTAGTGTTGAAAGAATTAACTTACATAATAACAAATGATATACTGAATTGTATATAAACATTGGAATGTATAAATAATCAAATTTTCAACAACTTGCAAAGTAAGACAATAACTTTCCAAAACATTAAAGCAACATTTACAGTAAAACCTTTCTATTACAACCACTAAATTGTGTTAATAATTAGGTGTTTATTACAGGCGACTGCTGAAAGCAAGGTGACAGCAAAACAGAAAGCTCCTTTAGAAGCTTTCTGTTCTGTAGTCACATTGCTTTAAGCTGCCACCTGTCTTTAATACAAATTAGCATTTTAGTGGTTGTAATAGAGAGGTTTTACTGTACATGTAAAGAAATGAAACTATTAAAGTTTTTGGATAAGCCAAACATATAAAATGCTAACAATCTAGGACTCTAGAAAGGAGGATTTTTTTTATATCTCCATTAAACCCTATGTTTTAACTACATTCATTATGTCATTGAACAATAATATTTGAGGGAGACAGGAGTTTGTGCTTTTGAAATATTCCTCTTATCTAGAACTTTAAAACCTCCAAACATTCAAAACTTACAAATCTTCAAATCTGTAATGAATAAATAAATATCCTATTTATTATTTAACAAATAATATTCCAACTCATAATTTCTGTTTACTATCAAACATGCATACTAACTGTATACAGCATTCAAGAAATATACTATGCATGTAAACAACTAGAAAGCTTTTGAATACATGTAAAAGTCTATAAATGTGTGCTGCATTAACCCTCTGACCTCTAATGATGAGTATATTCATCCTTAAAAACAGTGTGCATATGAAGAGTACACTTGTGCTATGTAAACAGTGCAGAACCAGATCATAGAGCTATGAAAGGAGCCCTCTGATCCATGGGGACACAACACAATTGATTTTCAACAAATTGTTACAAAATATTTATATAGAGACAAAGAGTACAACTTATTTTCAGTTTATTCTCACCCTACCTAAACAAAACTTGTCATATCGTGAATAATAATTTAATGAAACAACACTTTTGTTGCATTTCTGTCTAGCTAACATAATACCTTTCTATTAAAACAAAGCATAGATCAAACTGTAATCATGCAATTTCAACAGTAACTGCATCTACCCACTGAAACCGGCAGATTTTCTGGTGTAAGGACAAGGGTGCATCCTGTGCTAATATACAGTGGAGAATCGGTTATTCTTTCCCGTTTAAATGCAAACATACACAAACGCAAAGCACTAAAACGTAGAAAAGCACAACTTTTGGACAATTCTGATAACTTTTGTGTATCTTGGTGGCAAACAGTCTGATCTGGCTCCAAACTGTTTGCACTGCAAATAATAGTTTTAGCGTAAACGCGTTTATTGGGAAAGAATAACAGATTCTCCACTGTAGCATTGGCTACTACTGTACGCTTGTTAAGGTGCAATATCGAGCATGACAGTCATACAGTTGCATCGATATACACTTTTGGCACCGATCAAATCTTCTTTCTTCTTAAATCATTGTAACCAACAAGAAATTCACAGCTTTTTATCAACAATAAATATTTTTCGTATAGAGGCGGCCATCTATGTAATGTGACTGTCCACTTTATTCCATCTTCATAGGAGAAACTTTACTGTCAATGAAAACCTGTGATGGTTACAATAATTTCAAGAGGTAAGCAGATTTGATTGCATAATTACAGTTTGAGGTATACAGTTTTACTGTATGTACAAAAGCTATAAATATTGTGTATAAAAAGCAAAGCTGGATATATAACTAGAAAGAAGCAAAAGAGAGTTATACATATGATAAACAAAGAGAGACAGAGAAACAGAGAGTGCATCCTATAAAGACTAGCTGACTACACTAAGAGAGGCTTATATAGCTCTTTGAACACAATGGACCTGTTTAAAATATACTCACTACATTTACAAACAAAGTAGACCCATATCAAAGTGTTCCTATAGGATTCCTCTGATCTGGGTCTACACTGCTTGCTAATTTTGAGCAGTATTTATTAAACTACCCATAATTCCAAGTAGACTGGTTCATATTTTGGTAATTATAAAAAGATCCATAAGGGATCATAATAACCCACAAGAGTTACATAGTGTTGAAAGAGTTAATCCATACAATGC
The DNA here is from genome assembly GCA_922989275.2 of Gari tellinella. Taxonomy (NCBI): domain Eukaryota; kingdom Metazoa; phylum Mollusca; class Bivalvia; order Cardiida; family Psammobiidae; genus Gari; species Gari tellinella. The sequence continues at coordinate 5,348,786 of OV277871.1, forward strand.
TTAATTTTCAAATTGATCCCTATCTTTTTTAAAAATGGTCTGCAGATTGTCACTTGTTTCTGAGGTACATGTACGCAGCCATTATAATGAAGATTTTAATTACCTGAAAGAAATTAATAGCCTAGAAAATGTCAAAGGAAAATGAACCATCACCCATAAATTACCTCAACCTTGGATACTTAAGTCGTTTTTAATAATTTCTTCAGATGATAATTTTGAAAGAAATCTATTACAACCTTTTGGAGATAGTGTGCAGTATCGAAAATTTAACTAAAGCACATACAGTTAACTTTGTATTAAGTGATTACTGAATGAAGAAGCAAGAGAGAAGACTGCTTATTGCAGGGTTAAAGTAATGCAGAAAATTCCATTACATTCTAGGTGTTTTTGTTTTCATAGTTGCTATCCTGCAATATGCTCTTAATACTACAAAAAGTCAAATAAATCAATGCTACAAATGAACCTTCTTTTTAATGGTCACTCAATACTAGTTTGTAATCTAAAATCTAACCAAAGGCCATATGCAGTAGATTGAACCGCATCATGGTAAGAAAGGGATCTCAGGCATTGAAATAGCATAGATGGATCATGGAGAATAGTTGATGGACAAGCAGCATCTGAACATAAATCTAAATTGTGGACAAAACACTGTTGACCCTCTTAAAGTGGCTATAAAGTATGCTTTGAATAAAACTAAATGCAAACTCAAGTAAATGCAATTAAATGCAGAAAATGATAGTTTTCTTTGATAATGTAGATAAGTTATTTTATTCTGAGTGTCATACAGTTTGGAGGCTGATAAGATGTCAAATACTGGCTCCCAACTGTTTGCAAACGTTTGGTTGTAAAGGAATTGTAGCTCCCAACTGTTTGCAAACGTTTGGTTGTAAAGGAATTGTAGCTTAAAGAAGATTACAAGTAAGGCAGAATGTACCTTTCGGGCATTCTGCTTTACTTTAAACCTGTTTTGCAGGACCACTAAGCACAGGCTATGGGGTGAAGGGTTAACAAGTTTGAGCATTTCCAAATCTGTTCCAGACCTACACTTTTTTCAATGTCCTAGATCCCTTTATTTCTGATGATGTAGCTCAGAAGGAAATGTTTTCTGATTGGCCCACTACAGCTACAACCAGGTGCTCTGTATACTTACCTAATATTAATGGTTATTTATGAAACTAAAACATACAATCAAAACTGTTAGTTCACTGCACAACATTTACAGATATTAACCCTAGCTGTTTTAACACCGTTTGAGCCCTTATACAAGATACAAGAACATTGACAGATATTAACCCTAGCTGTTTTAACACCGTTTGAGCCCTTATACAAGATACAAGAAGCTTTTTTTTCAGTCAAAACCAACAAGTAACATTAGCTATATCAAACACATTTACCGACTATAGAAACATAAAACAATAACATTTAACACAGCCTGTGGCGGGTATATTCATCCTTAACAAACAGTGTACCGCAAAAGTGTGCACTTGTCCAAGGCAAACAGTGTATACCCAGATCTGATCACAGGGTTCGACATTGGCCTACGTCCGATAGACATTCACTAGTAACGGCGATGTTCGGTCTAGTGATCCCTCGCAGTTACTAACCCGAATGGTCTAGTTAAAATCTGAGGATGATTTTTTTAAATTCACGCATTTAGAAAATGACATCATTGTGTTCAAGCTAAAAATCCTACCCAGTTCGCCACTGTGGTTTCAGACAAGTAGGTTGCTAGCTCAGACCTCAAAACTGTTTCCGCATCTAAATAAAGCACGCAGTCGGGAAATCCTTGTTCTAAAATTAGCAGTAGTAACTATCCCGCAGTAATTAGGGCGATGAGTAAAATCCGGTTCAGTTACGAAAAATATCGGTGTGATTAATTGATCATCTCGCGCTATACTTAAAACACCTGATTGTGTTGATAACAGTTACGTTTTGAATGTTTTTAGAATTGGTCATTTTTAATTAGAAAGGTACAATATCCGAAAAGGTAACTGCAGTCTCAGTTTTTGGGATTGAAAATGACAATTTATTCTGCGAACCGATATTTCTCGGTAGTTACCGGATATTACACTTTCCCACGCTTTTCAGTACCATGATTGTCGTAAGTATCTTCAATGCAATTATTTTACCTAAAACACAATTTTGTATCAATTTTTACGTGCGAAACCGAAATCAATCCCAATTCTGATATATTATTTGTTTTGTTAACGAAAATATCCATTTTTCTGCCAAGTATAAGTACGACATTCAGCGAACGCTTTTTTGTTTGTGTACATCGTAACGTCAAATCATGTCAGATTTATTCAGCTTCGGTTTTAATGGTAAGAAAAAGGAAGAGAAAGGGGCGAGTACAGCTACGGCGGAGTCAAAGACACGCTATGAAAAGCAAAAAAGACAGAGAAAGTTTTGCGAAATTATTGAAGTTTACCAAAGATTCAGTTGTTTCTGTTTGGTCTACCAACTTTTTGGTCTGGTCTAGTAATGTTTGCAGGCTACAAGACCGAATGTCTAGTGGAAAAAAAAGTTAATGTCGAACCCTGGATCAGGGTCTGCACTATTTGTCAATTTTCAGTAAATTGTAACACGATGTGTTTGTAAAATACAATGCCCCCTAATGTGACCATGACCTCTAAATGACCTTGAACTTACACTGAGGTCGAGAGCTTCTCGAGTTGAGTACACATGTCAAATATAAAGTCTCTATCACATATAGTTTTAAAGTTATGGTCAAGCTGTGAACAGACGAACAAACAGACAGGGCAAACATAATATACACCCCCAACTTAGTTGTGTATGTGGCATTAAACACAACCACACTAGACTAATTGTCCATGAGAAGTGTCAGGGTTGAGTGAGTTAAGACACATAGCTCATTTATGTATGTCTTTATTAAAAGCCAATTTCATTATAGCAAACACTTACTTCTTTCCATACGTATAAACTTAGTGTTAAACATCCAAACTTTGCATCAGTCATAATATACATGTAGCAATAGAATGGTTAATTGATACACACACATCAAATTTTATAGTACAACACAAAATTATTTCAAATGTTATACATGTAGTAAGCTTTTGTTTCACGAAATAGAACTGCCAATCTTGTTCTGACAGACACAGACCTCTAAGAAAGCTGACTGCATAATGTAGAACAAGTGTTCCATCCTCAATAAATACTCCATTAAAAAGTTCCATACGTCATGACAATGGTTGCTTAATGCAAGATGAAAGTATCTTTCACTCTTTTTTAAGCAGTAACATGTCATAAAACACTTTAACAACTGTCTATTGGTAATTCATGATCCTATTTTTCTCCTCTAAAATGACCCTACCAAAATGTCCTTTTACATGAAATAAACAAAAATATAAGAATGTCCTGTGTCAAACTATCTACCAATTATCTTTCTGTGGATAACTTGGTTAAAAATTCATTAGTTTGGAACAAATTCAGAAAAAGCCAGACAATCAACTCTTTGCCAAGTATAGTTAACACAATATATTGAATGGTAGAAAAAGTACCAATCATATATTAAATCACAACATCTTCAACTTTGACAAATTTGAAAAATTACAGTTAAACCTCTCTATTGCGACCACTAAATTGTGTTAATTATTAGGTGTTTATGACAGGTGAGTACTTGAAGCAAAGTGACAATACAGAAACTTTAGGAACTTTCTGTTTTACTGTCAACTTGCTTTAAGCTGTTATCAAACAGTTTGGAGCCTGATCAGACACCGGGTAACCCGACATCTGATCTGGCTCCAAACTGTTTGCAATGGAAATGAAAGTTTTAGCGTAAACACGTTTAATGGGAAAGAATCATGTCTTTTCCACTGTAACTCTGGTTTAACTGTTACAACACAGGTTTAACTGTAACAACACAGGTTTATCTGTAACAGGTTTAACTGTTACAACACAGGTTTAACCATAACAACACAAGATTATCTGTAACAACACACGTTTAACTGTTACAACACAAGATTATCTGTAACAACACACGTTTAACTGTTACAACATAGGTTTATCTGTAACAATCAATACTTACTCTTCTTCCTCCTCCTCCTCTTCTACCTCTTCTTCGACATCCTTCCCCGCCTTCCGTGTTATCTGTCTCTTCTTCACCTTGTTCTGAGCAAACTGGGAATGACCCCATACCTCTTTCCTGTACAAGGCAACATGCTAGAGGTTGTACATTTAAACCTAGACACATAGTTCTAGCTATACTTATTGTTCAAGTACATGTAAAGGTACATGGCCCCATACCTATTTCCTGTACAAGACAACAAGGTAGAGGTACTGTAAAAATCCTAAATATTGGGACACACTGTGTAATTCATATAACAATCCTAAATATTGGGACATCCTGTTTAACTATTGTAACAATCTTAAATATTGGGTAGGAATGTCAAAGAATTCCTAAAACGGCATTCAAATATTCGAAAGTGCTATCCGAATAGTATTCGGATGTTCTGTTTTATGTACCTCAAATATCCTAGATCCTGTATACACAGCCTATGTTTCATGCATAGTAGTGGTATAGGTGTCTTAGTTACTACATATCCGCATATTAAACCTCTCTGGCGGAATAACATTGCATCATTTAGTCAAAGCAGACTTTGTTGTTTACATATATTCAAAAGATGCCTAGATATGATTTTATGGTGGTGATTTGCAAGGCAAATAATTTGTTTCGATTTACAATAAATCTGCTTTCTTGCGAGTAAGCATCATGGTACCATGATTAGAGCTCATTCGTAAAATTGACTTTGTCTCTTTCAGCGGTTCGAGTAACATATTTGAGGAAATAATAAAAGAGTTTTTATTTAAATAAAACGATATACGACTTTGTTATCACTTACTGATAAGTTATTACACCCAATTAACTGCTCCTGGACACACAGTTCGATCTATATGTATTTTCTCAAGTAAATAGCTTTTAAAATATTTTGTTGAAGAAATCCAAATCAAGGCATTTAGCTGATGAAATTGCGTATATATTGGCTGTGTATTCTGTTAGGCTATGTGTAAAGTTGGTAATTATACTTTTTTGTGCTTTTCTTTTCTTGATTGACAGTTTCTGTATGAATATCCAATCAGCATCGAATGCATTTACGTGACAAGATACTGTCAATCAGTATGATACCATGATTAGATAATCAATGGTTTATTTTAGGGTCTTAATCTTACATATTCGTGTATCGGTACTATTTGTCTGAAAGTACATGAAACCAATTAGTGGACCCCCTCTACTCAACTCCATCAGGGTCCGTGAATTATACACTGACGTAGTAGAAGTTTCAAACAAACGCAAACACAGTGGGATCTATAATCGTGTATTCTTTTTGTTTTTTAAAGTCTATACAGGTAAGCATTCTTTACACGCCTAAGTCGTCGAGTAACTATCACACATTGACACTTGTTGTAAAAACAAACAAAAAGCGGGATAAAAGGGATGTGATGAGATGTTTAACTAGCAATGCTTTATATAGCCCAATGTGGAATAGTACATTTATTTAAATAATTTTTTCTTACGAAAACAAAAATCTATAGTTTTGAAATTAGATCTCAATAGTGATCTTCTATCCGTATATTCGGTTAAGTATTCGACTATTCGTTGACATCCCTAATATATGTACCTGTATTGGGACATCCGGCATATAAAAAACAACATTGTTTTACATTTTCAACACTGTAGATGAAGGGGATTGAACAATGATGTAAAAATGGGGAATTCAAGCCCAATTCCTTATTCTTTCTTGTTTTAAACAAAATTAAACAAAAAAGAAATGCAATAAAATGTTGAAAATGGTTGATTTGTTTCTTAATGTAGACGATTTTGAGGCTTATCAGTTGCCAAGTTCCTTAAAATTGACTCAGAAGTGTTTGTAATAGCCATCTTTGTTTCAGCTAAAAAACATTTATCTGGAAAGAATGTATATCATACTTGTGACTGTTTCTATTCTCCTTGGATGTGAAGTAAGCTTTAGTGACCAAGTTATAGACCTTGTCTCCAATGTCTCGTTCCACATTGCTCCCAGTGGAAACAGTCTGAAAAGACAGGTAATTAGTGCTACAGATAAGGGGAGTATTTCAAAAATTAAAATCTTTATGTCTGCACCAAATCCTATGGTGTCACTACATATTAGAATAGTCTCGAAGAGACAATTCTAATGAGTAGTAGCACCATAGGGTTTGGTGCAGACATAAAAGAGAAACTGTTTACTCCAAAAAATCTGGAGGTCGCCAATATATAGATTCTTGATTTAGTGTGTACATGCACTGGACAATTTCTATACAGTGGGAAAGATGTTATTTTTCCCCATAATATGCATGCTAAAAACCTTTTGCCCACTGCAAACAGTATTGAAGCCAGATAAGCCGCCATGTTATCCGGCATCTGATCAGGTTCCAAACTGTTTGTCACTGGGATTAAACATAATGGTCAGCATTTCCAAATAATTGTTTTCTTCATTTTAGAGCACTGTGTTTAACTTCACTGAAAGAATACTTTCTCCAATGTAACAGTCTACAAAATAAGTGTTTTTGCTTTGGTCATATTTTCTATAGAAAATGAATTTGTATAAATTAAAAGCTAAGTAATTCTGTTATGTTACCTGACTTTGAAGTTTGAATGATTACAAAAGATAATGTCAACATTTAACCTATTACCCTATAATATAATATGAACTATCAATATATATCCTAGATGATGGTATCTTAAAGCAGACTGAAAGTAAAGCAGAATGCACTTTAAGGCACATTCTGCTTTACTTCAACCTCCTTTACCCATTACCCCACAGCCTGTTTCTAGTTTTGAAGACAGATGAATACTTAACCCATTACCCTATAGCTTGTTTATAGTTTTGAAGATAGGTGACCACTTAAAGCAGGTTGAAAGTAAAGCAGAATGTGCCTTAAGGCACATACTGCTTTACTTTCAGCCTGCTTTAAGCTAACATTTGCTTGAATATAGAAAATATTTCCTCTGGTAAATATCTATGAAGGTATAATTGGGAACTATTTTCTTTAATGTAAGAATGAATTAAAAGCGTAAAAAGATGTATATATGTGGTATAGGGTTAAAGCAGGTTGAAAGTAAAGCATACTGCGCCTTAAGGTGCATTCTGCTTTACGTTCAGCCTGCTTTAAGCTTCTATCTACTAGGATAAAGAAAATATTTCTTACGATACATACTTCTAACTGTATAATATGGAACTATTTTCTTCATTGAAGGAATAAAATAAAGGCGTAAAAAAGAGTTTATTTATTTATTGGATAATGGGTTAAGTGGTCATCCATCTTCAAAATTAGAAACATACTTTGGGGTAATGTGTTTTCACATTGTGGTATATTGTCAAATACTGCACATGGATCTTCAATTAGGTGGTCACTTAACCCATTGCAGAATAGACTGTTTCTAGTTTTGAAGCACTTAAGCAGGTTGAAAGTAAAGCAAATTGGGCCTACAGGCACTTTCTTCATTACTTTCTGTCTGCTTTAAGCTACAATCTGCTAGAATATAGAAACTTTTTCTTATTGTGCATATTCACGACTGTATATAGTGGAAGTATTTTCATTAGTGGAAGAATAAGATACATATGATACATCTCCTAGTGTTGAAGTATGCCTTACCTCAGCCTCTGACATCAGCATACTATCAGTCATGTTTCTAAATGTTCCATACATATGATACATCTCCTTGATCACCCCTGAGATCATGTCTCCTGTCACCTATAAAAACACAAGGTAAACATATTCAAACTCCCGAAATTCGAAATCTCTTAAGTCAAACATACCCGTATTTCAAAGTTAAAACATGGCTTACCCTTAAGTCAAACATAACAGTATTTCAAAGTTAAAACATTGCTAGTTAGCCACGTTATATATAATTTAGACATATGGGTAACTCGATGATGTGTATGGAAGTGCCAGGATCCAGAGGGAGAGGGAGGCCGAGGAAGACTTGGTTGGAATGTGTCGAGGCTGACATTAAGACATGCAGCCTCGACGGCATTGATCCGCAAAATAGAGAAGCCTGGAGGTTAGGTGTGGGAAACTCTAGCCGCCTGCTGCCTACCCCTGTAGGGACACCCGCAGCAGTTGAAAAATAAACTCAGGATTTAGTTAGTAGTTAGTAGTTTGACGTAAGCAAGATTAAGTCATCCAAATTCAACTTACAGAATACATATTATTTTGATTTAAACGAGTTCCAAGTATTGCATTTTCACCGTATGTATTGTACCCTTCACATGTACACTGTTTGTAAATAATGAGTATACTTGTCCCTTGGGTTGAATGTGTTAACCCTAATTCAAGGGGTTCAAGTACACTGTTTGTAAATGACGAGTATACTCATCAATAGAGTTGAATGTGTTAATCCTAATTCAAGGGATTCAAGTACACTGTTTGTAAATGACGAGTATACTCATCAATAGAGTTGAATGTGTTAACCCTAATTCAAGGGATTCAAGTACACTGTTTGTAAATGACGAGTATACTCATCAATAGAGTTGAATGTGTTAATCCTAATTCAAGGGATTCAAGTACACTGTTTGTAAATGACGAGTATACTCATCAATAGAGTTGAATGTGTTAACCCTAATTCAAGGGATTCAAGTACACTGTTTGTAAATGACGAGTATACTCATCAATAGAGTTGAATGTGTTAATCCTTATTCAAGGGATTCAAGTCACAATCAAGTGTAAACTCTACTACATGTATATGGTTACTCACGTCCAACTGGATACCCTCGGCCATCAACTGAACAGCTCTCTTCTCAGCCAGGGCCTCTGACTGTCTTATCTTCCATTGTCTGTCCTCATGTAACATGGCTCTAAAAGAGAACTGTCCATGAAAACTACTAGTCATTTTGGGCTAGCCTGTGGGGACTAACTTCAGCTCCATTCACTGTTCAGATGTTGAAACTATCTCTGTTAAGCACAGTTAACCCCATATTGTCTCCTTTGATCTATACAACGCTCACCGAACAACTACCCAATTCAGAAGCAAGCAAATACCGCCGTTTTTTCTCCAGAGTTTTGACTCTGACCCGAGATGGCATACTTACATGTATCTAGTACAGTAGAATGACAGTTTAACCAATTACCCCATAAATACAACTTTTTATACCTTTAATTAATTCCTCTACTGAAGAAAATGGTTCCAATTTATACTGTCACAAATAAAAATCATAAGAAATATTTTCTATATTCTAGCAGATAATAGCTTAAAGCAGGCTAAAAGTAAAGCAGAATGCGCCTTAAGGCGCATTCTGCTTCACTTTCAACCTGGTTTAAGTGGTCACATATCTTCAAAACTAGAAACAGGCTATGGGGTAATGGGTTTAAACAAGATGAATGTGTTAAACAGAGAAAACTTAACATTAGAGGTATGTTTAAAAGTGTGACGTCTGACAAAATCATAGACCCATTCATGATGTCCTTGTTTCCTCGTTTATGACTTACTTATAGGTGCCTTTCTCCAGAATATCATCGTGGTCAAAGTATAGGTTGAGAAAATCCTCCACAACATCTTTAACAATATCCCGACACTGAAATAACAGATCACATGATATCAGCGCTCCATATAAGAGGGAGTAAACTGAACAAATCCAACATTTTCTCACTCATTTCAGCACCAAATTCTATGGTGTTACTACTCATTAGAATCATCTCGAAGAGTAGTGACACCATAGGGTTTAAAACAGAAATAAAGATTTTAGTTTTTGAAATACTCCCCTTATCTGGAGCCCTGCACAATATCCATATAAACATTTGGTCATCACAGTCAGGCCAAGTACATTCTAAATAGTTCCATGTAAAACCCTCTCCTTCATTCTAATTCATACAAGTTGTCTGTATATCAAATCAATAAAGCATACAAAATGTACATACAAATTATTTGTGTAAGGCTTGTCACTGCTTAAAGCAAAATGAAAGTAAAGCAGAAAACTCCCAACAGAACATTGAATCCTAATTTAAGTGTGTTCATCAGGAAGGTGGGGGGGGGGGGGGGGGGGGGCAATTTTGCAGTTTGCAGTGGAAAGGGGTAAGAAGGGCTACATACCATCAAGAAGTCCTCAATTTGCCAGGGCTCATAACTCTGCACACCCAGCTCACCATTGTAAGGTTTCCTGTAGTAGTCATAGTGATGCTGCAAGTCTTCCCTGTAAGATAATACCGGTAGTTTAAATAATTACAGTAAAACCTCTCTATTACGACCACTAAATTATGTTAATTATTAGGGTGTTTACGATAGGTGACCGCTTAAAGCAAGGTGACAGTGAAACAGAAAGCTCCTATAGGAGCTTTCTGTTTCACTGTAACCTTGTTTTAAGCTGTCACCTGTCTATTATACACTCAATTAGCCTTCGTTTTAGTGGTCGTAATAGAGAGGTTTTACTGTATATAGATGTCATTCTAGCATTAACCCCTTTACTGATGTTGTAGGTCTTCCCTGTAAGGAAATAGTTGAAACATATAAATCTCATTCTGATATTAACCCTCTACTCTATAGCTGGTTTCTTTGTTTTAAAGACAGGTGAACACTTAAAGCAGGTTGAAAGTAAAGCAGAATGCACTAAAGATTAATTCTGCTTTATTTTAAGCCTGCTTTAAGCTACCATCTGCTAGGATACAGGAACTATTTCAAATTTTACATATTCATTACTGTATAAAATATAACTTTTTTCTTCAGTGGTGGAATTAATTGCATAAAAAGGCCTATCTATGAAGTAAAGAGTTTATTAGATTTTACTGTATAATACCTCATCTTCCATATTTTAGTCATGGTGTCCGGCATCTGGTTGACAGCATTCTTGATGAGACTGTCAACCCCTTGCACTTCACGGCCCATTTCAGGAACCGGCCTCTCTCGACTTCCACCTCTACCTGTAGTATATAACAGAGAAATTGTTACACACCATTATGAACCAGGGGCCTGTTTCATAAAACTTTGTACGAAAAATGTTGTTGTAAGTCAGATTATAAAAGTCTCAAGTTTTATGAAACAGGCCCCAGCAGTACTGTATTTTAGCATTACATGTATAGTTAAAACTGTACACAACGTAACTCTTTCAACACCATGGACCTGTTTAAAACACACTCATTATATTTGCAAAAGTGTAGCCCCAGATCAGTGTACTCTTCACAGGTACACTGTAAAGGACACATATACAGTTTTATATACATCTCTAGGGGTTAACGGGTGTAGCAGCTATATTGAACACAACAAATAAATATTTGGCGAAATTTTCATGTCTAGACTTAAATACATGTGAGTACATAAAGAATGTACTGATACATTTAATCCTACATCATTTCTCATAAATATTCATGTGCTATTAATATCACTACATTTGCATATATTCAAATGCAACAGGTCAAGGTTCAAGGCCATTTCATGTATAGCAGTTCAGTCTAACACTATTCATACATAATAAACCTATACCTACACCTGCTTACAAGAACTTAACCCTATCCTCCATAGTCATATGTCTAACTCACTTTAATAAAACTGTTTTTATGGCAGGTTGCTGCTTAAATTAAGATGAAAGTAAAGCAGAAAGCTCCTGTAGGAGCTTTCTGCTTTACTTTCATCTTGATTTAAGGTTCCACCTGTATTTAACCATATTAAAAAATATTGATGTGTGTCACTTATTAGGAGCAGGCAAAGGAATGCTAAGGCATTTCTTTGGAGGAAAAGGGTTAAGATGAATTTGCACAATAAAATTGATCCAGATCAGACAAAATGAATCTAACTGGATTGATCAATACACAACTGTTTGCCATGCAAATGTTTTAGTTTTTTAAATGAAACTTTAAATGAAACTTGAAAAACAAACCCAGATGACGACTTGAGAATTAGATGATGTTATAGCAAGAGAAAGGGTTGAATTCAACTGCTATTTACATTTCTCCCACAGGTCTTTTGTATTCTTTGCATAGCTATACCCTTTCTCATGCTAATAACATACGTGTATATTGATGTTGGACTTTTTACAAGAAAGACAACTTGTTTTCAAAGCAAAATTTATTTTTGAATTTTTTTTTTTACATTTTTAGCATGAACAGGGTTTTTGTTAACAATATGTGTCTGTAATTAAAACCTTAAATCGAGAAGCTTGACATCAGATCTGGATCGTTACTGTTTGACACTCAGTAAACTATCATTTTCTACACACCAAATACAAGAATTGAAGAATATGAATGCCCATGAAGATCTAAATCACCTAAAAGCTTATGTGAGGATATAAAGCCTCCATTGACTGGGAAATATTGACAAAATTCAATACCAAAATTTAATACAGTAAAACCTTTGTCAATCTAGCTAAAGCTTGAAAGAAGACTCATAGACTGATAGCAAAACAGAAGTTTAATGCAGAAAAAAAGTAATGCAGAAAGCTCCTGTAGGAGCTTTCTGCATTACTTTTGTCCTGCATTAAGAACCCACAAGATTTTACAGACATCCATGCTTGTTTATTAAACAAGTACTAACCACAGGTTTGACTATACCAAGGGAATGTTTACCTATCAATTGAACATTGAAGCTGTTGAATGCTAGATTTACAAAATTATTCAAATCAATTTGAAATCAGACGATATACCGTTATATGCTAAATATACCGTGGTGAAGGCGTTATTCTTTGTTGATAAATGCTTTTATGCTGAATCACTTGTAGCTTGATCAGATGCAGGGTAACCCGGCATCTGATCAGACTCCAAACTATTTGTCACTAAGATTGAAAAAATCCTCATCATTTTCAAGACATTGCTATTTTCTACATTTCTTTGCTTTTCATTTTGTTTAAACAGGAAAGAGAAACATCTCCTTCACTGTATCGTCATATGTTAAACATTTGCAATAAACCTATTCAGTTATTCAATCCTAACTCTTGTGTGTGCCTGTATACAAAATCAACAACCCCCACCACTCAAAAGAAGACAGGTATTGGGCTTAAACAGGATGAAAGTAAAGTAGAAAGCTCCAGTAGGAGATTTGCTTTACTTTCACCTTACTTTAGTTAGCATCTGTTCTGAGCAATTTTAAACATTAACCCCATAGCCTGTTTCTAATTTTGAAAACAGGTGACCACTTAAAGCAGGTTGAAAGTAAAGCAGAATGCACCTTAAGGTGCATTCTGCTTGACTTTCAACCTGCTTTAAGCTACCTTTAGCTAGGATATAGAAAATATTTCTTATAAATGGTATATATTCATGACTGTATAAAGTGGAACTGTTTTTTTCAGAGGAGGAATAAATCAAAAGCGCTAATAGGCACTTCTACGAGGTATAGGGTTATAAAGCTTTATCCTGAGTGGTCATAAACATTATGATTTGTACAGGTAAGGAAAAAGTCACTAAAACTGTTTAAGATATTTAGGAAATCATTTCACACTTTTCACTGACATATAGAATTTTCTAGGTGAAAACAAACAAACAAATTCTCATTAAAGAAAAATGAAACTTTATATTGAAACAGGACTATTCTTTTTAATGTTTGGTTAAATCCATTTTAACCAAAATAAACAAACTACTAGAGTCGTAGAGAGCACATTACAATGACAAATATATTTATGTCCAAATGTTAAATCAGCACTTATACCTATGGTATTAAGAGTCAATAATCCTACAATATAGAGAGTAAATAATCAATAATTATCAATACAAGACTTTCAAGACTGTCTTAACCCTTTGAACCCTAGTCCCGCATATAGGCGTCTTTTTCAAACAGTGAACATGTGAATAGAACACTTGTCCTATGCAAACAGTGAAGACCCAGATCAGAGGGCTCCGAAAGGAGCCCTCTGATCAGGGTCTTCACTGTTTGTCATAATGCCAAACATTGACAAAAACAACCCTTGAAAGTCAGAAATGGACTAGACTTAAATGGAAACTGGAATTGTCCATTAAAAGCTTCAGGGAGGAAAGTGTTAACCCCTATTTACAATAAAAATCCTAAAAATTGGGACACCCTTTGTAGCTGCTGTAACAATCACAAAAGTTGAACTATATGCTTTTATCACACAGTAATTTGTCCAAAAGGTGCAAACTTGCATTGAAAACATTGTAGATCCAGATCAGACTGCTCCTTCAAGAGCAGTCTGATCAGGATCTACACTGTTTGTTAATGCCTGTCTGCCCCAATACTTTTTAGATTCATTATGGTATGCTTATAAAATATCACCTGCTTTTAGAACGTCATGACAAAGTAAAAATGTTCATTTTCTTTCTGTAAAAACATCCAGAAGAGTTTGGATCCTAATTTGTTGCAAAGATAATTTAATTTTTTTTGTCAATTGCCAGTCTTGTCATTTTAAAGTAAAAACAGATCAATCACTTTTAGCTATACAAAGAAATAATTCAGACTCTTGAATATTTTCTATATTGGTAAACATTTTGGTAAAACAGTTGATTGATTGATTTTATTTTGGCAATAGTTAACCCTTTCCTCTATAGCCATCAGTCCAAATCATCTACATGTGTACACTAGTTTAACCCATTACCCCATAAACATGCCTTTTTATGCCTTTAATTAATTCCTCTACTGAAGAAAATAGTTCCAATTTATACTGTCAAAAATAAAATTCATAAAAAATATGTTCTATATTCTAGCAGATACCGGTAATTAGCTTAAAGCAGGCTTTTAGTGGTCACATATCTTTAAAAATAGAAACAGGCTATGGGGTAATGGGTGAACACTTTTAACCCATATAATAGACTGTTTCTAAATTTGAAGACAGTTGATCATTTTCAGCCTGCTTTAAGCTACTATCTGCTAGTATATAGAAACTTATTCTTATGGTGCATATTCATTACTGTTTAAATTGGAACTATTTTTTCAAGGTGGAATAAATCAAAGGCAGCAGAAAGGGGTATTTAAAGTGTAAAGGTTAATGCAAGTTGAAAGTAAAGCAAAATGATCCTAAAAGAGCTTTCTGCTTTACTTTCACCTTCCTTTAAGCTGCCATTTGTATTCAATATATAAATAAATATTCAATTGTGGCTGTCATTTGGTAGAATAGGTAGAGGTACTCAAATGCGCTTCTATTGAGGAAAGTGTTTAACCATTACCCCATAGCTTGTTTTTAGCTTTGAAGACAGGTAATAACTTAAAGCAGGTTGAAGGTAAAAGCAGGATGCGCCTTAACCGATTCCCCCATAAATACACCTTTTTACGCCTATAATTTATTCTTCCACTGAAGAAAAGAGTTCCCTTTTATACAGTCATAAATATGTATCATAAGAAATACTTTTATAACCTAGTAGATAATAGCTTAAAACAGGCTGAAAGTAAAGCAGAATGTGCCTTAAGGCACATTTTGCTTTACTTTCAACCTGCTTTAAGTGATCACCTGTCCTCAAAACTAGAAACAGGCTATGGAGTAATGGGTTAAGGCACATTCTACTTTACTCTCAACCTGCTTTAAGCTACTATCTGCTACCGCTAGAATAAAGAAAATATTTCTTACTGTCCATATTTATTACTGTTTAAAGTGGAACTATATTCCTCAGCTGAGAAATAAATTAAAGGCTAAAAAAGCGTATATAAGGGTTAAACAGTTCAGATCAAGATGAATCAGACACCAAGTAATTATGTTTCAATCAAAACTTTCTGATGTTCTGTCACATATTTTCAAAACGGTATTCGGAACTGAGCATTGCTACAGATTACTTTTACCAGACTTAAACTGCAATCCTAAGTTTAATAAGGATTTTAGCACTATAAGAGTCGGTTTTCAGTTTTTTGAGAATGTGGTGAAACATAACTATTCAAAATGAAAACAAACACCTTTTACATTTTGAATAACAGCTTTATTCAAGCAAACGTTAACAAAGCATCTAATCTAAACAATATTGTACAGTATACCACCATTTAACCCCCACCCCCCTGGGGCGATGCCAAATAAGGGTTTAAAGCAGGCTGAAGTAAAGTAGAATGCTCTTTATTCCTTTCCCTCATACAAGCACCTTTTAGTGCATTTAATTTATTTCTCCACTGAAGAAAATAGTTCCAATTGATACAGTCATGAACATGTACCATAAGAAGTATTTTTAAATCCTAGCAGTTAATAGCTTAAAGCAGGCTGAAAGTAAAGCAGAATGTTCCTTCAAAACTTTACACAGGTTATCGGGTAATGGGTTAAGGAGCATTCTGCTTTGCTTTTCATCCTACTTTAAGCAACCATCTTTCTCCAATACTGAAAACAAGATATAGTGGAAAGGGTTAAAGTGTTATGTTTTCTGAATAGTTTTAGGGAGATGGGGAGGGGGTGGGGGAGGAGCATTTTTTAGATGGGTAACACTATGTAAATAGGAGTATACTGCCAGATAAAAGACTTGAACAAAACAAAAACTTGGGACAAATTGCAGAAAAAGAGCAGTATCTGATCTGGGTTAATCCTTTCCTCCGCAGCAACACCTTTTAACCAATTACGCCCTAAATACGCCTTTTTATACCTTTTCTTTATTCCTCCACTTAAGAAAATAGTTCCAATTTATACAGTCATAAATATGTATCATAAGAAATAATTTCTATATTATAGTAGGTGGTAGCTTAAAGCAGGCTGAAAGTAAAGCAGAATGCGCCTTAAGGCACATTCGCCTTAAGGCACATTCTGCTTTACTTTCAACCTGCTTTAAGTGGTCACCTGTCTTCAAAACTTGAAACAGGCTATGGGGTAATGGGTAAAAGGCCTTTACATTTATGTCTATGTCATATTCTTCATTGCAATTAATTTTTATGCTTCTACTCTTGTCCTAATGATTTTTCCTATATTATCACCACTGAGAGCATAAAGCTGACTGAAAGTATATGAGAAAGCTTCTTCAAGAACTTTCTGCTTTACTTTCAGTCTGCTTTAACTACCTGTCACAAACACTAAAATATAATTGAGAAAAGCGTGTTCATCAGTTTAGCTATTACCAGACACAACAACACTATCTTTTCTTCCCCTTTTAAACAATTTCTATGTTTCTAATTTTTATCTACGCAGCCATTTGATTTTGGTGTTTAATGTCTGCAATTTTTTGGACCTATTATCCTTTTTACCCATTTAGCCATACTGACTCATATTGACACATAATGCAATATTCTCATACTGACTCATTTTGACACGCTATAATCCACTAGCTTGTATTGAGATAAGCATTGATAATTGTTGAAAAGATCCCAATTCTTCCTTGCTGAACAGGGATTGCACTATATAACTTGTTTCCTGCATAATAATTCGATGGCCAAACTGCTTGTCAAATGTGTATGTCTCATGTATACTACATGTACTATCAAAAAAGTTCACACTTATAATTTTTTCTTTCTATAAACATATTAAATGCAGAAAAGTGTTATATAAGAACAGGCTGCCATAAGTTGATCATGAAAATTCCTAATATTTCCAAATTTCTATTTTTCAATTGCAGTTACTTAAAGCAGGTTAAAATGCATTAAAAGCTGAAGCCTGTATGTTGAACTACAATTCTGTCATCTCTTGAAGGACTGCTTAACCCTTTACCCCATAGCCTGTTTCCAGTTTAGAAGAGAAGTGACCACTTATAGCAGGTTGAAAGTAAAGTTGAATGTGCCTTAAGGCACATTCTGCTATAATTTCAGTCTGCTTTAAGCTACCATCTGCTAGGATGAAAATCCGAAGAAATGGCAGCCCTGTAAGAAGAAATGTTTATCATAAGTTTCCACCGAGAGTTCTGTACCTTTGTAACAGGGGATCTGGATATGATGGCACTGCTCTGAATTTTACTTTAGTTCCTGCCTTTACACGTGGGTCCAGTGGGGCAGAAGTCTTTCTATTCCTTGGAGGAAAATACCTGAACCTATCTGAGTAATAACCTGTTGAACTTTCTTCAGTTTCTGCTTGACGTACACCGGTATAATCCACTGATGTTACACGATGGGTGTCTTTCAGTCTCTTTTCATATGGTCTGTAATCGCTATGCAAAGCACCAAATTTAAATGACTCTATAAAAGTGTTATTTTTGCGGTCTTTTTTCTTTGACTGCTTTTTCCATTTCCCCTTTAACTCAGGTTTTCTATCAAGACGATTACCAAGCAATATTTTCTGCTCCCTATATGATGCATGCTCAGGCATGGAGTAAGGCATGTAGTAAGCAGACCTGTGGTGTTTGGCGGGTTGCTTCTGATTTGCTGTAAAGTTTAAAAATGCTTGAACTGTTTCATCCTGCTGTTCAATATCAACTCCCTCCAATACCGCACTGTTATACCTTTCTAACATACCGGAATTATCCTCAATAGGCATAGGAACAAACTTCACTCTCAATTTCCAGTTCTTACCACCATGATACTCCTGTGATTTGGTCTTATATACCTGTGACACTTTCACCTGTCCGTTTTTGTATTCATACACGGGTGCAGGTTCAGGTATTACTGGAGGATTCTGTTCAAGTGGATAAGAAAAAGGCGGCTTACCATCGGGTGTCATTGTATTCTGTAGAACTCTCCTCTGCTCCTCAACAATCTGTCGAGCCTCTTGCAGTCTCCGGCGCTCTTTGTCTAAATATCTGAGAAAAAAAGGAATCAACATTATAATCTTTCAATTAACCCATTACCCCATAAATACGCCTTTTATGCCATTAATTTATTCCTCCACTAAAGAAAATAATTCCAATTTATACAGTCATACACATGCACAATAAAAAAATATTTTTGATATTTTAGAACAGATTAGCTTAAAGCAGGCTGAAAATAAAGCAGAATGCGCCTTAAGACGCATTCTGTTTTATTTTCAACCTGCTTTAAGTGGTCACCTATTTTCAAAACTAGATACAGGCAGCTGAGGCTATGGGGTAATGGGTTAATCTCCATAAAATGTGTAGTCAAACTTTGTAAAGGCACTGTTATATTATGACAAAGACAGATGGAAAGTCTTTAACCCATTACCCCATAGCCTGTTTCTGGTATTGATGATAGGTGACCACTAAAAGCAGGTTGAAAGTAAAGCAGAATGCACCTATTTTCAAAACTAGAATCAGTCTATGGAGAAATGGATATTTCTTAATAATACAGGATCTGAGTGTCAAACAGTTTGGACCCTGATAAGACGCAGTGTTACGCGGTGTCTTGTCAGGATCTAAACTGTTTGCACAGATAATCAGGATAATAGTGTGCAAAGAGTTAACCCTTTCCTAATAGAAATGAGCTGTGCCATGACAAAACCTGCCTTATTGCATAGCAAACAGTGTAGATCAAGACCAGTCGCCGCATCTTTGACGCGGTGGCTGGTCTTGATCTACCCTGTTTGACACCCGTAATCATCTAAAGCACTGTTACATATATTTAGCAGTATTATCTACGTTTTTTGTAATGTAGAAAAACTCAGATGCAGAGCCTATGATGACAACTGTGTTTGGTCGGTACAATGTTTTCAATGCAATAAGGCAGGTTTTGTCATGACACGGCTCAAATACTTCTTCATGTTTCTTTTCTAACTATCTTATAAATATCTCAGAGCTCTATTAAGGGGAGTATTTTAGAAACTAAAATTTTCATTTCTGCATTAAACCATATAGTGTCTCTACTCATTAGAATCATCTTTTCAAGACGATTCTAAAGAGTAGTAACAGCATAGTATTTGGTGCTGAAATGAGTGACAGAATGTTTGATTTGTTCGGTTTACTCCCTCTTTATTATCTATGGAGCCTTGTATCCAAATGATAAGAACTAAGGAGAGTTACAGTAGAGAAGACGTTATTTTTTCCCCATTTAGATTGAAGTAAATGCAAAAACATAAAATTGAGAAAGTGACTTTTTGAAAATGTTGATCAGAGTGGCAAACAGTTTGCATCCAGGTCAGATGCAGGGTCTGGCTCTGAACAGTTTGCAATAGACATAAGTGTTTTTTAGCATTAACTCATTATTCCCTGAAACTTCCAATGGACAATTCCAGTTTGCAATAAAAGCAGGTCCATTTTAGACTTTTTAGGGTTGTTTTTTGTAATAAATGGTGTTAATCAGGGGCTTTACTGTTTGCATAGGACAAGCGTACTCTTCACAGGTACACATTTGGTAAAGGACGCATATATGCGTCACTAGGGCTCAATGAGTTAACACATTCAACCCTAGCGATGAGTATACTTGTCATTAGCAATAAGTGTACCTGTGAATAATACACTTGTCCAATGCAAACAGTGTAGACCCTGATCAATTAGCAGTAAATGGCAGAAAACAACCCTAAATAACATAAAATGGATTAAACTTAATTGGAAACTTGAATTATCTATTACAAGTTTCAGGGGTGAATGAGTTAACAAATTTATTGGAAAAGAATAATGTCTTCTCGATTGTACTGTAGAACTAACTATAGTAGACCCGATAAGAGAAACAATTGTTCAAATTGTGAATACATTCTGAAATTTGGCACAGTGATTTATTGGGGTGTCAAAAATATGAAATATAAGGGTAGCCAAAAATCTGAGCCGGGGAAGGCGGCCATTTTGGAATTCAAAGTGGCGGACCCAAAATTTACGATTTTAGAGCACTCACTTGGCTTTGATGGCGGCCTCTTGCTGTTTGGCTGAGAACTCCTTGGTTCTTTGTTGTATCACATTATGGACTAACCTCCTGTCTTTGTCTGGGGTTACATTCCTGTCTGAATATAACAAACAAATACAACGTCAGTTCAACATGACAACCCTTTCCCTTATACAGTAAAACCTCTCTAATACAGACACTAAAATGAAAGCCAATTAACTGCATAAGAGACAGGCAACAGTCTAAAGCAAAGTAAATGTAAAACAGAAAGCTCCTGAAGGAGCTTTCTGTTGACGTTCACCTTGCTTTATGCAGTCATTTGTCTTAAAGACCTTATAATTAACACCATTTAGTGCACAGTCCTAGGCCCTCTCTTATTCCTGGCCTACATCAATGACCTTCATGAATGTGTCAGCTCAAGCTGTGGTCTATTCGCAGACGATTCCCTGCTATACAGGAATATCACCTCCCAGGCCGACGCAGACCTCCTACAGGAAGATCTCAACAAGCTCCAGGAATGGGAGAGGGACTGGATGATGGATTTTAACGCAGACAAGTGTGAGGTACTTCGAATCTCCAACAAGCGTAGAAACATCAAGGCATCGTACACCATCCATGGACAGACTCTGCTGATGACCAAGAAGGCCAAGTACCTTGGAGCAGTTCTAACACCAAACATGACCTGGAATGCCCATGTCGACATGACAACCCAAAAAGCTAACAACACCCTCGCCTTCCTCCGAAGAAACCTTGGATCCTGCCCGCGTTCGACTAAAGAAGCCAGCTACAAGGCCCTAGTCCGCCCACAACTGGAATATGCCTCCACAGTATGGGACCCCAGCACCAAGGCCCTGGTCAACCGAGTCGAGATGGTCCAACGCCGTGCTGCCAGATATGTCACTGGGAATTACCACAGAACAAGCAGCGTTGGAGCCATGCTCGACTCCCTTGGCTGGGATAGTCTTCAACAAAGAAGAATGGAAGCCAAGGCGGCGATGATGTACCAGATCGTCCACGGACACATCGCCATCTGTGTACCTTCAACCCTCCACCCTCAAGGAGCATCGACAAGAGGTCACAGCCTTCGGTTCATTCCCCAGTTCTGCCGGACCCAGACTATGAAGACGTCATTTTTCCCCACCACGGCAACCCTGTGGAACAGACTGCCAGAGAGCCTAGTAGCGGCCCCCAGCCTAGAGACCTTTAAGGTTGGGATCTCTGCAGCCTTCCATTAATCATCTCATCCAGTTTTATCATCTTTTAACCTTGGACCCTCCGTCACACATTGTACATACCATTTACATATTTTGGTGCGAGTATGCTGCAGATTGCGGCCCTGCACGACACAAAGAAGAAGAAGATTATAATAGAATGTTATGTTATTGAACATAACTGGTGCTTCTCTAAGTTGTTCGAAGACACCTTAAATTTTCCAGTTACTCTCTAAGCCAAGTGTTCACATTCAAACCTACAACTGTGTATTCTTACCAAGTGGGGATGTATTTCCATACAGTCTCTCCATTTCACTTTTCAGAAGTCTTGGACTGCTGTTCCTGCTATTTCTTTCCTGAAAAATAAACACAGTAAACCCTTTACTCCATCGATACACTTTTTACGTATCTCTTTTCCTCCACTGAAAAAATTGGTTCCATTTTTTACAGTAATGAATGTGCAACTGAAGAAATATTTGCCTATATCCTAGCAGATGGTAGCTTAATGCAGGCTGAAAGTAAAGCCTTAACTCTTTGAACCCTAGTCCCGCATATATGCATCCTTTTCAAGCAGTGTACATGTGAATAGTACACTTGTCCTATGCAAACAGTGAAGACCCAGATCAGAGGGCTCCGAAAGGAGCCCTCTGATCAGGGTCTTCACTGTTTGTCATAATGCCAAACATTGACAAAAACAACCCTTAAAAGTCAGAAATGGACTAGACAAAAATGGAAACTGGAATTGTTCATTTAAAGTTTCAGGGAGGAAAGAGTTAAGGCACATTTTGCTTTACTTTCAACCTGTCTTCAAAGCTAAAAACAGACTATGCCGTATAGGGTTAAATGAATGTGCAGTCAGACTTGTGCGACTCCTTTCCCCTATAGTAACACATTTTGATGTCTTTAGAAATTACTTTTCATGCTTATAACATGTCCTGGTAAATACCAAATGGAATTTTTTACCAGCATTCAGACAGATGGATACATAAAGCAGGCTGAAAGTAAAGCAGAAATCTCCTTTAGGAGCTTTCTGCTTCACTTTCAGTCTGCTTTATGCAACCATCTGTCTTCAATACTGAATACAAGCTATGGAGGAGGGTTTAAACTTTGAACAAACCATGACTCTGTCGTGTATCTCTTTCTTCTCATTCTCCTTCCTCTCCAGTACCTCTAGTTTCCTCATCAGTTCACCCCTCTCTCTATTACCAGACTGCATATGGTCCAGTTGATGCTGTAGTTCATCCAGTTTACGCTGACCCACGGCTGAACGGTCAGACGGTACCCCGTACCAGTGATCCGTGGGTGTGACTTGATGTCTGTTAGACATCATGATGACATGGATTAAAGCTCACAGCATCCTGAAATGAAATAGACAAGACATTAACAAATCTTTATCTCTTTTCAGGGCTCCAGATAAGAGGGAGTAAACTGAACAAATCCTATGTTGTGACTACTCATTAGAATCGTCTCGAAGAGACACCAAAGGGTTTAATGCAGAAATTGAGATTTTAGTTTTCGAAATACTTCCTTTTTCGTGAGCTCTGTCTTAAATTCTCAACATTATTAATCGCATTATGATATCTTTCCTATAACGCTATATAATGCCTACGGTAAGTTAAAGTCCTACCTTATTGTGGTTAATGGACTCAAATGAAAATACACTGATAGTGTTGAAAACAGGTGGCAGCTTAACATAATTATGATGGAATCATTAGTAAAGCAGAATCTCTTAAATAAGAGCTAGATATAGAGCTTTCTGCTTCACATTCATCTTTCTCTACACAGCCACCTGCCTTGACCTCAGCAGTACTGTATATCCCTTTAATATTCCATAGCCTGTTTCTACTATTGAAAGTACGTTACCACTAACAGCAGTTAAAAGTAAAGCAGAATGTGTTTTAATGTGCACTCTGCTTTACTTTCTGCCTGCTTTAAGCTTCCATCTGCTAGGAAGTAATCATTCAAGTAATGAATATTTCCTTTGGTGCACATTCATAATTGAATAAAATGGAACTATTTTCTTCAGTGAAGGAATGGATTAAATATGTAAGAAGGTGTATCTATGGATCGATCAGTAAAGAGATATGCAATAACGATTTGATATAAAGTAGAGCCCCTCTAATACAACTACTAAAATAAATTATTTTGGGGATGTTTAAGGCAGGTTAGTGACTGCTTTAAGCAAGATGAAAGTAAAGCAGAAATCTCCTGCAGGAGCTTTATGCTTTACTTTCATCTTGCTTTAAGCTGTCACTTGTCACTAATACCATCAATAAGTCCTCTTTTAAGTGGTTGTAGGAGCTTTCTGTTTTACTATTGTCTTGCTTTAAGCCTGCCATAACCCATTACCCCATAAATACGCTTTTTAAGTTTTTTACGCCCCTTATTCATTTATTCACTGAAGAAATTATTTCAAATTTATGTAGTAATGAATATGTATAATAAGAAATATTTTCTATATTCTAGTAGATGGCAGCTTAAAGCAGGCTTAAAATAAGGTAGAATGCGCATTAAGGCACATTCTGCTTTTCTTTCAACCTGCTTTAAGTGGTCACCTCTTTTCAAAACTAGAAATACTCCTGCTATGAGATAATGGGTTAAACATTACAGTGTCTCTTACAAATCCTCAACACCAGACTAACAATTTCTTTTTTCTTTTTTTTTCAAAATGCAACGAAATATTGTAAGCCTGTAAATGTTTCTATAGAAATGTTAAAAAATTGTACACTCCATAATTATTACCTTCTATGGTACAATTAAGTCTTCATTGTTCTACTCTCCAAGAATATTTGTTGTCTTCTTCACATTTTATATAGCTACATGACTGTAATATCCAATTATTCCAATACGTAAATTATTCTTAATAGCTTCATCTCTGTAGATATATTCATAAATCTATCTCAACTTAGGGTCGATAAACTCCAATTTAAAGCACCTCTGACTGTACCAATAAAGCTTTCATTGAAATGGGCTTTGACAAAACTCAGACCGACATCGAGCGCATTGGCAGATACATAAACACTAAGGACAAGCTATGATTGAAAGGGTTAACCCTTTACCCCATAGCATGTTCTAGTTTTGAAGACTGGTGACCACTTATAGCAGGTTGAAAGTAAAGCAGAAAAGCTTTACATGCAGCCTGCTTTAAGCTACCAACTGCTAGGATATAGAAAATATTTCTTTTGGTACATGTTTATGACTATACATCAGTCTGAATTATTTTCGTCTGGGGTGGAATAAATTAAATGCGCTAAAAGGTGCATCTATGAGGGAAAGGGTAAAGTGTAGATCTGCTATTGGAATTATTTATTTAGTAGACTAGTACAGTATAACCAGCCTTAACCCATTATATTACCCCATAACCTGTTTTTAGATTTGAAGACAGGTGACCACTTAAAGCAGCTTGAAATAAAGCAGAATGTGCCTTTTACTTTCCGCCTGCTTTAAGCTACCATCTGAAAAAATATAGGTAATATTTATTATGGTACATTTTCCTGACTGTATAAATTGGAGCTATTTTCTTAACCCTTTACCCCAAAGCCTGTTTCAAATTTTGAAGACATGAGATCACTTAAAGCAGGCTGAAAGTAAAGCAGAATGTGCCTTAAGGCACATTCTGCTTTACTTTCAGCCTGCTTTTAAGCTACCATCTACTAGGATATTGGAAATATTTTGTATGGTACATGTTTATGACAGTATCAATTTGAACTATTTTCTTGAGTGGATGAATAAACTAAATGTGTTAAAAGGCGCTTCTATGTGGGAAAAGGTTTATTAATTAAGCAGCAGAATAAACTAGAATACTGACCAGTGTCAGAAAGGGCCCCACAAAGGGAGTCAGGAGGAGAAAGGCACAAGATAAAACTGCAGATTTTATACTAATAAACATTTTCAGCAAGTTTTGTAAAGATCCAATATAAAAATTTAAATGTTTGTGTTAAGAGAGCGGACAAGGCTGAAACAGTCAATTGTTTTATAATTCAAGGAAAATAACTCTGAATTGCCTTATGAGATTTGAGTAGTTATGGAACTTGGCTTAGATTTCATACCAATAAACATTTTCAGCAAGTTTAGTGAGGATCAGATAAAAACAGTTGTTTCAGTAAGGGAGCGGACAAGGATTAAACAGCCATCTTTTAATAATTGAAGGGCAATAACTCTGATGTGCCATAGGCATTTGGGTTATTATCATACTTGACCTAGATTATTTACCAATAAACATTTTCAGTAAGTTTGATGAATATCCAATACAAGATAGTTTTGTTAGAAAGTGGACAAGGCTGAAACAGCCATTTTTTAATAATTCAAGGGCAATAACTCCAACATGCTTTATGCGATTTGGGTAATTATTGAACTTGGCCTAGATTTTATACCAATACACATTTTCAGCAGGTTTGGTGAAGATTGGATAAAAACTACTTGAGTTACAGGGCGGACAAGGCTGATACAGCCATTTTTTAACAATTCAAGGGCAATAACTCCAACATGCCTAAGGCAATTTGGATAATTATCAATCTTGGCCTAGACATTATACCAATACACATTTTCATTAAGTTTAGTGAAGATTGGATAAAAACTACTTGAGTTAGAGAGCGGACAAGGCTGAAACAGCCTTTTTTTAATGATTCAAGGGCAATTACTCCAACATGCTTTAGGCGATTTGAGTAATTATCAAACTTGGCCTAGATTTTATACTAATACACATTTTCATTAAGTTTGGTGAAGATTGGATAAAAACTACTCAAGTTAGAGAGCGGACAAGGCTGAAATAGCCATTTTTTAATAATTCAAGGGCAATTACTCCAACATGCCTTATGTGATTTGAGTAATTATCGAACTTGGCCTAGATTTTATACCAATATACATTTTCAGCAAGTTTGGTGAAGATTGGATAAAAACAACTTGAGTTAGAGAGCGGACAAGGCTGAAACAGCCATTTTTTAATAATTCAAGGGCAATAACTCCAACATGCTTTATGCAATTTGGGTAATTATTGAACTTGGCCTACTGTCCTTTTCACTCAGCTCTGTCACTCGATTTTTATCGATTTTTATTTTATTTTAAACAATTTCAGCTTTGTACCTACATGAGCCGATCAGGTCGTTTTTTACGAACTCACATGCAAAGTTTGAGTAATATCGGGCCGTGAGTAGGGAGATATCCTAAATAAATAGTTTTTTCCTATAGTAAACTTGGGATCAGCTGTGTTTGCAAATGGCCGTTGTGTGTTTTAATATTCCTTTTAACAACACCTTCAAAATAGCGATGTAAAAATCTATTTTTATCTTAATTTCACGTTTAGATTACCATTCACGGATTGACAATATCATTTTTATGTTTTATTTTAATAGGCCTTCTCCACCTCTGTAAAAATAGACTGTCCCACAACGTCACACACTATTCACAAAGTCAGCCATTTTGTAAACAACTGAGGCCTATTTCACTATGGGGAAAATACATTTTTCACGATCATTTTTCATTCACAGCCTGGATAAATCTGAAACTTTACATGTGAGTTCGTAAAAAACAATCTGATTGTCTCTTGCAGGTACAAAGCTGATATTATTGGAAACAAAAAAAATCTCGATAAAAATTGAGTGACAGAGCTGAGTGAAATGGACAGTAGATTTTATACCAATACACATTTTCAGCAGGTTTGGTGAAGATTGGATAAAAACTACCTGAGTTAGAGAGCGGACAAGGCTGATACAGCCATTTTTTAATAATTCAAGGGCAATAACTCCAACATGCTTTATGCGATTTGGGTAATTATCGAACTTGGCCTAGATATTATACTAATACACATTTTCAGCAAGTTTGGTGAAGATTGGATAAAAATTACTTGACTTAGAGAGCGGACAAGGAAAAGTGTGACAGACTGACAGACAGACTGACTGACTGACAAGGCGATTACTATAGGGCACCCACCTCTCGGTGGGGGCCCTAATTAAATGCGCTAAAAGGTGCTTCTATCGAGGAAAGGGTTAAGTGACAAAACAGTATAGAAGAATTTAGATCTGAAACTCGTTACCCTATAGCCAGTATCAGTTTTCAAGACAGGTAACCACTTAAAGCACTAAGCAGAATTGAAAGTAAAGTAGTAGGCTTTATTAGCTACCATCTGCTAGAATATATATTGCATACCCATGACTGTATAAAGTGGAACTGTTTTCTTCAGTAGAGGAATAAATTAAAGGCATAAAATGCATATTTAAATTATGGAGTCATTCTGGAGTTAAGCCCTTTAACCCATTACCCCATAAATACGCCCTTTAACTCCTTTAATTTATTCTTCCCCTGCAGAATATAGTTCCAATTTATACAGTCATGAATATTCATCATAAGAAATGTTTTATATATCCTGGCAGATGATAGCTTAAAGCAGGCTGAAAGTAAAGCAGAATGCTCCTTAAGGTGCATTCTGCTTTATTTCAACCTTCTTTAAGTGGTCACATATTTTCAATACTAGAAACAGACTATGGGGTAATGGGTTTAAAGTGAACACGTGCCTGTAGCCCTGTACATAAATGTACATAAATGATATAGTCATTACTTTCATTCTGCATTAATCTGCTACCCACCTGTAAGACTGATCAACTTGCTTTGTGAGGTTTTAGTGTATACAACATTGATCATATTCAAATGTTACACATAGACCTGTATAGAAGTACACCGTTTTCAATGGCTTATTCAATAAGTCTTGACACACATGAATATTTATAAATTACTGCAAATCAGAGTAAATGGCCCATCAAAATGGTTTTATTCACCCATTACTCCATAAATATGCATTTTAATGCCTTTAATGCATTCCCCATGCACTGAAGAAAGTAGTTCCACTTTATACAGTTATGAATATTAACCCTAAGATTTTGTTTCTATATCCTAGTATAATTGTAGCTTAAGGTAGCTCGTAGGTGAGCTTGTTTTTCATGAAAGGTGTTACTAAACTTTGCTTGAAGAATTATACTAGTCTAAGAAACAATATGTGGCAATTTAGGCAAAATCTATTGATTGCTCTTTTTGTAACAACAGCCTGGAATTTTTACGAGAAAATATTTCTCAAAAATTGAATAAAGCTTATGACTATAAGTTTTGTGCAATAACTTGTTAACAACATTTATTACAAGAAAATCAAAACACATTTTAAATAAAGGTGTTCAAAAAAAGGTTATCAACTATCTAAATTTGGCAAAATGCTAATTTTCATAAAAACTTGAATCACAAAAAATGACTCATTCAATGTATTGTAATTACAGATTTTCTTTTAAAAATTGGGAAATTTGATGCTCGGATACAGTTATACCTCCCTGAAATGAAATTCTGTCATTAATATGCAGTATTAGTTATTCATTTTTTAAAAAATTTAATGGGCAAGATCTTTGAAATGTTGAAAAAAGAACAGATACAAAAGGATGGATATTTAAAGCTTCAATGTGTGGTTTGATAGTTTGGTCAAATCTTTAATTCGGATTTTATTGACTTGTTAGTCATTAAACCAAAACTTAATTGACATATATAATTGGACAGTATATAGTGAACACTTATTATAACCAATGAAGACTAAACATAACATGTCCCTTGATCACTGCCTTATGCACTGACAAGTCAATAAAATCGGACAGTACATTTTCAAAAAAAGTTTTGGATCAAATGGGACTCAAAGCTAGGGCCTGAGGATTGCTAGTCAATTACTCTACCAACTGAGCTATCGAGGAAGACACTGACGCTTATCAACCTTTTCTTTTTCTAATTTTCTAGAATAAGCACAACCGAACAAGAGCTGTCGGAGAACAGCAAAGCTCGCCTAAAAAAACCTTTCTTAAATAGGTAACTATCAATAGAAAAGTGTATCAGTACATTGATATTCAAGCCACAGGGAACCTCCATTCCAAATTTAAGCTTCCTAATTCAAATATGTCATGTAGTATAAGTGCATTCCAATACTTAATCCATAACTAACTTTGAAATTTCAGTCCCAAAACTCTAAGTCCACAAAAGGTTAAATTTTGACTAAATTTAAACTTTTTTTTATATTTTAATTATAAAACATCAATGTTCAACCCTCAGGGCACCTCCATTCAAAATATCAGCTTCCTTACACAAACATTTCATGTAGTATTAGTGCATTACAACACTTACCCCAAAACTTAAACCATGAGAAATCAGCCAAAAACCTAAGTCCACAAAAGGGGAAATTTTGAATAAATTTAAACTTTATTTTAAATTTTAACTACATAACATCAATGTTCAACCCACAAGGCACCTCCATTCAAAATATCTGCTTCCTCATGCAAATATTTCATGAAGTATTAGTGCATTACAACACTTACCCCAAAACTTTAACCATGAAAAACCAACGCCGACGCCGGGGTGATTCCATAAGTCCCCCCCCATTCTCTGAATAGGCGAGCTAAAAAGCCTACATCGTTGAGATGCATTTCAGCTTGCCTGCAAGAAATCTTTGACATGCGAGGGGCCTCAATTTAAAGCAGACTGAAAGTAAAGCAGAATGTGCCTTACAGGCATTCTGCTTAATTTTCAACCTGTTTTAACCCTTTGAACCCTAGTCCCGCATAGAGGCGTCCTTTTCAAACAGTATACATGTGAAAAGTGCACTTGTCCTATGCAAACAGTGAATACCCAGATCAGAGGGCTCCTTACGGAACCCTCTGATCTGGGTCTTCACTGTTTGTCAAAATGCAAAAATTTGACAAAAACAACCCTTAAAGGTCAGAAATGGACTAGACTAAAATGGAAACTTGGATTGTCCATTTGAAGTTTTAGGGAGGAAAGAGTTAAGTGGTAACCTGTCTTCAAAACTAGAAAGAGGCTATTGGTTAACAGGTGAATATACCACTAATTGTATAATTGTAACTGCCTTTCACCTGGAAGTCAACAGTGAAGCAATAATAAGTTTGCATGTCATCAAACAGATCAAATGTGTTCAAAGATACACTTTTCTTTGCGTGTAAAGGCAGCCTGTAATACACAAGGAGCTGACACACATGAGTCTGGAAAGCCCAAGATGACATGGAAACAGTTGACAGAGAAGGGTTGCAGAGATTGGAACCTTGCTGCAATCGACCCCAAGAGAGAGAGACACACACACCTGGAGATCAGGTATAAGATATCTGCCAAGTGTGCAGTAAGCCAGCTGACTGAAAGGGGGCCCACTGATGTAGATCTATATTGCTCAAACCTGCACTGTAATGAAAAATCTGGTGATAATGATGATTTATAAATCTGCCAAAAATAATGATTAAACCAAACATCAAAATTTAATTAAAAACTATTGAGCATTAAACACTGACACACTGATTTAATTTGTGGACTTTGCATCACCAGATGTATATTATATATTGTTTCCATGTTTAAGACAGGTGGCTGATTAAAGGCGATTTCTATTTAACAAAAGAGCATGCAAGATATATAAACCTACTTGAGAATAGCTGCAGATCGAGGACAAATATCTTGTAGGTGAAAAATGTTTCACATATGAAAGAAGTTTAATTTATTGGCATATCATAAAGGTACCTATTTGATTTTTATGTCCGAGTGTAATATTGACTTAAACAAATCCAAATAAATCTGACATAAAAACTGAGTAGTTCTACTAAGATGAAATAAGATTGAACCGTTCTAGTGGTAATACTTAATCACAAACCCTCAGTCCAATATTTAACTCTTTCTCCAATAGAAAATGAAAAGTTACTAAAATTAAGGCTTTGTCAAGTTACAGATATAGCTGGAACTGACAAATGACATTGAACTGGCTAACAATATTTACTTACGTCTGTGTTTAGCTTTTCCAAAACTTGATACAACCAATATATTTTCCTGTTTATGTTATTTTCGATGTTGTAATATGATAAGTGTACATACAATCTATCAGGGCTCCAGATAAGGGGAGTTTATGCATGACTGTATTTCAACAAGGCCACCGCAAGCGGCAACATGTGACATCAGACCAGGACCAAAATCAATAAGTGTCTTTCCTGTCAGAAAGCTAAGTATAAAATTTAGTTTGAATAAGGCAACTAATATAATCTGAGAAGCAGTTTGAGCCACAGGTGCCTGTATCGTGAGAAGAAAAAAAAATGTTGAAATTTTTACGTGCACCATTGGAACTGTACCCAGAGCCGGTCAATTTATCCTGACACTGACGAACCAGTTGTAATGCTGACCTGAAATCCTGAGCGCCACGGAGGGAAGCCATTACTACCAATTTTCAAGTATTTGGTTTGACCTGGCTTGGGATTGAACCCCCAACTTCCCGCACTGCAAGCCGTCTCGACGCTCTACCTCTGACTCTGAGCTATACAGGAGGTCTAACACTAAGCCACGCAGCCATTTTTGTGATCGATATCTTAGGATAGATGCGGAATACAATTGTAATATATAAAATTGCTTTCTGTGCGAAATCACCATTGGGATAACTATGTAACTAATTGTAGGCGAGCTGGTCCAAAGGCAATTTAAATCGGTTACTAGAATAACCGGAATACACCTTAATTATGAGATACCTATTATGGATCATAACACAGTTTCAGATGATGTATATACACATTTTATGTACTAATTTATTAAATTTGCAAAGGAAATATGCATTTGTGGGTTATAAATGGTTTTTCTGTTGAAATCGAAACCGAAATCTACTTTTTAAGGTATCATGTACACATACGTGAGAGACTGAGAGTTACACTGTACAATAGAGACATTTTTTTCCTCTAATTTGCCTACTTTTACTCTTATATCCTAGCTACAGGTATTAAGAAACAACACACAGTGTGACAGATGTCAGGTTCCACCACATTTAGTATTTTTAGACTGTTTTTGAAAAAAGTTCAAGCCACAAAATTGGCGGAATTTCAGCTTTTTGCATTAAATTCAACACGACTACTAAATCTTTGTTTTCGCAACATCTAGACTTATTCGAACACTTTTAATTTATCTGAAAGTGTGCGGATAACCCTTTTTTAAATAAAAACAGCCTTTACCTGTAGGAAAAATATTAAAACAGCAAAAATCACCCTTGACGTCTGTCCATGGTGGTAGTTGTTCTCAATGAAAAAAATGCATTTCTGACAATTTTCACCCCAAACAGCCTTTTTTCTGCTAAAAGAGCTTTAAAACAAAGATGACAGCTCTGAATAACATGGAATACATGCATTTGCAGTGAAAAAAAATATGAAAAAATATGTTTAGGACAGGTTTTAAGGAAAAGTGACAACCCATTGGTCTTGGACCTGGGTCGCAAATGACCAGGGTGGGCCATCACTGACCCCGTTTTCTAATCAAGAAATACAAGAAATCAACATATTGTGTACCAAGACCTGCAAACCTAGTGACATTCAGCTTAAACATAACTTCAAAACGTTCACTAGACAAGAACCGAGCTTTTCAACAGCATTTATGCAAAAAAGTGTACATCGGCCACGTGCTCAATCCGCGGCAGACACAATTTCAAGCAAAAAACCACTTTTCTAGCCAAAATAATTACCTGATGTAGTCTCAAACACCTTTTCAACCATCATGTATTCATAAAATCCCCCAAATAGCACTCTATTATCAAAACAAACTGTGACGTCATTTTCCGGGAATATCTCTCTTAGGGCCACCAAAACGTCTCTCCTATATAACTTATATAAAATGCGTCATTTCCAAGGTCCAAAAAATACCATTTTTATTCCAACCACAGGTGCCACCCTATATTTCCCACAAAGATACACCCTTGCACAAGTGAAAAATGCAGAGAAAACAGGGGGTCATGTGGCATATAAGAAAATTCTCTTGGCTTCAGTGACATGACTGGTGTTTTGCTACATTTTGAAATAGGCACCCGCTAAAACAGGGACATGTCACCTCAGCTCAAATAATTTCTCCAAAAACCCATCTATCATGACAGAAAGTCTTTGTATCTATTCTCTAGCATCCATGTATTACATAAAAGGCTCAAAACAGTACATATTTCTTGACAAAAAGCTATTCTGAGGCAAAAAGTTTGGCACTATTTCTTTGCCGGACTTCTTTCGACTACACCATGAAGCACTTCCGGTCTATTTGGTGGCCCTATACCTATAAAGTAGGGGCGTGTTCGATTATCAGTTCTAGAACTGTTTGGAACGATTCCATGGAATTAGTAAATCAAGTAAAAACGGAATTGAACCCTTGCAGATATGGTAGTCTGGTTCCCTGCTTAGTATAACTTTGCTGTCGAAGCGTTGGCAAATTGTGCCGGGAACCGTGATGATACTTCACAATTCTGCTCACACCATCTCCTTGAACAGAACTGATAGAACAGTTCTGGAATTGAATTCCGGACCATTCGATTTCGATTCTGTCAATTCCGTCAATTCCTGACTGATAATCGGAATCCGGGTCAAATCGGCCCGGGTCAAATCGGTCCAAAAATTAGCCGGGTCAAATTGGCCCAATATTGTAGGTATAGCGGACATATTTCCTTATTGACTGAACTTGATTTATTGGTTCAGTTTTTTAAGTTTGGACAGAGAAATATTGACAAGAGTGTCAAATTGTTTGGATTTTGATCAGATATGGAATGCAGTATCCAGATATATTTGAAATTATTGTCGCTTATCAAAAATATACGAACACAGTTTGGATCCTGATTAGACGCTGTGCTTTGTTTTAAGCTTTGTCAGTTGCTTTTAATACTGCAGATCAATAAGATATATGGAGGCACTAATATTAAATAATACATACCCTACAATCAGCTGAGCTATGTGCGAAAGTGCCCAATGTGTCGCCAAAAGTGTTATTGCAGCCACTACATTAATTGTTAGTTTGCAGTAAAGGTGTTAATTGATGTTTGACATGTTGTTGTGACAGTTAATCAGTTATCACTTCACTGTCTTCACACGTCGTTATTTGCCAACAGTTTTGATTCTAATGAGACACGTAATAGGGTTCTGACTAGGATCAAAACTTTTTTTCTGATGTTAAAACACAAAATAAAAATTGAGAAATAAAAGCAGACGACGACTGCATGTGACATCTTAAGAGATCAGGTAAACTTAACTTATAGATCTGTTTCCAACCTGTATCCAAAATGATAGTGTATACACATTTGATGTGTTTTTGTTGTCGTGTGTTTTTTGTTTTACTATAGCCTCGTTGACTTATTTAGTTAAATTGCAGTTTACACAATTTCTGAATATCAGATTGCATTATAGATCTACTTAATTTAATTCACGTACGACATTATTTAAGTTTAATTTTAATTCTTCATTTTCAGTTGTCACTGATATGTATCAATGTAACTTAAGTAATACAAATAACACGTAAAGGTCAAAAAGTGATATACCGTAACCAACACAAAAATTTAAAATGGGCCGATTTGACTCGGGGTCCGATTTGGTTTTGGGCCGATTTGACCCGTTACCGATAATCGAACACGCACTATATTTCGGTTACGATTTCAACAGAAAAAACCCATTTATAACCCACAAATTGCATATTTCCTTACACACAATGTGTAAATACATCATCTGAAACTGTTTTATGAACCATAATAGGTATATTCAGATGTATTTCGGTGTATTCCGGTGTATTCCGGTTATTTTAGTAACCCGGCGAAATCACCTGCACCCGTTTTGACACCCGTGGGGCGTTTTGATTCATTGAGATTCTTCTTGTTTTAGAAGACATGTACAGGCCTACGGGTTTATGTCATAGAAAACAATACCTTAGCACTAACAACACACGTGTCTATCCTATTTAATGAATTATGTACGTCAGATCAGTTATAATCACTTCCGACCTGCAAACATCGGAATTTCGTCAGCCATCTTTCAACAACTTTCGCTACCCAGGTGAGGAGTAAATATCGATTTTTGATTGGATGAAAATTCTTTACAAGGGAGCGTACTCTTCAAACATTTGCTACTCTCTTTATCAAACCTTCAAAACTGAAGGCTAGAGGCGATGTTGTTCCAATTTTCAAGTGATGCTTGCTACTTTTCCGTTGTTTTTATTATTATTAAAAAAGGACACACATTTGCAGTAAAGCCAAACACTATACTCGTTATTAACAAACAGTGTATATTTGACGAGTATCCAGTACACACAGCGTATACCCGGACCAGAGGGCTCCTTAAAGGAAGCAGTCCTCTGATCAGGGTCTGCACTGTTTGTTATTTTGCTTAACACCGACAAAACCAAC
The DNA here is from genome assembly GCA_922989275.2 of Gari tellinella. NCBI lineage: Eukaryota > Metazoa > Mollusca > Bivalvia > Cardiida > Psammobiidae > Gari > Gari tellinella. The sequence continues at coordinate 5,384,682 of OV277871.1, forward strand.
CATACTTAATTGGAGGGATTAAATGATAAAGATAGATGGATAGAGAGAGAGACAGAGACAAAGAGAGAGAGAGAGAGAGAGACAGACAGACAGACAGACAGACAGAGACAGACAGACAGTCAAACAGACAGACAGACAGAGACACACACAGAGAGACAAAGAGAGAGAAAGACAGAGAGATAGACAGAGGGAGATACAGAGAGAGAGAGAGAGACAGAGAAAGAGAAACAGAGAGAGATAGGGAGAGAGAGAGGGAGAGAGAGAGAGAGAGAGAAAGAGAGATGGATACAGAGATAGAGACAGACACACAGAGAGATATAGAGAGACAGAGCGACAGAGAGAGACAGAGAGAGATACAGAGAGATAGTGAGAGTGACAGACAGAGAGATAGAGAGAGTGACAGAGACAGAGAGACAGAGAAATACAGAGAAAGACAGAGATGAGAGACATATATAGACATAGAAAGACAGATACATAGACAGAGAGAGACACTCAGACAGTAGGACAGACAGATACAGACAGAGAGAGAGAGAGAGAGAGAGGGAGAGAGAGAGAGAGAGAAAGGAAGCAGTCCTCTGATCAGGGTCTGCACTGTTCGTTATTTTGCTTAACACCGACAAAACCAACCATACTTAATTGGAGGGATTAAATGATAAAGATAGATGGATAGAGAGAGAGAGAGAGAGAGAGAGAGAGAGAGAGAGAGACATACAGACAGACAAACAGACAGACAGACAGAGACAAAGAGAGAGAGAGAGAGACAGACATACAGAGAAATAGACAGACAGAGACAGATGCAGAGAGAGTGGGAGAGAGAGAGACAGACAGAGAGAGATAGACAGAGAGAGACACAGAGAGACAGAGACACACAGACAGACAGACAGACAGACAGACGGACGGACGGACAGACATACAGGCAGACAAACATACAGACATAGTCAGACAGACCGACAAATAGGCAGAGAGTAAGAGGGAGAGATTGTAACAGAAACACAGAGAGAAAGAGAGAGTGTATTACATTTGTAATGAAAAGAAGTAGCATTCATTAGTACTTCATTAGTACATGACTACATAATACTACATGACTTGAATAACCCTATCTCTTTTTAAACAACATTCAATATCTACATTCAATCTTACATTCAGCGACCACTTATTGAAGTACATGTATCATGCAAGTCGAAATGACAATTAAGTGACTTTGAGAAAAACAGCAGACGACAGTTTTAAGCAGACGATATTGCAAAAGTGAAAGTGTTAGGCATATAATTGTCTTGTTTGAGGAACAGAGGCAAGGGTCGTTGTAAGGAGGGAGTCGTTGTTGGGAGGGCCGTTGTAGAGAGGGAACGCTGAATAAGCATATGCTCCTATTGGAGAGATCTGCCCCTTAATTATGGGATCGGGCCAATGTAAAGGTCAATACCAGCACTCTACATAGAGGGGTCGGCCATTTTCGTCAACTGATGGACTGTACCGAACCTTATTCGCGTTTTATAAATGCTAAAACATTATGTTCACTGTATACAGTCGGGAGCCAGACCTGGGGCACGGGGTACGATCACACTCCAAACCTTTTCAATTTGCTATTCAGATTAAAATAACCCTTTCACTCTCAATGACGTTGCGCATTTTGCAAACAGTTTTGATCCTAATCAGACGCCGCGTCAGGATCAAAACTGTTTGTCTCTTGTTTTTGAAATTACATCAGTTATACTGCCTTTAATAAAACCTTGAAACGATATGACAGATAACAAAATTGAAGCAGACGACAATATGGCGGTGCAGGGGTAAAAACATCCCGATATATTTGATCATAAAATGGTTATCAAAATCCAGTCAATTTCTAGATTTTATTTCATTGCGTATGCGTTTAAACGGGAAATACTAGCGTCTTCTCCACTATAAATTGGACTCTGGTCATTCGGATAAGATGTTAAAAGAATGATTACAGGATTAACTCAATCAAACTGGTACACTGTATATATGCAAATACAGTAAACCCTCTCTATTGCGACCACTAAATTAGATTACTTATTATGGTGTTTACGATAGGTGACCGCTTAAAGCAAGGTGACAGTGAAACGGAAAGCTCATAGGAGCTTTCTGTTTCACTGTCACCTTGCTTTAAGCTGCCACCTCTCTATTATACAATCAATAAGCATTCGTTTTAGTGGTCGTTATAGCGAGGTTTTACTGTATATTTTTGTACAAGTTTGATTGAGTTAATCATTCTTTTATTTGCATAATATAAAATGTACTACATGTAATTGAAATACATGAGACCTTTATATTCGTTGGTTAGTGAAATGACGTGGCATGTCTTTACACAGATTCTTGACCTGGACACCTGAAAAATGATATTGGAGTAAGTACATGCCTCAAGGTTAAGAAGCGTTTGAGTTGAGTCTGAGATCGTTCTCAAGCATGTATAATGAAACCCCTCTAAACCGGACATGTGTGGGGACAATATACAATGTAAATGTCCGGTTTAGAGGGGTTTCCGGTTTAAAGAGGTTTTAACCCATATGTAATTGTTTCTAGTAGGGAAGATAGCTGATCACTTTTAAACAACAGATTGAAAGTCAAGCAGAATGCATTCTGCTTTACTTTCAACCTGCTTTAAACTAGCACCTGCTAGAATATAAAAAGTATTTCTTTTAAGTTAAAATAAAGAAGGGTTTGAAACGGGACCAAAGTTTTTGTCCGGTTTAGAGAGAATTCCGGTATTTAGAGGTTCCGGTTTAGAGGGGTTTTACTGTAATTGGTCGGATTTCAGCACAAGTCTGACCAATGAAATGTTTAAGAACGATCTCAGACTCAACACAAACGCTTTATTGCAGCATCCCAGCCAAAGTGGATATTTCAAGTACTAACTTTCTTATATGTCCACCAAACACTTTGCTGTGACCATTCATTAGAATCGCCAGGGTCCAAACAGTTTGACTCTCATTTTGATATTTCTTAGGTGATTTGACAGCGGGCGGCCCGCATCTCGAGTTCCGGAAATGCTGATGATTTTCACGTGATCTTTTCGGCACGTGCTTATGCTAGAAGATTTACATAAAGAAAAGTTTGATAAGCGTCAGTGTCTTCTTTGTTAGCGCAATCGGTAGGTTCTAGATTCGAGTCCCATGCGATTCATTTTTTTTCTTCAAATAAATTGTCCGATTTTATTGACTAGTTAGTCCATAAGGCAGTGATTAAAGGACATGCTTTGTTTAGCCACAAATGTAATAATGAGTAATATCAGATACAAGTACATTGTATAGTCAAGTAACAACTAAACTTTGTGAGGATTTATAGCCTATATGACAGGAGGCAGCTAATGCTAAAATCTAGACCCTAAAGAAGTTTTACGCATTACCTTTGTCATGCATTAAGCAGTCACCTGTCTTTAAAGATCTACAGACTAGCGTATTCAATGGTCCATTGATACAGGTGTATGATTTTTTAGCTCGACTTTTTCGAAAAGTCGAGCTATTGTCGTCACCCTGTCGTCTGCGTCTGTTAAGATTTTTGCTTACGGTTTTTGTAAGAGTTGATGTCTCAATAACTATCAAAGGTATCCATTTGAAGTTCAGTATCAAAAGGGCAACTCATAACAACAAGGCAGATAACCCTGGGATTTGTCATATTAGAGTAATCGCCCTTGTTTTATTTACTTCAAAATTGTACATTAACATTTCTAAATAACTATGAAAGATATTAACTTGAAACTTGGAATACTTGTTCAGTATCAAAAGGGCAACTCATTACAATAAGGCAGGTAACCCTGGGATTTGTCATTTCAGAGTTATTACCCTTGTTTTATTTACTTAAAAATTGTAAATTAATATATTTAAATAACTATGAAAGTTATTAACTTGAAACTTGGAATAGTTAATCAGTATCGAAAGGACAACTAATTACAACAAGGTAGGTAACCCTGGGATTTGTCCTTTCAGAGTAATTGCCCTTTTTATTTACTTCAAAAATGTAAATTAACATATCTAAATAACTATGAAAGATATAAACTTGAAACTTTGAATAGTTATTCAGTATCAAAAGGGCAACAAGACAGGTAACCCTGCGGTTAGTGTATCCAGAGTTATTGTCCTTGTTTTATTAACTTAAAAGTTATAAATTAACATATCTAAATAACTATGAAAGATATTAACTTGAAACTTTGAATACTTGTTACGTATCAAAAGGACAACTCATTACAACAAGGTAGGTTACTCTGTGATTTGTAATTCCAGAGTAATTGCCCTTGATTTATTAACTTAAAACTTAAAAATTAAAATATCTTAATAACTGTCAAAGGTATTAACTTGAAACTTTAAATACTTGTGTTATATCAAAAGGGCAACTCATTCAAACAAGAAATGTGACCGGGGATGTGCCATTCCAGAGTTATTGCCCTTGTTTTTATTTACATAAAACTTATTAATTGAAATTTCTCAATAATTACCATAGGTATTTACTTGAAACTTTAAATACTTGTTAAGTATCAAAAGGACAACTCATTACAAGAAGGCAGGTAACCCTGGGTTTTGTGATTATAGAGTAATTGCCCTTGATTTGACTTTTTAATTTAATTAGATTTCTCAATAATTACCATAGGTATTAACTTGAAACTTTGAATACTTGTTCAGTTTCAAAAGGGCATCACCTTTCAACAAAGCAGATAACCATGGGATTTGTCATTGCAGAGTTGTTGCCCTTGTTTGACTCCAATATATTTGAATACGTGTTTAGTATCATTACAACAAGGCAGGTAAAGCAGGCAAAAATATTGTCCTTCTTTTGACTTATAGTTTACTTTAACTGAAATGTAGACTGTCCAAGTGTGTTTAAGTTGTTGTTGCTTACAAATTTCTATGATCAATAGGGCATTAAACACCCATACACATTCTTTAAGTTTGAAAAACGTAGCCGTCTCAAGTATATGAAAGTCGAGCGCCCAGCACCCGTTTGTGGTGCTCTCGTTACTCTCCATATGGTATATTTCAATTTAATCAAGGTTTCAGTGAAGTATGACAGAGAATAAGCAGACCTGCGAACCACCTTAAGTCAAAAAAACTAAAATGTACATTCGAAAAAGATACATTTTCACAGTGTTTCGAGCCAGATCCAGACACTGTGTAGCCCGGCATCTGAGCTGACTCCAAACTCTTTGCTACTCAGATTAAGATAGTCAGAATTGACAAACCAATGCCATGTTCTACGTTTAATTGCGATGCGTTTGCGTTTCGTTTAAACTGGAGAGAATAACGAATTATTAACTGTAGAAATATAGGGGTTGCGCTGCTATGTAGGAAGGGTTAGATGGTAAATACATGTTCATACAATACTGTAAAAGTTCTCTATTACGACCACTACAGTGGAGAGAACGTTATTTTTTCCCAATAAACGCGTTTACGCAAAAACTATCATTTCATATACAAACAGTTTGGAGCCAGATCAGACGCCGGGTAAACCGAACTGTTTGCCACTCAGATGAATATGAATAGTCAGAATTGTCGGAAAGTTGTCTTTATCTACGTTTGATTGCGATCAGTTTGCGTTGCGTTTGCGTGTAAACGGGAGAGAATAAATTGCATAAAAAAATGTTGATCTTCAATCTCTAATTATAACATTCAGTTGATATTTACATGGATAAATTACAATCAAATCAGCAGAAATGTCCCGCGTCCTAATAGCGACAAAGTCAGGGCAGCAAAGTCGATCACCAATTAAAATGGCGGATGCGTCGGTCTTAAGTGAAGGTAATTTTATTCCTTTATATGCATGTGCTTTGTTTATACTCTCGATTGTTTTTTGGAAAATTAAATGCATTTAGGTTTGTTTCAACTTGTTTTAAATATATCCAGGCACTAACCCCCGTATAATTAAGAAATAATCTATCTTCTACCGTTGTGAAACGGTATTTTACAACGGTTGGGTGTTGATCTTCAATCTCTAATTATAACATTCAGTTGATATGTGTATACATGGATAAATTACAATCAAATCAGCCGAAATGTCAGTTGTGGTGCGCAGAATGCAGAACGTGTCCATTTTGTCAAAATGCTGTTGGCACTGAATTACATGTGATGATTAAATGCCCATTATATTAGGATAAGAACTGAGCTCTATGAAAGGGCAGTCGATACTTTTAATGGTTCTATGTCGAAAACTGACTGTGTTCAGTGTAAACTGTTGTTTTCTAGTTCGCAACTGACCAGTTCGTTTTACTGCCAAATTCTGCTTTAATATTTTAAAACGTCGTACACATCGTTTGTATCATGCATAAACATAATATGTGCAATAACAAATACAACTGATAATGTTTATTTCATGTAAATACGAATGTCTTATGTGTGTGTATAATTATACAACATGTTTTGTGTAAATCTATAATTTATTATTATGTCGCCCATGTAACATCTGCTAATCCAGTTATCGTTGATGCCACACGTGTAATTTTGGATGGTTCAAGCGAATATCTTAGTAAAAGATTCTCAGAAAATTCCGGTCTAAAAGTTAATTATGAAAACAAAAAACAAAAGTAGTAAGGATAGGTAAGACAAAATATAGATCTGACACAATTAAAACAAACTGGAAACTAACATAGAACCAGAATAAATTTGAGATGCTAGGAATATATTTTCTAGGTCAACAATTTCCATCATAGTAGTCATGTGTACAGTGGAGAAAACGTTATTCTTTCCCGTTTAAACGCAAACGAAACGCAAACGCAAAACACTGAAATGTAGAAAAGGACAATTTTTTGACAAATCTTACTTTTCATTTTTATCTGAGTGGCAAACAGTTTGGAGCCTGATCAGACGCCGGGTTACCCGGCGTCTGATACGGCTCCAAACTGTTTGCAATGCAAATAAAAGTTTTAGGGTAAACGCGTTTATTGGGAAAGAATAACATTTTCTCCACTGTACAACTCACCTACAGTGGGGAAGACGTTGCTCTTGACCAATAAACGCGTTTACCCTAAAACTATTATTTCCATTGCAATTGGAGCCTGATCTGACGCCGGGTCCGGAGTGTTTGCAACTCAGATTTAAATGAGACTTTAGAAATTAAAAAAAAAAGTGGTTAGATGTACTAAACGCAAAGTAAGCTGTTTATCGCAAGATGAAAGTAAAGCAGAACTATCATTTAGTAATGTTCTGCTTTACTTTGATCTTGCTTTAAGCTGCAACATGTATTCAACAACAGAAATGAGTAATTATTTGTGGTGCTTATACATGTAAATGTTGTAATTAACAAAAACCAATCTTTATCCCCATCTCTAATTAACGTATATTTAAATGAAGCTGATCGATATATCGAAATTTGTTACAACGAAAGAAATCAGCCGGTCCTGGCGACTTCGTTATAAGCGAGCTTCACTGTAATGTGTTTTGGCTGAGAGGATTGACGTTTTAACATCTGCACTAATAAGAGCAGTTTGATAAAGTGATGGAAGCAAACGGATTTTTAGAGATCTTGGATAGTGAATATCTCTCATTTTATCACAGGACATACTAACTACAAATATAAAAAGTAAGTTCACTGTTTGTTTTGTTATGCATGATTCTCCTATATAACTACATGTAATAATCTTTAACTCTTATCTATATCGCGACGCGATTTGTTGTTCTAGTCTTTACATATTTCCACAGAAATGCAAGTTGCATTCTTCTAATCCAGCCATGGTCAAGAGTGACATGATACTTATTACATTGGCAAAAGTGTAGCCAATGACCAGCCGCCGCGTCAAAGACTCATTATAGTCACTGGGGATTTTACACTGATTGACACTGTTAAACATCTAATACAGCATTTTGGACGGCAGTTATAATAATTAGTTGATAAAGTAGAACAAGCTCCGATGCAGTGCCTGATATGACGACGGTGCTTGGTTAACACATTTTTGCAGCTCAATTATAATAATAATAATAATAATAATAAAAATAAGTCTAGTTGTCTCATGACACGGCTCACATACGAGTACATGTGCATTTATATGCATTTTCTTACTTTTCTGAACAGAACTTTAACATGTTTTCAGGATCCAAATTGTTTGACACTCGTATCGATAGTTTTCAGTCAAAATACCTAATATTTAAACTTGAGACTTGCGTTGGTCTACTAGCCCCCCCCCCCCCCCCTAATGTCCTTAAACACCCTCCAAACATCATCAAATGTTGTGGATTTCAATTTGATAAGATATACTCTGGCAGATGTGGCCTACAGCGGACTGAAATTAAAACAGAAGGCGCATTCTGCTTTGCTTTCAGCCTGCTTTAAATGGTCATCTCTCTTCAATACTACAAACATACAATGGAGTAAATGGTTAAATGTATCCTTGGAGTGTTTCTTTTCTTTTGATACGAAATTCCACTGGTCTTGCTCTTTGCTACAGTGGAGAATCTGTTATTCTTTCCCGTTTAAACGCAAACCTACGCAAACGCAAAGCACTAAAACGTAGAAAAGAACAACTTTTGGACAATTCGGATAATTCTTGTTTATCTTGGTGGCAAACAGTTTGGAGCCTGATCAGACGCCGGGTTACCCGGCGTCTGATCTGGCTCCAAACTGTTTGCACTGCAAATAATAGTTTTAGCGTAAACGCGTTTATTGGGAAAGAATAACAGATTCTCCACTGTATTTATTATAACGTCGTTTAATCTGGGCTTTATTTTGCCTCTACCTGTTGAATATTCATATATAAACAACCAATCTTATGAATATTGAGTTACTAAAATTCTCATAATGACAATTAAAACAATGTGTTTTAGCTTGATCTTTAAAATTCTATAAGTAAACAGAGAATACATGTATAATGTTGAGGGCCATGCAGCAGCTGTCTTTTCTGGGTCCACTCTGTTTGCAAAGGTGTAAACATTTATTGATTGGTGAATTTGCCCCGTTCTAACATGATTCATGTTGTATATAGTTATATGTATAAATGTTGTTTGTGGAACATGTTGAAAATTGGTCCTTGATACCAAATATGTAATCCACATGAAATAAAGTCGTTATTATTATCATTATTATTTGAATTATATACCAACAAAAGTTATGTACAATGAACATTAATGTTAACACATGTATAGTACAAAATATTTCTCGTTTATGAAAACAAACGCACCGTTCACCTGTGTTCAAAGCCATATACAGGGCTCCAGATAAACGGAGTACACATGGATTTCAAAACAATCTTTATTTCTGCCTTAAACCCTATGGTGTTACTACTCATAAGAATCGTCTCTGTACTGTGAGCAAATATTGGATTTGTTCTGTTTACTTCTTCTTATCTAGAACCCTGCAAACATGTATAATGCTGCTTCATCTCATCTTTGCGGCCCTGGGGCCCGCCTTTCTAAACATCATACGATAAATATTGTCGTAAGTCAGATTCTAAAATTCTCAATTATTATTCATGTCTCCATCTTATTCTGTCTCGTGACATGTCTTTGGAATCTTAAAAAAAAGACAATTCCAAAGAGATGTCACAAGACAGGTTTAGATGGAAGAATCTGTTATAAGATGTATTTTAAAGTTGTCTTACGACCGTTTTTGTCGTAAGTTACGTTTCGAAAGACGGGTCCCTAGGGCCCGTTTCATAAAACTTCGTACGACAAAAACGGTCTAAATTCAAAACTTTAAAATACATTTTATTTCTTTTTTCTCTATCTAATCCTGTTTTGTGACATCTGTTTTGAATCGTCTTTTCAAGACGATTCCAAACAGATGTCACAAGACAGGATTAAATGGAGAAATAAATGATAATTGAGACTTATATAATCTGACTTACGACAATATTTGTCGTACGACGTTTTATGAAACGCATCGGCTCATTACTGTTGGTACATGTACCTAAGCTTCCTGGCTGTGAAATGGCCCGGGGTTCATCCACTTTGACCCGCGAACCGATGTAATTCACACCCATTCGCACCCAATGTCCGCATACACGGACGACGCACATATTTGTTGAATGAGAAGCACATGGAACTTTTTTGTTTTAATTCAAACTGTTTGCAAATAACTATTGGACCAATGCTATTAAAGGCAGACAAGGTGTTTCAGTTCAGTTCATTCTTTATTTGAGTCTCATCATGGTTACAACAAATATAAATACAACCGGAAATACATCATAAAATACAACGTAACCATACCATTCATAAATGAATTATAAGAGACTATGTTCAGTGAAATTTACATTCACTGTCCTTTAAACTATTGCACATACTTATATACATCTAATAAGATACCAACCACTTATATTGTATGCATACATGATAGTCTAAAATACATACAACTTCCATTAATCTAGGAAACCATACCTGTTTTTACAAAATGCTATGGCTGTCTTTAAAATCTGCAATAAAAATCGAATTAAACTTGACAGACAAAAGGACTAAACAAGTCAACTTAAAGAACATTATAAAACATCGACTATTATCTCAAATCAGATTTGAAATAAACTGATTAATTGACGTTGTATATATAGTATTATGAAATACATTTGAAATTTAAAGTATTAATTAAAACATTACTAGTATTTACAATAAAAAAGTAATCACGTATGTATTTAAAGTATTAAAACAGATGACATTCAGGCGATACAAAGGTTCAAGCAGACGATTGACTTGGCAGTGAAGTGAGTTAAATGTCCTAACGTAACTTATAGCATAGCAATATCGTCAATATTCTCGAATGACCTCATGTCTGAACATAGTAACGATGGAATATATTAGCACTCTGCAAAACCCAAGTTAAACAAAACAGATAACACTAGAGAGTTCACCTGCACCCGACCTTGTCGCTCATCTATCTGCATAAAATATGAACAGAAAAAGGCACCCTTTAACTCTATGAACCCTAGTCACGCATATATGCGTCATTTGAAAACAACACACCTGTGAGGATTATGCTTGTCCTATGCAAACAGTGTAGGCCCTGGTCAGAGGGCTCCTTAAGTACATCTCTTTGGAATCGTTCTGAAATGACAATTCCAAAGAGATGTCACAAGACAGGATTAGATGTAGAAATAAATGATAATTTTGAAGTCTAGAATCTGACTTACGATAATATTTGTTGTACTACGTTTCGTAAGACGGGCCCCGGATGCCTATGCACATGTATGGTACCCTTGTTGAATTGGATCACATTGATTTATTTTGACACTTTAATCACTTGTCCAATGTTTGAATCATATTGAAAGTGCATCTGATTATGTCCAATATAGACAGATATGGAGTGCATACTTACTGTCTAAAGTGATTCTATATTTTGAGTTACACTCAATATATTGTTTAACCCTTTCCCCCATAGAAGCGCCTTTTAGCGAATATGATTTATTCCTCCGCTGAAGAAAAAAGTTCCAATTTAATCAGTCATGAATACATTTTATATGGAATTTTTTCTATATTCTAGCGCTGGATAGCTTAAAGTAGGCTGAAAGTAAAGTAGAATGCGCCTTAAGGCGCATTCTGCTTTACTTTCAACCTTCTTTAAGTAGTCACCTATCTTCACTACTAGACATATGCTATCAGGTAAAGGGTTAATTAAAAACTAATCGAAGTAGCATGGCAAACTCTTAAGAAAGGCCGACTCTTTAATGTTTGATAAAAACAATGCAGCATTGATTATTGAAGATTTGTTTAAAGTAAACTACAGTGTTCCCTCTCTACAGCGGCCCTCCGAACAACGACTCCTTCCTTACAACGACCATTTCCATTGTCCCCCCCCCCAAACAAGACCATTCTACATAAAGTTTCCACGGCTGCAATATCTTCTGATTAAAATTGTCGTCTGCTGGTTTTCTCAAATTTACATATTGGACATTTTGATAGAAAAAACATAATGACTATTGACAAACAGCTTGAATCCAGATCAGACGCCGCGTAACGCGGCGTCTGATCTGGATTCAAGCTGTTTGCAAATGTAAGCCTATTCCCTCCCTATAACGACTCCCTCCGAACAACGCACACAATCTTTGTCTTCCATTGGGTGTCGTTGTAGAGAGGGAGCACTGTATGTCGTAGTAGCCTCTTCATTGCCTTACCAAAAGTACTCTGGGTATTTGCAAACACTTTATTTTTTTAATAAGACGCCGCCGTATGCGGCGTTTGACCAGGATCCAAACTGCCTGACATTCATAGCGATATCATACATGTATCAGTAAATCTGCATACAAATCAAATTCAAGAAATAAAAAGCAGACGACACTTGTTAAAAGCAGACGACATCATGAATGGAAAGGGAAGACAACTGGTTATCAATACTAATCTGGTGTCTCATCAGACTATTAATTAACTGGATGAGTCTCATTTCGATGTAAATTGCATAATTACCAGACGACAACAAGTTTCAAGCACACGGTACATTATCCTGGCGATGCGGTTGAGCCCTTTCAACCCTAAATTTCTCTTGTGGGTATTTATTATCCTTTTTAAGTCTTCTTCTAAAGGTATTTTTAAACGATTTACATACCTTTACATTTTTGGTATGACAGTGAAAATATCAAACAGTGCAGACTCTGGTCAGAGGGGTCCTCTGATCAGGATCTACACTGTTTGCATATGTAATCAGTAATCTCTACAGAGGACTGTAGGGTTGAAAGCGTTATATAGGCCGAAAATAAAACAGAGATCTACTCCTACATGTACAGGTTGTTATACTGCGTTACTTTAATCCTGCATTAAACTTTCACGTGCATTAAAACTTTCCGTTATGGTTTGTCTTCATTGTTGTGAACGTAGTGGATACGTAAAGTAGACTGAAAGCAAGGCAGATGGCTCCTGTAGTAACATTCCGAATAGCTTTCTATGGTTTAACATTTTGAACACACACAAAAAAAAATAAAAATGTCTTCATAGGCACTTAGCAGAATGTCAAACAGTTAGGGTTCACTCGGCGTGTCATCTGGATCCAATCTGTTTACCGCAGTTTCCACGAGTCCGCCCGCAGCACGTAAAAGGTTAAACAGCCAGATGTCAGAATGAAGGAAAAGTTTAACTGTGACTCTGAGTCAGAACATAACAAATGTCATTTCTCCGCATTTTTTTCGAAATCTTCGGATTTCTATCCTAGCAGATGTTAGCTTAGAGCATGCTGAAAGTTAAGCAGAATGCGCCTGAAGGCGCATTCTGCTTTACTTTCAACATGCTTTAAGTAATCGCGATTGAAAAATTGAAAATTTGGAAATCTTTTTTTCATGATCAACTTATGGCAGCTCTACAAACGCAAGTTTACAAGGATTAGGCCTAAGTGTAGACGTCAAAGTCGGTTCTAAGGTTGCAAGCCGGTAGACAAAGAAAGAAAAAAACGTTGTTTATGAGGTTTTTATTTCTTGGTCTTTAACACATTAAACCCTAGCGACGACTATACTCGGTATTTACAACAGCGTACCTGAGAGGAATATACTTGTCCTATGCATACAGCAGGAGCCCTCTGACCAGGGTCTTCACTGTTGTTATTTTGCAATTTGTCATTACCCCCCCCCCCCCCCCCCAAAAAAAAAAAAAACATTTTTTAAAAAAAAACCAAAACTAGACTTAGTTGGAAACTTGAGTCTCATAGAGGGGTTATGAGTTAACTCGTGTGCTCACTAGAATTCCAGCTCGACTAAGTCTCACATGCCCTCTATCAAACTCTTTTTTCAGGGGGTATATATCATTTGTCCGTTATCTCTGTGATAAGGTATTGTAAGAGATGCCTTTGTATCTAAACTATGTATTGAATGATATCATGCTAAGCTAAGCCTGAGCATACTTGTTCGTAGTTTAATAAAGACCCCGTACATATCTAATAAGAATCCGTTGCTCAGACGAGTTAACAGTGTTAGTGCTTCAGTGTAGTATGGTGTAGGGAAAATACAGGTAAGCATTTTATCATCGCTACAGTAGAAAATACATTATTCTTTCCAGTTTAAATGCAAACGAAACGCAAACGCTATTCAATAAAATGTAGAAAACTACATTATTTATCGAAATTTCTAACAATTTATTCATATCTGAGCGATTAATAGATAGGAACCTGATCAGACGCCTGGTTTTCCGACTTCTGATCTGGCTCAAAGCCTTTTGTAATGGATACATGTATACAGCGCTCCATCTCTACAACGACACCCAATGGGATACAATTATTATGTGCGTTGTTCGGAGGGAGTCGTTATAGGGAGAGATATTGGCTGACATTAGAAAACAGATTCAATCCAGATCAGACGCCGCGTAACGCGGCGTCTGATCTCGGTTCAATCTGTTTATCACTCGTCATTAGGTTGTTTTCTGTCAAAATGTCCATTACGCAACTTTGAGGAAAATAGCAGACGACAATTTTAAGCAGGCGACATTGCAGCCGTGAATAGGTTAGACATAATTTTCTTGTTTGAGGGAAGAGCGACAAGCGTTGTTGTGAGGAGGGAATCGTTGTTTGGAGGGCCGTTGTAGAGATGGAGCAACGTTATTGTTTGAGCACGAACGCGTGCACATGTATGGTAGAAGTATAACGTCTTCTCCATTGTATAACTTCTTCACTGCCAAATTATAGTCTACTGAAACATTTTCGTCTGCAATTTTCTGCCAACTACAGTTCTTTGAAATTTTGACAGAATAAATATCAATATTGATACGAGTGGCAAACAGATTAGTCATTTAGTTGTGTCTCAGTCTTTTAAGTTTCGCAGAAACTAACTTGAACGACTGATACTGTATATAAATATATTACAATATATTAGTGGCAGATTATTATTATTTCTAGAAATATAAATGACAAACAGTTCAGAACCTGATCAGACGCAGCGTTATCCGGCGTCTTATTTGGCTTAAAACTGTTTGCAATTGACACCACCGAATTACATGTAGCGCGGTCGGTTACAGTGGAGAAAACGTTATTCTTTCCCGTGTAAACGCAAACGCAAAGCACTTAAATGTAGAAAAAGACAGCTTTTGGACAATTCTGACAATTCATGTTTATTTTAGTGGCAAACAGTTTGGAGCCTGATCAGACGCCGCGTTACCCGGCGTCTAATCTAGCTCCAAACTGTTTGTTTTAGAAATAATAGTTTTAGCGTGAACGCGTTTATTGAGAAAGAATAACGTTTTCTCCACTGTAACTGGGAGAGAATAGTATACCCCGTATCAGTACATATGTTGTTAAATCAACACTTATTGTCTCATATTGATTTAGAGCAGATAGAAAATATCTATGCGTGACAGGCAGTTTGGATCCAGATCAGACGGAACGTAACTCGGTGTATGACCCGGTCCAAACTGTTCACAAAGACTACTTGAGTCGCCTATGTAGAAGAAAATATTAACATATCTTTATTAAATATCTCATATTAATT